>CM038470.1:56812335-57238172 GCA_021464415.1 Lonicera japonica
TTCTTCTTCACCCATTTCTTCGGATGAGCCATCGCTTTCATCACCACTTTCATCACCACTTTCATCTCTATTTCGAGGATCATTTACAGTCCATTCCTCATGTACTATGTTATATTTCATCAACTGAATCACCTTGGCGCTATAGGTCTCCTCACTTATGGGTATGATAACATCAACCTCATCCTCGAGTCGGATATTGTAGAATTTGAACAATTGAGTGAGGGCCATTCTATAGACCAACCTTTGCCTTCTTCGATTGGTAATCTCAAGGAGATGATGAAACATTAGACTAGCAAAGTCTAACTTGTGTCCCATGACGATTGTCCATACCAAAAATAGTTCCAACGCATTAAGTGAAGCACGACTACCACGCCTTGGAATTATAGAGTACCCGAGTATTGAATGTATGAGACGGGCATCGAGTTTAAGCATTGAGGCCTTAATTTCTCCTTGCGTATTGCGAAATCTACGCTTGAGTAAAATCCCTTTTACAGCATCCTTATTAAACCTTAGAAGATCCCCAAAGTTGGATGTCACTTCCGTTACATTGTCAACGGGAAACCCAAAAATTTCGGCTAGCTCGGCTTTGTTGAAGCTAATCCGTTGTCCGTTTAAAAGTGTAACTAGATGAACCTTATTGGGACGCCCATTGTCACGAATCGAATGGTGTAAGTTTGCATAGAATAGCCGTATAAGCCGTGGGTATACATTTTCACGGATATTCAAAAAATTTATGATTCCTTGATTTTGAAACAATGCAGCAACATTCAACCCATTTGAAGCAAATAATTGAAAGTTGAATTGTTTACCTTCGACGATAATCCGCGTTGAATAGTCATTGTTGAAGTTTGCTTCCGCCTCATTGGAGATGAATAGGGGCGGTAGTGGAGCTTGAGTTGGTTGTGCCGATGATGAACCCACTTGTGGTACGCTCTTTCATGGGCGACGAGGGCGAGACGGTTGAGACATACTAGTGATTTTGTGAGAGAAAAAGGTTTATGAAAAATTAGGGTTCTTAGGGGATGTGGAAATTTTAGAGCGAAAATTTCTGTGATTTGCAAGAGATATTTATGAAATTGGCTAGATGGAGTAGTAAGATAAGTTTGGTAAAGAAATTTGGTGTAAGATATGGATTTTTGGTTGAGAAATTTATAAAGGTGGCTAGGGTTAGGGTTTGAGAGATTGAGATGGGTTTGAGGGATTTGGGGTGATTTGTGGTTGATTAGATGTAGGAAGTGAAAGATTCTTTGTTGAAATGGGATTTTTGATGAAGAAAATAAAGAAAAGATGATGGTTCTTAAGGTTTGGAAAGAATAGGGGTTGATGTATCTCGAAATGGAGAAGAGAGAAGTGAGAGTAAAACAGGGGAAGAAAAAGAAATAGAGTAACTGTTGTCCAGCTCTGCTCAGTCGACTGACGAACCTCCTTCAGTCGACTGATGGAGCCTCAGTCGACTGATGGTTCTTGATCAATCGACTGACCACCCATTCTGCCCTGATTTTCTTGGTTTGAGCATTGTGACCCATAAACACCTAGAAGGAGTAACTTTACAACATTTGTGCTACAAGAACGATCATGAAATGGAAATATTAGGTACATAAATACTTAAATCATGTTTAATTAAACAACACATAATATTTGTATGCTTTAGATACAAGCATTAATGATCAATATACATGAAGATTTTGGTCAACTAGATATCACATGCTCTAGTCATACCAATTTCACGTCGAATAGTGTTAAAGAGATCATCGAAAAGTGGTTTAGTGAAAATATCCGCAAGTTGCGATTCGGTGCCAACAAATCAATATCAACATCACCTTTTTGCACATGATCACGGATAAAATGATATCTTATCTCAATGTGCTTGGTACGTGAATGTTGTATAGGGTTCTTGGTCAAGCTAATAGCACTTGTGTTGTCACATTTTATGGGAATGTGGTTAAGACTTAATCCGAAATCTTCTAGTTGTTGTTTAATGTATAAAGTTTGAGCATAACAACTTTCGGCCGCCACATATTCGGCTTCGGCCGTTGAAAGAACCACCGAGTTTTGTTTCTTGCTTGACCAAGATACTAGTGCGTGTCCTAAGAAATGACAAGTGCCACTAGTGCTTTTTTTTTATCGATTTTGCAACTGGCAAAATCCGCATCGGAATAACTAATCAAGTCAAACGAGTTCTCTCTTGGGTACCATAAACCCAAGGAACTAATACCGGAAAGATAACGGAAGATCCGTTTTACGGCAAGTAAATGTGACTCTTTAGGATCCGCTTGGAATCGTGGACAAAGACATACACTAAACATAATATCCGGCCTAGAGGCTGTCAAATATAATAGACTACCGATCATACCTCGACATTTCCTGATGTCTACGCTCTTACCGATTTCGTCTTTGTCGAGCTTCAAAGTAGAACTCATGGGAGTGCTCATTGATTTTGCACCTTCTAATCGAACTTCTTCAAAAGCTCCTTCACGTACTTCTCTTGATTGATGAAGATGCCTTATTTGCATTGCTTCACTTGTAATCCAAGGAAGTAATTCATTTCTCCCATCATGCTCATTTCGAATTTCTTTTGCATACATGTGGAAAAGTCCTTACAAAGATTTTCGTTAGTAGAACCAAATATAATATCATCAACACAGATTTGTACAAGTAGCATGTCATTGTCATGATTTTTGATAAATAAGGTAGTATCAATTTTTCCTCTAACAAAACCATTGTTAATTAAAAATGAGCTAAGTCTATCATACCATGCTCTAGGTGCTTGTTTTAAACCATATAATGCTTTTGATAATTTAAACACATGATCCGGATAAACATGATTTTCAAAACCGGGAGGTTGTTTTACATAAACTTCCTCTTCAATAAAACCATTCAAGAAAGCACTTTTCACATCCATTTGATATAATTTAAAATTCTTAAAACATGAGTAAGCAAGTAGCATGAGAATGTCTTCTAAACGAGCTACGGGTGCATATGTTTCTTCATAATCAATGCCCTCCTCTTGATTGTATCCTTGGGCAACAAGTCTAGCCTTATTTCTAACAATTACACCACTTTCATCCTTTTTGTTATGAAATACCCATTTAGTACCTATAATGGTGTGATCACTATGTTTGGGAACAAGTGTCCACACTTTGTTTCTCTCAAATTAATTGAGCTCTTCTTGCATAGCCATCATTCAAGATTCATCTTGTTTGGCTTCAATAATGTTTTTAGGCTCATATTGAGAAACAAATGCCACATTATTGCATACATTTCTTAAGAAATATCTAGTCATAACTTTACTAGATGGCTCTCCAAGAATTTGATCAATAGGGTGGTTAGAGACAAATTTCCAACTCCTAGGCAAATTATTCGAGTCTTGCTCGGTTTTGTTTCTAACTCCTTAGGAGGAGCCTGAGCACTCGATGTTTCTTTCTTAGATGTATCATTAATTTGAATATCCGAGATCTTTTGGATAATTTCAACATCATCATCGGAATGTACTATGGGTGAGAAAGGATTTGACTCATCAAATACAACATGGATATACTCTTGGGCTACTAAAATTTTATTGTTATAAACTCTATATGCTTTAATATTAGTGGCATACCCAAGAAATAATCTTTCATCGAATTTAGCATCAAATTTGCCTAAGTGATCACGATCATTCAAAATAAAACATTTGCAACCAAAAACCTTAAAATATGCAATATTTGGTTTCTTGTTATTCCATAATTCATAAGGTGTCTTATCTAACTTTTTACGAATAATAGTACGATTAATCACATAGCATGCGGTGTTAATGGCTTCCACCCACAAATACTCCGGTAAAGTATGTTCATTAAGCATATTCCTAGACATCTCTTAAAGAGATCTATTTTCCTCTCAACAACACCATTTTGTTGAGGAGTTTTAGGTGCCGAAAAATTATGATCAATACCATGCTCATCACAAAATTTCTCAATATCAACATTATCGAATTCTCTACCTCTATCACTCCTAACATGCACAATAGAAACACCTTTCTCATTTTGAACTTTTCTACAAAATTTAGCAAAAACATGAGGAGTTTCACTTTTGTGGAAAAGAAAGAATACCCATGAAAATCTAGTGTAATCATCAACAATAACAAGAGTGTACAATTTGCCACCTAGGCTAGCAACCGAAATAGGACCAAACAAATCAAGATGCAACATATCAAGTGGTCTAGATGTAGTAATATCCCTTTTAGACTTGAAAGAGGATTTGTGTTGTTTACCAAGTTGACATGCATCACAAATTTTATCTTTAACAAATTTGGTTTTAGGCAATCCTTTAACAAGCTCATTCTTAGACAAAACATGAATTAAATCCATATTAGCATGTCCTAATCTCCTATGCCATAACTAAGAAACATCATTTATAGCGGATAAGCATTTAACATCTTGTTGTGATAAATCATCAAGCTCAGGAGTATACACATTGTTAGTTCTATATGCAACAAGTAGAATGGAATCATCACTAACATTTTTAACAATGCAACGATCGGATTTAAAAAATAACTTCATAACCCTTATCACATAATTGACTAATGCTAAATAAATTATGCTTCAAACCATCAACTAATAGAACATTATCAATGCATGTAGAATGCTTACCAACCTTACCTATACCGATGATTTTGCCCTTGGCGTTGTCCCCGAAAGTCACATTCCCTCCTCGCTTGGGAATAAGACTTAAGAAGTTGTTTTTGTCTCCCGTCATGTGCTTTGAGCAACCACTATCCAAGAACCACTTGGTTTTGCTACCCTTGGCTTTCAAGCACACCTACACCATGACTTTGAGTAACTTCTCCTTTGGTACCCAAAATGTGTTGGGTCCCTTTGGGTTAGCGAACATAATGGTTCTTTTTGGAACCCAAGCAAGCTTCCTCTTAGGGAAACCTTCGTTTCGATAAAAACAATGATCCACATAATAAGTGTTTCTACCACAATATGAGCAAAGATGAGTGGGATCATGAGGTGTGTATGTTTTGAAAAAGTTTTTGTAATCCTTTTGGTTGTCAACTTGGTTATAACCCAAACCGGCTTTGTCAAATACACATCTTTGCATTCCTAATAGTTTATCCAAATTGTCCCTTCCATTGGTGAATTTGGCTAAGCTATTAGTTAGATCATCCACTTGATCTTTTAATTTGATGTTTTCCACTACAAGTGTGTTTGGAATTTCCTTTTCCTTTCCTTTCTTCAAAATGTTGATTTCATTTTTCAAAACCATGTTTTCTTTCTCAAAAGTTTCACACGTGTTAGAAACTATCAAATTTTCCTTTTTGAGGCTTGCATACATTTTAGATAGATTTCTAAATTTGCTATGCAATTCCTCAAACATTTCATATAACTCATCATAGTCATTTTCATCATGAGCATCATCATTTATAGATAAATTATCATCATTAAATGAATCATAAGTAGTCTACCTCATCGTCTCTTGCCATAAGGCAAAGATTTTCCGTCTCCTCGTCCCTAGAGTCGGCATCAGACTCACCCTCTTCCGAATCACTCCAAGTCCCCTTGAGGGTATGCCTTACTTGTTTGAAAGATTTATCTCTTTTATCTCTTCTCTCCTTTCTTCTAATCGGGCAATTGGTTTTGAAATGTCCCAGTTCATGGCAATGGAAACATTTCTTGACTTCTTCATTTTCAACTCTTGGTTGAGTTGATCGATCATTGTTCCTCTTTGATGAAAAACCAACGTTGTTTCCTTTTCTTTGAAACTTCTTTTTCTTGGCTAGAAATTTCATGAAGTTTCTATAAAGTAGAGCCATGTCTTCATCACCACCCATTGACTCTTCATCATATTCTCTTTGACTAGCTTTGAGAGCAAGAGTCTTTTTGGCTTTTGAATCAATTTCTTTTTCTCTATCCAATTCCTTCTCATGGATTTTAAGTGAATTCAAGAGTTCCTCCATGCTTAGCGTCTTAAGGTTCTTGGCTTGAATAGCCATCACTTTAGGTCTCCATTTCTTTGGAAGTGTTCTAAGAATCTTTCGAATTTTGTCTTCATTGGAGTAGACATTTCCAAGAAGATCTAAAGCGTTAGTAATAATGGAAAACCTACTATACATAGAAGCAAGTGATTCATTAGGCTCCATTTTGAAAAGTTCATAATCATGAACAAGCATATCAATATTGTCATCCTTGACTTGTGAGGTTCCCTCATGAGCAACCTCTAATTTGTCCCATATTTCTTTTGCGGTTTTACAACTATAAATTTTGTTGTATTCATCCATAGTTAATGCACAATGTAGGGAATTCAAGGCTTTTGCATTAAATTGAATTTTTCTAATGTCATTCTCATCATACTCGGAAATAGATTTAGGAGTAACATTACCCCTTTCATCGATTTTGGTAATCTCATAGGGTCCAATGAGTGTAACCCTCCATTGTTCAAAATCACTAGCTTGAAGAAATGTACACATGCGATTTTTCCAATAACTATAATTTTTTCCATCAAATAGAGGTGGTCTAGTAGTGGAAGAACCTTCGTTAAGTCTGGTTCCTTGATAGATAGACATGATCGTAAACTCTAAGATTGTAAAATCAAAACAAGAGTACAACCTCTGATACCAATTGTAGGTCGAAAAACACCCTAGAGGGGGGGTGAATAGGGTTTTTAAAAACTTAATGGGATTTTTAAAAACAATTTAAAAATATTCAATGTCTATATCAATCAAGAAAACAAGAAGCGGAGATAATACCAATCACAAGAGGTAAATAATACAATATAAGAGTTCAAGAGATAGAAAGATTAAACTAATCAAAGTCGAAGACTTTTTGTCAACACAGTTCCGCTTGGTAGCACCTACTTCCACGACTAACCCCGAGAATTTCCATTATAACCGATCTCCTTCCTGGTGAAGATCAAACCTCTACAAGTGTATTCTTCTCACACACTCATACAAGTATTGAATCTCTCTCAAGACTCACACAAGACTTCACTCTTGCTATCTTAAGAGATGTACCTCTCTTAATGTTTGAAAGAAATGATTTGGTGACTAACACCAATGTGCAATAGCTCTATAGTGTATGAAGATTACAACTTAAGCTCACACTAAGAGATATCAAATTTGATCAATAAAATATAGCTCAAAATAAAGATGATTGATCAAAAGCAATGTTCTTGAATCTTTGAAAATGAATATAGATGAAGTGAATAGTGTAGGAATGATTCAAGAGTGTTTAAATAAATCTTAGATGGTGTATATATAGTCTAGGAAACCATATGGCCTTTTGGAGAGAGTTGGTAGAAGTTTGGTACAAAAAATGGTAAAAAATCTGAACTCCAACGGCTAGTTTCTGGGCCATCAGTCGACTGAGCAAGGCTCATCAGTCTACTGAGCAAAGTCCATCAGTCGACTGATGGAGTCCACTGGTCTAAGGCCAAATTTGCCAAAAATCCCATTTTTTATACTTTTGCAAATTAACTCAAAAATCAATTTTAAGGCTAGGGGATGTTTAAAAATGAGTTTCTAA
This sequence comes from Lonicera japonica, assembly GCA_021464415.1. Lineage (NCBI taxonomy): Eukaryota > Viridiplantae > Streptophyta > Magnoliopsida > Dipsacales > Caprifoliaceae > Lonicera > Lonicera japonica. Next base: position 56,819,835 of record CM038470.1, read on the forward strand.
GACTTCTATCATAGTTTTTGTATCAAAATTCATTCATATAAATTTATAGTGAATTTTTCAAGATGACTAGTTTTTGGTAAAAATACGTTTTCAAGGATAAAACTAGTTTTGATCAATCTTGACATGGTTAAATCATTTTATGAGCTATATAATTGAACAATGATGTCTTTTACATAAAATCTAAGCACTCACTTGATTATGAACATCAATGAATCTTCGAGAGCTTCGTTTGTATATTCGATTCTATTCGTCCTTGGCTTTTTCTACTTCATAGAGATGCCATTGAAGGTGTATTGACAAGAGTTGTGTGAGATGTAAGACTTTGATTGCAATGCTTTGTAGTTGAATGATCTTGATTCCGGATTTTCGGTTAATTCCACATGTGATCAATTTATTGTCGCTATAGCTTAAAATATCAACTAAGTTAAATTACACAAGATTAACTTTATTGTTATTATCAAAACAAGCTTAGTGACTTACAAGTCAACATGTTCATTATTGCGCCGCATTTATTTTTTATTTACCAATATTACTTACTGATTGGTTAATTATCTATTTCTAGATTTTGACACCATCATTTGCTAAGGCTAAAAGATGAATTTTGCAATGCATTAATTAAGTAAGTTTAATTCTCATTCCTTTGTTAGTATTGTTAAATACTTTTTGAATCTTTTATCTTCTCGATTTTTTCAACCATTCATAAGCTAATAAGATAATTTTTATATGATAATTTGACTTTGTATGCTTTGTATACATAGATTTCAAGCATTAATGAGGAAATGATACACTTGTGTATTTCTTACTAGTCTATGTCCATTCTTTCTTTGAATGAGATACTTTTCATTGCCAAGCATGATTAGTCTTTGAATATTCATGAAAATACCATAAATTTGAGATTTTAATCTTTAAATACTTTAATGATATGTTGAGTTCTTTCTACACTTTATGTGATTTTAAGACTCATCATCTTTTTATTTAAAGTGTTGCCAAAGAGGATCGTTTAAATTTATGTCATAAACAACTTCATTAATCATTTTAAAGATTCAATTTGTATTTATCAAATAAGTCTACATAGGACGGTTTGACCTCCACCTAGACCTCTCAATCTTAGACAAATGAAATGTTATGATTTATCGAGCTAAACTCCTTGTAGTTGGCCATTTCATAATAAAGTCATTTGCCTAGGGGAAACTAACAATGAGTTCTTAAATACCTAGTTTAAATTTATGCCATTTTCTTTTTGTGTATTTTAAGTTTGAATCTTGGTTGACATTATATGAGAATGAGTTGCACTTGCTTCACACCCTTTGTCACAAGATAAAAATGAGAGATACACTTTTGTTGATATTTGCTTACACCCTTTCTTTATATGGCATTTATATGGGAATGGGTTGCTTTTGCTCCACATGTTTTTGCTTAGAAATGGGTAAAAATTCAACACTTAGGAATTGCATTGAGAACTTTGAATGAGGTTGATTTTACTTAACTTTGCAAAACAAATGAATTCTATAATGCCTTAGCCTTTTCTCATCTATTGTTACATCATTTTTATTTTTATTGCAAGACTTTAAAATCAATCATTAAAATCAACCAATTAAATTCTCTTAACAAAACCTTGGACTCGCAATCACCACATCATCTTTCTGACTATCACAACCTGCACTTCGGTACCTAAGCACGGTTGTATTTTCAGCGTGTCATTTATCTTTCGATTTTTTTAAGGAATACGATAGATACAATATTCGGACATTTCACAAGGCTCTATTTCATCTAGCATTCTATCAACTGAAGTCACCAATGAATCATATTTATTCATGAGTGGAGCAATAATAGTATTACATTCTTCTTGTACTCCCATTTTATCATTTATTGGAGAAGAAATGTATCCCTCTCCAACTTCTTTACTCGTTTTAAAGCTATTCATCATCATTGAAGTTTTTCTTCTCTTAAAGATCACAAAGATAGTCTTAATTGACTTGTAACTATTTCAATACAACGCATAGTAAATACAAGGTAATTTTTCTTTATACAATTTTCATTTAATTAAGGGCACCAATAAAAACTTTTGACATGATTTTATTGTAATGGAATGAATGCTTGAGAATAAGATAATGAAAAAGGCTTGGATCCAATTGTAGTAATAACTATCACCAGAAAAACAGAAGATGACTATTATTACTATGAGAAACGGGATCGTAGGTACTTTCTATCATATGTTATAGTGGGTAGCTTATTTATTATTATTGATCATTAGTTATGAATATATACAATGGTACTTTCTCCATTGAACCTGTACATAACATAAAATTTCTCCATCAAACATCTACCAATATATCTTAGTGATACTCCTTACACTATTGTTTGGGTGATAATACTTTGACATGGATGTTTAATTTAATAAGAGATTTGTAGCCATAATTGTTTTAGCTTCCATTTTTGCTTTAATTGTTTAAAGAAAAACAAAGCTTTTTTTTTTTTTAACATAGGGAACTGTTCATAATACCTATTTACACTTTAGGTACCAAAAATTTGACAGTCCGTTAGGTTATGTTTCTAGTTAGGGTTAGATTTTCTAATTTTGCCCTTGTTTATAAGATCCAATCTTTAGCCCAGTAGCTATAATTTTAACAAATTGCATATTCAAAGCTTATTTATAAAATATAAAAGCTTACAAATTGCATATTCAAAGCTTACTTGTTAAAGAATATAAAAACATCATGCAAAAAAAATTTGCATTAATGTTTTTGATTGCAAAGTTAAGTTTGTACAAAACACAATTTGTGCAAACTATGTATTTATAGGAATCTTAATAGTATTTGGTGTTTAATTTTTAGTAGTATTTTATATAAAATTTTTGAGATGATTTTTATTAGAAAAATAATTTTAGAGTATTATAGTACTTCTTATCAAAAAATTTATTCTTTGTAGTATTTTATATAATTTTTTTGAGATAATTTTTATTAGAAAGAATAATTTAGAGTGTTATAGTACTTCTTATCAAATGCTAAATCATTACTCTATATAAATAGTATATAAATATACTTGATTGATTAGATTGAAATTAATGTATTCTTAAGAACCTATGAACAGTAGATTTTTATACAAGTTGTGTTTATAGTATATGTTTAGTTTCTGACTTTGTGAAGTGGCAGAAACAGTCACGTGGTATCGTGTGTGTAAAGTCAAAGCAAACAAATCACAACGCTAAGAATTAACATGGTTCGGCCTAAAATGATATATACTCCACAATCACTTTTATTCTTTCTTTTAGGGGTGCCCTATGAGCAGTGGCGGACCCAGGAATTTAACCAACTGGGGGGCGAAATTTAAAACAAACAAAAATATATTTAAAGCACATCAATCCGAGGAGAACAAATTTAACCACAAACTTAATCGCATTAATAATAATACTTGATACAACTAAAAGTCTTAAAACACTTAATGCTTACAAATTATAATAAAATTCTATGGGATTTTATAATTTGAAAGTATTATAGCACGTCCTCCTTATTAATATTATTGAAGAGGAAGAGAACAAAAAAAAAAGGAAAGAAAGAAAGAAAGAAAAGAACAAAGGAACTACAAGAAAATTAAATGAAGTCTGATGTTGGCGGTGGAAACTGGCATGTGGCTGGGATTTGATAAATTTTTTGTTATTACACTTAAGTACCTTAAAATATAAATTTATGCACATAAATCTCTATATTTAAAAAAAAAAAAATTGCCCATATCTATTAAAAAAATTCAAAAGCCAATTGGGGGCAATTGCCCCCACTTGCCCCTATGTAGGCCCGCCCCTGCCTATGAGAATGGAGATGATTACTCCAGTAGGGTTCATGAGATGATTTTTCAAATGATCTAGGATTATGGATGTAAGAGCCTTTATATAGTAGGTTGTACAAGAAGCACATAAAGATAAATAACCTATTGTAGTAGTACAAGTCTATTAACTAGTAGGATAATTAAGAGAATATTTCATTTAGCCTTATATTGCATGGTTACTTAGCTAAGTAGGAGAATTCTTCAATATATTATCCTCTAGAGAGATTGAACATGGTTAGAACTTGGGGGCTAGGCCACGGTTTGGGCCTCATCAGTGGACCGGTGGATATTTGGCGGAACTGGTTTGGGCCGTGTGCTCAATCCAGTGAATATAAGCTTCATTTATTTGGGGCAATCCATGGGTAACTCTGTTTAAGTTCAGGTTTAAACTCAGATCAGGTCAACACATTTGGGTCACTTATTTTTTTTTCTCATATAAATATGATCTCTTTGGTTCCATATCTTTATATCTACTTCATTAAAAATAAGATTTCTTAATCAAACGTCTACAAACATATCATTAATGATGCTCCTTGCACTATTGTTTGGATGATAATAACTTTAATGTGGTTGTTTAAATTTATAGCCATAATTGTTTTAAGTTACATTGTTGCTTTAATTGTTTAAGAAAAGGTTTTATTTTTAATTTTTATTTATTTATTTATTTATTTATTTGACACAGGGTACTTTTCATAGTACCTAATCAGAAACCAAACGTTCCTTTTATAGAATTTAAGTAGCAAAATTTTACGGTCCGTTAGCATCAGTTTGTGGTTAGGATTAATAGGAAAAGTTGCAAATTCTGTAGCTAGTGTAGTGTAATATCAATAAATAGAATTAAGAGATGAGCAAACCTGAATGCAAATGAACTTCAATTTCCACCTTAATTGAGTGAGATTCCTTCAAAACTAACAAATTCTCTCTCTCTCTCTCTCTCTCTCTCTCTCTCTCTCTCTCTCTCTCTCTCTAATGAATTTTCTTTTATTTATTTATGCTCCATTGAGCTGTCTTTGTAAGTTAAATAAATGCTTCTCAGTAACAAGACAAACACAAAGTAGTTGAATTATTTTAGTAATAGAAAAAATGGACTTAATTTCAACCTTAATTGAGTGCTAACAAGAAACTCTCTCTCTCTCTCTCTCTCTCATCAACTTTTTCTTTCATTTATTTAAGCTTCATTTATTTTACTAATAATACGCTTGACCTGCAATATATTTATAATTAGAAAATGTGTGCCAACAAACATTGAAAGCTAGGTTCATTCACATTAAGGTGTGGTCTATGGACCTCATGAGCATTACTAGTTGTTAAAAGATACTTTAAGAGTATCTTCAATAGTTTTATAAATTATTTTGTTGGTTAAAATTTATACAACTTTTAAAAAAGTTGGTCCTTCGGCAGTCTTTTAAAAGTTATTTTTGTGTAAAATGAGGGCTCTAAAAATTATATTTAGTGACATTTTATATGAATCATTTGAAATATTTAGTCCTATATTATATACAGAGGGTAATTAGCAAAAATGATTCTTAAAGTTTGACCTGAATCTCTCGCACGTCCTTAAAGTTCAATTTCCAGTTGAAACATCCTTAAAGTTTCTAATTTTTCCTCGCTCATACAAAACTAGATGTCCCATTAAAAAGATGGATGGAAAACGTGCGTAATTATCACGACCCACTCTTTTAAGCTGCATGTTTGGATGTTTCAACCGAAATTAAAAACTTTAAGGATGCTTCAATTTAAATTGTAAACTTTATGGATGCTTCAACTGAAAATTTAACTTTAGGGACAAGGGAGAGGAATTTGGGTCAAACTTTTGGGATCATTTTTTTGCCAATTACCTTATATATATAGAGGAACAAATAATGTAATTCTGTCTTCTCTCCCTCCAGTTCGATATTATATTTAGAGGAACAAATAATGTGATTCTATCTTCTCTCTCTAGTTCTATATTATATATATAGAGGAACAAATAATGTAATTTAAGGATACTTCAACCAAAAATTGAAGTTTAAAGACGAGTGAGGGATTTAGATCAAACTTTTAGGGTCATTTTTGCTAATTACCCTATATAAAGAAACAAATAATGAAATTATGTCTTCTCTCCCCGGTTCTATATTATATATAGAGGAACAAATAATGTAATTCTGTCTTGTCTCTCCAATTCTATATTGCATATGGAGGAACAAATAAGGTAATTATGTCTTCTCTTTCCAGTTCTATATTAACAAAAAATGTAATTCTGTCTAAAATCAATTCAGTCTTGATTGTGCTGCTTTCGTTGAATTATTTTATTATCTTAGGCTTGACCTGCAATAGATGTATAATTAATAGAAAGAAGTAGATCTAAATAATTTTAGAGTTATTTATATTTCACCCTCAAAGTCGGGGGTTGAGTAAGTATAAGGCACAATAATTTTTGAATTTTAAAAATAAATTTTTTATGTAGGTAGTGGATTAGTAATTATTTACTACACCTAACGCCCAAGGCTCAAATTTTGTGGTTGAAATCCACCATAATTTTATAATATAGTGTACATAATAGAAATTTATTAGTAATTGGTAATCTCAATTGATGAGCATGGCAAACGGAGTCACGAAACTAAGCAGCATACTTTGCCTTTAATATCTTTTGAGTCTAGTCCGATCCTATTATATTTCTTGTGTTAACCGGTCCAGAATTAGGTGTAGCTATAACACAAACTCATGTTTCTACATTACATGATAGAAATTTATGAGGTGGAATTAATAATTAAGTGACCTAACTAACAATTAAAAACGCAATAAGTGAGGTTACAGAGGGCAAATTTTAAGGCAAAATTAAAATACAACCATTTTAAATATGCATGTTACGTTAAGGATTAATACAACTGGTTCCTTTACAAATACTGAATAGATAATATTTTTTAAATAAATTCACTAAAAGAAATCTGAATGCGCCACTGCATGTGCCCACAAATTAACTTTGAAGGGTTAAGTTCCTTCATAGTTAGTTGTGAGAAACTAATTTGATTATAATATTTGTTCTTTCATTATATACATTAGAAAAGGTAGACTTAATTTTACCCATTACAACATTCAGATCATATATTAGTTTACTGTATTGGTTGTTAAATTTTTGCTAGATCTACACGCAAGTTATTTCAATACTGTATCCACTACTTTTTAAGATAATTATCACACAACAAATAAATTTTCAATTTTATCCTTGTGGACTCTACAAAAAAATAAAAAAATAACGTGTTGGTGATAAAAAAAATTAGTCACTAAAAAATTTGTCACAGTCACATTAATTACCAAAATTTTAATAATGGACCAATGTTGAACGACTGTGAGATAAGGGTCTAATAAATTGTAAAAATGTGTTATAATGCTTTTAACGATGACATGGCATGCTCATTAAATTAAATTGTAATGCAAGGGTTAGGATTTTGTAACATATAATTCAACAACTAACTTTAGAGAAATAAATTACTCAGTAATTAACCAACTTGTAATTAAAATACTAATTTCGGTTTTCACTCCAATTATATAAAAAGTTAGGCTCGAACTCGCAATGGCGCAACCTACAAGTTCAAAACATAAGTTTTAACCACTAAGGCGACAATAAATTTTAGTAAAATTCTACATGTGCATGAGAATAAAACGTGCACACATTATTTTTATGTCCATATCTAATTAATTGTTTTACAAGTTTTTACCGTAATTAAACAAAGTTCATGAAGAAGAATGGAATTTGTTTAGTCTCTCCTCTTCTCTTGGATCGTGCTTATATAATTCAACACCTAACTTAAAAAAAACACTCAATAATTAATCAACTTGTAATTAAAATACTAATATGGTTTTAGTTGACTTCAATTATATTCATTACATGTATTTATATTCACACTTGCAAGTTGACCTATTCTATAATTATTTGTTTATGTAGGTGAGCAAAAGGTCCCCACTGATCACATTCAACAGGTTATTCTTCTTCTTTTTTACCCTTTGAGTTTTTTCCTTTTTGCTTAGTAGTTTTATTTATTGATTCATTGTTAGTAAAGTTGACGCAACCGAAATAGCGCGTTGTGTTATAGCCCAAGTGCAGGCACGTCAAGTTATAGTATAGTCTCGGAAGTCCGAGTGTCGAACCACAGGGAGAAGTGAAAAGGGATGGAATGGATTACGGATTAAAGTGTTTTCTGATTCTTGTAAGTTGAAAAGGTTGTAGAACGACGGAAATTTAAACAGTTGTGAAAATTAATAAGAAAGCATTAAGGTATGTGGAAGTTAGTTACGATTTAAGAGACGGTGATCGATAGCTCATACAAAGATTTCAACACAAGGTTTCTCAAGATAAGGGAAATGTTAGTGTATCTCTCAATAGCAAAGGGTGCGACGCTAGGCGCCTCATTCCCGGATTGAAGCTATATCAAGAGAGAAACAAACAACATTCCACCAAAGACGAGGTTATCGTTCCTATCTCTTAGCTACGGGTGTGAAGCAAGGCAACCCATTCCCGATGAAGCTAATCCGAGATAGATATGACAAACTCATCATAAAAAGATTTAACATAAAGCAAGTGTATGCAATCTCATGATTTAAAGAATGAAAATTAGAAAGTGAATCCTAACAATGAAATGGAATGAAGTTTATGGTATAAATTTGTCATCTCATCATTTATCTCTTATGGTAGAAAATAAAGAGTCTAAATATCACATAAAGTGTAAGAAGCACTCAATATATCAATAAATGAATCAAAGATAAGCTAAACAAATTTATAATCCATCTATGGAGTTTTAAGAACTATTCATAATTTCTACGAAGAGGATAAAGCTCCATGGATGGGGGAAAAAGACTACAAGCTTTCTAGAACCATATAAATATGGTGTATGTTCATTAACAACCAAGCACTAAATATACAAGGCATATAAAGTCTTAATTTATTGTGAATATACCTAGAAAGCTTGTAACAATGGAGGAAATGAAGAAGAAAAGGATTTACAACTATTTCTCAAACTTTAAACATGGATTGAGCCATTAATCACCGAAAATTATATCGCGAATCACGTCCGTAACCTTAGTAATAGACTACTCCATAATAAATGAAAGAACAAATATTATAGAAGAAGAAAGCATTCTTACAAATTAAACACTTACAATGGAAAATGAAGAACAATACTCAAGAGCTCTCCCTTCTCTCTAGAACTTTTAAGTGTTAAAAACTAGATATCTCTTTTTTTAAGCTAAGAGAAATAATATATATTAAAAGGTTGCAAAATATCTAACTAAATATCTAAAATAGCTTGAACCACTAAAATAACCCATTTTGGGTGTGAATTGGCCAAGTTGCCAGGGCCATGATCGATCATGGTTATGCCCATGATCGATCATGGCGTCTTCTGCCTGAATGCCAGTTTGTACCATGATCGATCATGCTTCTGGAAAATTCCTCAGATCAGCATTTTGCGAGCTTTTCACTAGCGCTTGATCAATCATTCGAAGGCCATTGCATCCTATGCCTATAAACACATAGAAACACAACAAAAGCACACCTAACGGGACGATGTTAGATACAAAACTCGCCAAGACACTAATCTCGAGATAAGTGGATAATTAGGCAGAATTAAAGCAACAAACGCGTCATGCGACTCTGGGAAAGAGCTTATGCATGACAATATTATGCGTTTATCAACTCCCCTAAACTTATCTCTTGCTAGTCCCTTAGCAAGACAAAAATATATAATTACAAAAAAATAATATGCTATACAAAAAGTTATTAACTTCTAAGTTTCCAAAGAAGACGAGTTGCATCTCGTGAAGGTTTTCAGAAATGATACCTACAAACATTAGGAGTTTGATCATGATGAATGATGAGAATGAAGATTCAAGTTTCAATTTGCAAAGCAAGAGGCATTACTATCAATTTTCCAGAACGATGGACTTTTGAATGATCATCTAATTCGCCTATCTCCTTTAGAACACAATCCCATATTCTCCAATGCTCACATCCTAGACTTCGATTCAAGCAATTCAATAAAAACACAAAGAGTCATAGTCATTTGAGAAGGAAGAGAGAACTTTTTCAAAAACAAAAGCTCCGAGATTTGTCGATTCTAAGCACTTTCTTTATATTTTCTTGGAAATTTTGCTAAATTAGATCAAGGCGGTTTTCATCTCTATGGGGGGCAGCGGTCTCACTTATGAAATTTTCTCATTACTGCTCATTCATTGGAGCTCGAAGGAAGCTATTCACCCTTTCCCATATGGTAACCTTTACCCATCCGTAATATTAGACAAAGAGACTTAAGATTTAGTCAAGTGAAGCTTTAAGTCAATATTAGGATAAAAGTCATCCAAGTTATCAATGTGCTATGCTTTCTTCCTCTCATTGGAGGATCTTTTCGAAAGAGCTTCCATTATTTTTGGACAAAAATTTTTCTTCTCTCAATGAAAATAAATCTACGTGTTATTACCGAATTGGAAACAACCGAAGCAATCTAGCATGCGGAGCAAGAGAATATAACGGGAAATGAGACTAAGTGGAGCAAGGCAATTTAGATTGTCATTCAAATTCCTATCCAAATCAAAGAATTCATGCCAAAAGCTAAAGAAAAAAAAAGTCTTCATCGAACAAAATATCAATCAATCAATCATCAATTTTCAAACTTCTCAAAAAAAATTGAGCACATCTCTTCTACTCATGTAAAATACAAAAGCAAGCCAAAACAAAATAAACACAAAATAACGTACCCCCCTTAACTTGAAAGAAACATTGTCCTCAATGGAAAGAGAACAATAAAATTGCATGGAAGGGCTACTTTGGCTTGTTCACGCAAGTAGTTAATCCACCCCGGATATCGCTCAAACGTTGCTCGTTGAGGGAAATCGTCCAGCGAACCAATATAGACCGGCCTCTCAATAACTACCGTCCTTGTCTTGAAAGCGTAATTCCACCAATCGAATTCTTGGCGGCTTCGAAATCCGCGGTAGCCACCCCTTGCGGCTTGAATTTCAAGTGGCTTAGTGGGAGGGTTAAAGGAAGCCATGAAAGAGTAATGTGTCGCTTTAGAGGAAGGAGAGATGAGGAATTTCGAGATTTGATAGGATAGGGCTCGAAATTGGTGAGGAGAGAGAGAAAGGGGGATTTTTGGGATGGGATTGATGATTGAGGTTTGAAATTGGAAGATTTGATGGTTGATTCTAGGTTGGGAAGGTTGGAAATGGTGTTTGGGGAAGGTTTGGGATCAATGGGGGAAGAGGGGCTAGGGTTTGGAGAGGATTTGGGAGAAGGAGAAGTGAGAAATGGGGGTTTAGAAACGGCGCCCCTGTTTTATTACGGGACCATGATCGATCATGGTTAACCCATGATCGATCATGGGTCATTCTGCCCAAGTGAAAATTTGTACAATGATCGATCATGGTTAACCCATGATCGATCATGCTGCCTTCTGCCTAAGTGCCTCCTCTTCCATGATCGATCATGGAATCCCATGATCGATCATGCCATATGCTGCCTGAGAAAAATTTTCTACCATGATCGATCATGGGAAGGGCATGATCGATCATGGACCAATCTGCCAGAAAAATTTTCTTTGCCTTCTTTGCACCAAAACACCTTACTGCTCCCCTCAACTTGATCCGTTTAGACTTAATGACACCCGATTCTCCGATGATGATTCCTGAAACTCAAAAACACTAACAAAAAAAAAAAAAACAATATTACAAAATCGACCCATGCCTTTTAGGCATAAGTCGGGTCTTCGAGAGGGGTGGACTCCTCTCGAATTGGGAATTCCAAAAACGGCTTAAGACGTTGTCCATTCACCTTGAAAATGTAGCCGGTTTTGGGATCCTCAACATTCACAGCCCCAAAAGGAAATACATGACGGACTATGTAGGGGCCGGTCCAACGAGACTTTAACTTTCCCTGGAAGAGATGCAGACGAGTATCATAAACAAGAACTTTGTGCCCAAGTTTGAATTCTTTTCTCAAAATAGATTTATCATGAAAAATTTTGGCACGTTCCTTGCTTATCTTTGCATTGTCATAAGCATCTCTTCTCAGTTCCTCGATTTCATCAATTTGCAACTTACGGTCAAGCCCGGCCTTTTCTAAATCACAGTTAACCATCTTAGTTGCCCAGTATGATTTGTGTTCCAACTCTACTGGCAAATGACATGGTTTTTCGTACACAATGCGATAAGGAGACATATCTAGAGTTGTTTTATACGCAGTACGGTAGGCCCAAAGTGCATCGGTCAGTCTTAACGACCAATCCTTGCGATTCGGGTTTACCGTTTTCTCTAGAATCTGTTTGATCTCCCTATTTGCTAACTCGGCTTGACCATTAGTTTGAGGATGATAAGCGAGGGATACTTTGTGGTTTACACCAAACTTTTGCATTAATGATTGAAATGGTTTGTTGCAAAAGTGAGTACTGCCATCGCTTATTATTGCCTTGGGAGTGCCAAAACGTGCAAGAATGTGTTCTTTCAGAAATCGGATCACCACTTTGTGATCATTTTTCTTGCACGCTTGGGCTTCCACCCATTTTACAACATAATCTACGGCAACCAAAATGTAAAGATTACCGTAGGAAGATGGGAACGGTCCCATGAAGTCGATGCCCCAGCAATCGAAGATTTTAATCATCAGGATGGGATTGAGTGGCATCATGTTCCTCTTAGAGATCCCTCCAAGCATTTGGCATCTTTGACATGCTTTGCAAAAGCGTTGTGCGTCCTTAAAGAGCGACGGCCAATATAATCCACTTTGCAAAATCTTCGCGGTGGTCTTCTTTGCCGAGAAGTGTCCTCCGCAAGCCTCAGAATGACAGAAGGATAGAGCTCTCTCCACTTCTTCCTCTGGGATGCACCGCCGGATAATCTGATCCGCACAATACTTAAACAGGTACGATTCATCCCAGTAGAATCGACTTACTTCACTCAAGAACTTCTTTCTATCTTGTGCGCCCCACGACTTTGGTATCTTGTCAGTTACAAGATAATTTACAATGTCTGCATACCATGGGAGCGTCGAGATTGCCAATAATTGTTCGTCTGGAAACGAATCTTGGATCGGACTTTCTTCAATGTTGTTCGTAAAAGTGAGTCGAGACAGATGATCGGCCACCACGTTCTCGACTCCCTTTTTGTCCTTGATGCTTAAATGGAATTCTTGCAATAAGAGTATCCACCTCAAAAGCCGCGGCTTGGCATCTTTCTTTGTGAATAGGTACTTCAACGCCGCGTGATCCGTGAAAATCACAATTGGCGATCCTATCAAATAGGATCGGAACTTGTCTAGGGCGAAGACAATTGCTAGAAGCTCTTTCTCTGTCGTGGTGTAGTTCATTTGCGCATCATTCAAGGTCCTACTTGCATAGTATATCACACCCGGTTTCTTGTCTTTCCGTTGACCAAGAACCGCTCCCACCGCATAGTCACTTGCGTCGCACATAAGCTCGAATGGCATGCTCCAGTCCGGTGTCTGCATAATCGGCGCAGTAGTAAGCATATGCTTCAGAGAGACGAAGGCTTCCTCGCACTTGGCATCCCACTGAAAAGGTGCATCCTTGAGAAGTAGACTACACATCGGCTTGAAAATGGAACTGAAGTTCTTGATAAACCTCCTATAAAACCCGGCATGTCCTAGAAAGGATCGAACATCTTTGACATTCTTGGGTGTAGGAAGTTTAGCAATCAACTCAATTTTAGCTTTATCCACCTCAATTCCTTCTGAAGAAATGATATGCCCTAAAACAATTCCCTTGGTAACCATAAAATGACACTTCTCCCAATTTAATACCAATTGTTTTTCCACGCATCTTCCCAAGACCTGTTCCAGGTTAGTCAAGCAATTGTCGAATGACTTACCATAGACGGTAAAGTCATCCATAAAAACTTCCAAAGTCCTTTCCACCATATCGCTAAAAATACTTAGCATACACCGTTGAAAAGTGGCCGGTACATTACATAGACCAAAGGGCATTCTTCGATAAGCGAAGGTGCCAAAAGGACATATAAAGGTGGTTTTTTCTTAATCATCTAGGTCAATCTCAATTTGATTGTACCCGGAAAAACCATCGAGGAACGAGTAATATTCATGGCCCGCTACCCTCTCTAGAGTTTGGTCTAAAAAGGGGAGTGGGAAATGATCTTTACGAGTTGCCTCATTGAGTTTACGGTAGTCAATACACATTCGCCACCCGGTGGTGACTCTTTGCGGAATCAACTCGTTTGATTCGTTCTTGACTACCGTAAGACCCGATTTTTTTGGTACCACTTGAGTTGGACTAACCCATTTACTATCCGAGATTGGATAGATGATCTTTGCATCCAACAATTTCAATACCTCGTTCCTAACCACTTCTTGCATGTTAGGATTCAACCGGCGTTGAAATTGCCTCGATGTTTTTGCCCCATCCTCCAAGTGAATTTTATGTGTACAAATCAAAGGGCTTATTCCTTGGAGGTCGGCAAGTGTCCAACCAAAAGCTTTTTTGTATTTACCAAGCAAATTAACCAATCTTACCTCTTGGTCATCCGAGAGATCGGACGAAATGATGACGGGGTAAGTGTCTGAAGCTCCTAAAAAGGCATACTTCAAGTTGCTAGGCAATAGCTTGAGATCCATTTGTCCTTCAAGCTTTTTGGTGGGAGATTGTGTGTTTTCTTCTTTTTCCGAGAATTCGACCTGTTTGTCAGACAAAGAAAATACTTGCATACAATCCTCGGGTTCATCGGAAGTGGTTAGATAACCTTCTGTTGACTCCGATTCAAAATTTGCCACAAAGTGGTCTTGGATACATGACTCTATCATGTTCACGTGTTCACTTTCCTCATCATCATCGTCGTCTCTTTGATTGCTCAAAGAGAAAACGTTTAGCTCTAGAGTCATGTTTCCAAATGCTAACTTCACAATTCCATTTTTGCAATTTATTATAGCGTTAGAAGTAGCAAGAAATGGTCGCCCAAGGATAACTGGAATCTCCTTAGCGGGATTCGACACGGGTTGCATGTCGAGGATGATAAAATCAACCGGAAAATAAAACTTGTCAATTTGAACATGCACATCCTCGACTATCCCTCTTGGGATCTTAACGGATCGATCCGCTAATTGAATCGTAACCCTCGTGGGTTTTAATTCACCTAACCCCAATTGTTGATAAACCGAATATGGGAGCACATTAACATTTGCTCCCAAATCTAACAATGCGTTCTTTATCCTACAATTTCCTATAACACACGAAATTGTGGGACATCCAGGGTCTTTGAACTTGGGGGCTCTCGTGCCTTGCATGAGGGAGCTCACTTGCTCCGCCATAAAGGCCTTTTCTTAACATTCAACCTTCGTTTGGTAGTACATAAGTCTTTGAGGAACTTAGCGTACGAAGGTATTTGCTTGACCGCGTCAAGCAATGGAATGTTGATTTTCACTTGTCTAAAAACATCCAAAATCTCGGTATTAGATTTGGACAGTTGGTTAAATCTCTCCGGAAATGGAACTTTGATCCCATTTTTTATTTTTTTTGAGATCCTCTTTTCCTTGTTTCTCTTCCTCTCTCTTCTTCTCTTCACTCACAATTTTTTCAACCTCCGACTCCTCAACATGCGTGGGATCAACTATGTCCGCCACCTTGGGGGTTTTAGGAACAATAGTTTTGTCTACCTCCTTCCCACTTCTCAAAATTGTGATAGATTTGAGTTCTTCTATCTTGGAGCTAGACTCTCCTCCCTCTACTACTTGAACTTGACCTCTAGGATTCGGTAAAGGTTGAGAGGGGAATTTTCCCTTCTCTTGGGTAGCTAGGGCGGTGGTGAGTTTAGACATTTGAGTTTTTAACTCACCCACATCACGATCCGTTTTGTCCACAAAAGATCTCAACAAAGCTTCCAAGTTTTGGTTGGGATTTTGATTCTGAGGTGGAACAAAAGAGTTTTGAGGTTGTTGTTGTTGCCTTTGGTTTTGATGATATTGGTTGTGGTTCTGACTTTGATTTCCTCCCCAACTGAAATTGGGGTGATTCTTCCATCCCTCATTGTACCTTTGAGAATAGGGATCGTTTTGGTTACGGTTTTGGTTGTACTGGTGTAAAGCATTGACTTGGGCGGGATCTTTGAGGACTTCCCGAAAAGCGGGAATGGTAGGGCAATCCTCGGTAGTGTGTCCTGAATTTTCACAAATGACACACAACTGACTCGAGGATACTACGTTGACCTCCTTAAGCTTACTTGCTTCCATTGCCTCTACTTTCTTAGACAATTGGAATAACCGTGCACCCATGTCATCCTCATTGGACACTTGGTACAACCCACCCCTTCCTTGAGTTTTGGCTTTGGGTTCCTCGGAATAGGTGTTCCAATTTTGAGCACCTTCCGCTAATTCATCGAAATACAATAGAGCCTCATCGGGATTCTTACTCAAGAATTGACCATTACACATGGTCTCAACAAATGTACGCATATCGGGGGTGAGAAATTCGTAGAAAAAACTAACAAGACTCCACGTTTCGTGACCATGGTGAGGGCATGCGTTTAGAAGTTCCTTGTATCTTTCCCAACACTTATAAAAACTTTCATTTTCTTTTGGCGAAAAATTTGATATCGCCCTTCTTAAAGCGTTGGTCCTATGAACGGGAAAGAATTTTTTTAGAAATTCCGCTTGGAGCTCTTGCCAAGACCGAATTGACTGCGGTCTTTGGATATTTAGCCAAATTTTTCCTTTATCTTTTAGGGAGAAAGGAAAGAGTTTTAAACGCATGACATCCTCATTAACATTTGCCTCACGAAATGTGGAGCAGACTTCTTCAAAGTCTTTCAAGTGCAAGTATGGGTTTTCCGACTCCATACCATGAAAAGAAGGGATATGTTGAAGCATACCCGGTTTGAAAGAGAACGCTCCGGCTTGACCAGCGGGAAGCACAATGCACGAATTCGAAGTTGCCCGAGGCGGTTGAAGGTAGTCTCTCATGGTCCTAACAGGAGGAACATTGTTGGCACCTTCCCCTTTATTATCGCTCTCGTGATCCGCGGCTCTACCTTGGTTCGCCATTCTTGGAGATGTGGGAGGGCTAATTCGAATATCCACGAACAATCGCCCTTGCATGGGCTTGGACAATGATTCGAATCACTCCTTGGGAACTCTACAAAATAAAACAGAAAATAAGGGAGAAAAATAAATTAATTAAATAGAGAAAAATACTTACAGAATGGTTTTGTACAAAACCCAGAATCCGCCTTTTGCCTTATCCCCGGCAACGGCGCCAAAAACTTGAAGCAACCGAAATAGCGCGTTGTGTTATAGCCCAAGTGCAGGCACGTCAAATTATAGTATAGTCTCGGAAGTCCGAGTGTCGAACCACAGGGAGAAGTGAAAAGGGATGGAATGGATTACGGATTAAAGTGTTTTCTGATTCTTGTAAGTTGAAAAGGTTGTAGAACGACGGAAATTTAAACAGTTGTGAAAATTAATAAGAAAGCACTAAGGTATGTGGAAGTTAGTTACGATTTAAGAGACGGTGATCGATAGCTCATACAAAGATTTCAACACAAGGTTTCTCAAGATAAGGGGAATGTTAGTGTATCTCTCAATAGCAAAGGGTGCGACGCTAGGCGCCTCATTCCCGGATTGAAGCTATATCAAGAGAGAAACAAACAACATTCCACCAAAGACGAGGTTATCGTTCCTATCTCTTAGCTACGGTGTGAAGCAAGGCAACCCATTCCCGATGAAGCTAATCCGAGATAGATATGACAAACTCATCATAAAAAGATTTAACATAAAGCAAGTGTATGCAATCTCATGATTTAAAGAATGAAAATTAGAAAGTGAATCCTAACAATGAAATGGAATGAAGTTTATGGTATAAATTTGTCATCTCATAATTTATCTCTTATGGTAGAAAATAAAGAGTCTAAATATCACATAAAGTGTAAGAAGCACTCAATATATCAATAAATGAATCAAAGATAAGCTAAACAAATTTATAATCCATCTATGGAGTTTTAAGAACTATTCATAATTTCTACGAAGAGGATAAAGCTCCATGGATGGGGGAAAAAGACTACAAGCTTTCTAGAACCATATAAATATGTTGTATGTTCATTAACAACCAAGCACTAAATATACAAGGCATATAAAGTCTTAATTTATTGTGAATATACCTAGAAAGCTTGTAACAATGGAGGAAATGAAGAAGAAAAGGATTTACAACTATTTCTCAAACTTTAAACATGGATTGAGCCATTAATCACCGAAAATTATATCGCAAATCACGTCCGTAACCTTAGTAATAGACTACTCCATGATAAATGAAAGAACAAATATTATAGAAGAAGAAAGCATTCTTACAAATTAAACACTTACAATGGAAAATGAAGAACAATACTCAAGAGCTCTCCCTTCTCTCTAGAACTTTTAAGTGTTAAAAACTAGATATCTCTTTTTTTAAGCTAAGAGAAATAATATATATGAAAAGGTTGCAAAATATCTAACTAAATATCTAAAATAGCTTGAACCACTAAAATAGCCCATTTTGGGTGTGAATTGGCCAAGTTGCCAGGGCCATGATCGATCATGGGGTCTTCTGCCTAAATGCCAGTTTATACCATGATCGATCATGGTTAACCCATGATCGATCATGCTTCTGGGAAATTCCTCAGATCAGCATTTTGCGAGCTTTTCACTAGCGCTTGATCAATCATTCAAAGGCCATTGCATCATATGCCTATAAACACATAGAAACACAACAAAAGCACACCTAGCGGGACGATGTTAGATACAAAACTCGCCAAGACACTAATCTCGAGATAAGTGGATAATTAGGCAGAATTAAAGCAACAAACGCGTCATGCGACTCCGGGAAAGAGCTTATGCATGACAATATTATGCGTTTATCAAAAGTTAAAATACCAATTTATTGTTTCTTTAATTTGCTTGCTTTTTGAATTTTGGTTTTTATTTGCTTCGTCACTTTGGGGTTTATCTGTTTTTGCTTATGAATGAATGCCAGTAAATTTGAATACCAATCTATTGTTGTTCAATCCGGCCCCTTTTTCAATTTGGGGTTTTTTTATTTGCATAATTTGTTATTGTCAAACTCTTGAGAAGAAGAAGAAAGTGCAGAATTATGGAAATTTTAAGCAAACTCAAATTTGCTTACTGAATGGCAATTAAGAACTCTTAAAGTTAAAAAATAAAAAAGGGACTTATTTTTCAGAACACTCTCGAGATGTTTGTATTGTAAAACTGAGTTTAATTTAGTTTAAAAAAGGACATCCATTATACTATATCTCGGTTATTAACATGACATTAGTTTAAAAAATGGTTGACTTTTATGATTTTAATTAGTGAAAAATGAGCTTTCCCTTTCTAATTATATGTATAGAATTATGGTTGCAATACTTCACTAGGGTAAAAAGTAAAAAGACTATAAAGGGCCAAAGTTGGAACCTACTTTAATACTTTACAGGTAAATTAACCTTTATCTACAACTTATAACTAACTTTGCACTTTACAGTTGTCTCCCTATTAATGGCCGTAACGCCCATCTCAACGAAGTGTTACATCCACGTGGCCTAACATAAATTTCCCATCCTCATTGTCATTTCTAGTACTTAATGTTAATTTGAGGCAATCTTGAATCTACTCGGCTACAAGGCCGAAGTCTTGCAGTCTGGGCACTACCCCTTTCCTAGTCTCCCCTAAGCTCAATTGTCTAAACCCAAAGCAAATATTTATTTTGGACTCTCTCAGTTTAATTATTCTTTCACCCAAAAAAAAAAAGGAAATTATATATTTTAGCATGTAATGAGTTTACGCATTCATTGATGAATGAGATATCTCATCTGCAGCAAATACTTTTTTATGAGAAAAAATGTATTCCTCGAAAGCATGAGCGAGGGAATTAGTATCGTACTTATAATAATGAACTTTTATTCGAATTTGAATATGTAAATTTTAGTTTCACATATTGCAATAATACAATATTTTTGTCTCTTCTAAAATATTTAATGCTATATAATTTAATTAGAGTGGGAAGGTTTGCATAATTTTGGTTGGAGGCTTTATGATGATAACGTCATTTTTTTAACAAAATATGCAAGAGATATTTTGACGTAGTTTTTTTTTTTTTTTTTTTTTTTTTTGCACCCCACCATTAATCATAACCGTTCGTCTCATTTAAGTGATAAGACAAAAAATGAGCATCTTACCCTAAAATGATCCAATGCTAATGTGTGATTGAAAAGAACTTATCCCTTTAAACCCACATAGCTACAACAAATACTCTTTCCTCCAATTCCAATTATTGGGTTTGGAGTTCAAGCAACAAAACTAGCTAGTTCAAATTTTGCTCCAATTAATTTGAATGTTTGGAATTGGGTTCTCAAACACACAACCCCAATAGTCCTACTTTTGCTGTTTTAATCGGAATGATTAATAACATCAATTGTAATGGCACCTCGGAACTGAAATTGGGATCGATCATCATTATTTGAATTTTGAAGTAATTTCAGTTCTAAACCCTTCGAATTGGAATTCGAGTTCTCAACACTAAAGATAGCTAGCCAGAGGAATCCAACTATCTTGTCCGCCTTTCAAATTCAAATTTTTTGATACAAACATATCTGCTTTCAGTTACAAAATTTTGTATATAAACATATATGCATGAATGCATAATGTATTAGCAACAAGTTTGGATTCAATGAGGTATAGCTTTGCATACACCTCTATCGATTACCATTCCCTCTCCTCTCCTAACTCTCTCTCTCTATATATATATATCGTTTTATCCTTACGAAAAATGAAGCGCAGTGTGATTCTTCTTTTGTTGATAAGGATAAGATGGTCATTTTCTTTCTTTAGTTAAGTGGGACTAAAGGTTTAAACTAACGCTAGGGTGCAAACTCAAAGAAAAGATCTTGGTATATAAACTCAAATATCAACTACAAACTTATGGTGTAAAGTCAAAATTTCTCAATATGCAATACGTTTTTTTCAGGGCATAATGAATGTACTAAACCTCAAAATAGAAAATAATTTGCATTCTTGACTATTGATTAAGTTAAAATTAGTGTTTTGTATAAGTATAAACGCTATAGTGAAACAAGTGAAACTATTAATTTAAGATGTAATAATAGTTGGTCTTTTAAACATTAATTAGCAGTACCCTTAAAAGATGATTATTAATTTTATCACAGAAAGTCTACAATTGGATATATGGAAAATTATTTGTGGCAATTCAAAATTCACATTTTTTTCAAGGCCTAATTCACCAATTGGAGAAAGATGAAAAATGATAGAAATTTTATTTTAGTATATGTGGTCCCTTTTATAGGAAATATATTTATCAATTATATATAAATATATCAATGATTTAGTGCATTTTACAACACCTGTACCCGTGTCTGCATTTTATAACCAGTGCATTTTACAAATTTAGAAGTATACATGATAACTTCTCAAAGTATTACTGACTAGCTTTCTAAATCAACCGCTAGAAAAGAAGATATTTAGACGGAAAGAATATGTAATTTTGCGTGCACAAGTAATTTATCATATATAGATATTATGTTTAAGTTAATTGATTAGCAAATAAAACCCATCGTAAAAATAAATGATTAATTGTAATGGATGAATTTAAATAATTTAACAAAAAATTAGCAAGTGAAAGTGTGATACAAATGTTGTATACTATATAAAAGAATTAAATCAGTAACATGCATCCTTCTCAATTTAAATTTCCACAATATATACACAGCAATAGTACATGTGCCTCAATTTACTTCAAGTTGTCAAGAGCTTCTCTCTTTATGCTATATCCTATGGACTAGAATCTCCCTAATAAGTAAGGCTTGGGATGAGTTTATTTAAGATCGAACAAATATAAGTTGCACAACAAAGACATTGCAAAAGTTTGGGTAAGTTCATGAGTATAAATTTAACCCACTTGACCCTACCCTACATAAATATTACAACTTATTTTTGAATATCCTTTTAGTATCTTATTCATATTGAAGCAGAGCGGGTTCAGATTTTTTAAAAATAAAACTTGCATCAAGCAAGTCAAGTTCTTTGTAACTGGGTGCTTCTATCGAATTTTTGTATAAATATTCAATGGTTTAAGATATCTCTGTAATAAGTCGGATTTGACTAGTTTGGATATAGGTTTCACAATAAAAACCCGATAAGAATTGAGGTCGGTAGTGCTATAGGCACTATTGGTGCTTTTTCGAGAACAGTCCACACTTCAGGCGACGTAATGGTGCTGACGATTAGAGGAAGGACGTCGAAGGAAATAAGCATGCTCATAATAGGATGATCTTCACAGGTCCATTAAATTGAAGTGAGAGTTTTTGTTGACGATGAGGATGCCACTGATGAGGAAGACGCTAATGGTCGGATATGGTATATATTGTGCCTGTTAGGAACCATTTCTCCGAAAAGCTTAAACTGTTTAGAGAACAAAACGTAATGAATATCATGCTTAACACCATTCCTCACGTGCGACCCCATATTTGCATGTGGAGAGCAGACAAGAACAAGATTATGCAGAATATACAGATTCGGGATTAACATATGGGGGATGGAGTTGCCAAGGTTTAAACCTTTACCTCCCAGAAAACTAAGCTTTGATATGATGTTAACGAATATAGAGGAATAATGGTGTATTGAATTAATTGTGTGTAACTAGTACAATGGAAACCCTTTTAATAGGGTTATGAGAATTATATATACAAGTAAGGAAAATAATAAACCTAGAGATCTAGAAATTTCTAGTTAACTCTCATAAATGGCAATTAACAAATATATATATATATATATTATATGTTAACCTCCCCCTTCAAACCCAAGGAAGTAAGTGAAAGATCATGCATCTTGAGTTTGGCAAGTAGATCCTGAAATCTGCTTTCAAGATTTACTTGCCAAACTCAAGATGGTCTCTCACTTACCTCCTTGAGTTTGAGGGGGGATGTTAACATATATATTTATAAATGTCTTTGCATCTCTCATCATGTCATCTTTTGAGAACATAAAATTTTCTCATCTATCTCCAAATTTTAGATCACCAGTGATATTTCACTTCATTTCTTAACTAACACCACCGTTGATCTCTACCCTTCCCAAACAACTTCAAAGCCCATATCTTCACCTGATCCGCCTAAAACATCCACAAAAATCACTGATTCTCCACACAGTTCTACTCCCACAGAGTCACCTCCACTAACAGACCCTCATTCCATAGAGCTGCCAACTGCACACAACTCTACTCCTATAGAGCCATTTTCACCAAATGACCTTCCTTCCATCGAGCTACCAACCACGGACTATCCTGATGAACTTATCTCACCCAACGATTCTATTCATCAAGCCATTCTTGCTCACCAGTCCACATGTGGTGTTAAGCATGATATTCATTGTTGTTTATTCTCCAAATAGCTTAAAAATTTTGGAGAATAAACCGCAATGAATAACATGTTTAATAGTGCCACCGACAAAATCCATCAAACCTTATCCACAAAGGAATGGGAAAATTTGGATTTTCCAAAATAAGTAGTTGGGTGAAGGTGAGTTTAAGAGAGATAAAGTGGTGGCCATGATTAAGAAAGGATAAAGGTACTTGGAGAAAAAATGCATGGACGTATATATCAAGTAAACATATATTTCCCAAACTGTAAAAGGTGAGCAATAGATTAGAATAAATTGTTGGAAATACGATTGTTTTTTATTTTTAATTTAAAAGGAGAAAAATTAAAGCGTCTTCAAATACTTTTCGAGTAATTAGATGGTCAAATACAACTATCGGACGCCTGTTACACATGAGAGAGTTGATGAATCAAGGAAACAGAGAAATATATTTTATTTTTGTATAAGGTAATGATATACTTACCAACTTCATTTACTGGTTATTTATAGTTGATGAACGGGTACATTATACATTCTTGGAATGTAAAATTCATGAATGCACCTGGCCTAGTTTCTATGATTTATCCGGTAAATGAAGCATGTAAAAATATCATTTTCCAATTTTTATATGGATCCACAAACAGAGAAGATATGCTGCATCATTTATTACAATTGGGTTGTTAGTTTACTGATTCTTGTTGCTTGGTTTGTTTCCGCACACTAAGTATTTGTAGAAATTCTTGAACACAATAATTTCTCGAGTTAATTTATTGTTGAATTGGGTATAGATTATACTACTTGGTTCACTACAAAAAGGGGATTTGTTTTGACGAAAAAAATTGATTAAAGGAGAAAAAAAGGATTAGATCAGTAAAATACTAATTTAACACTCAAATTTGTAAATGATGACGGTTGTAGTTATTGGTACCTCACATAAGTTATTAATCACTCCAACTTCTATAAAATTGTAAAAAAATTGTCCTTAGATATTAAAATATATATATATATATACAAATATATGTACTCCGTAAAGATTATATTGGAGTGTAAGAAAATTCATTTGAAGTGCTGATATATAGCTATGCCCACAATAAATTTAACAAGAGGGCAATCAAATTAACATTATAATAAATTAAAATTGGAAAAAAAAGCTCCAAACATTAAAAGGATAAATAAACAAAAAACTTCTTTATTTCTTTATTTCTTTAGAGAATTTTTTTTCAATTAAAGGAAGGTTTGATTACAATAACAAATAAACCCCCAACCCCACAATTATTATCATATAATCACAGGCAGCTTCCAACCTATTTTTGAATGATAGTATATGTAGTTTGTATGACAGTGAGAACGAGAAATATAAATGCAGCAATAAAAGAAATGATACTCTACGGACTGCTAAAGTAATCATTTATCGACATCCTCGTTCTTACACTTTTTGTAGAGTCCATTTGAAAAAACAAACAAAAGATAGGATCGAAAACTTTCCATTAGTGCCAGTTGTTTTCACTTCGCCCTTTCGGTCTCTTATATGTATCTAATTCCTATTTTAGCATTTCCACAAAAGACCAAAAACGTAACATTCACTGTTTCTAATTACAACTTTGTTACCGACATTCTCAAAAAGGCATATCACTTGCTCTTTGTCATGATAAGGATGTTCTATAATCCCCCAATTTGAGAGCATGGCCATGTCTTTGGGACTTCTTTTAAGTTTTGCCAGTAGATGGATATAGCCACTCACTCTTTTAGGTTTATTACATCTAGATTGTTTTAATGTTATCATATTTCGGAAACAAGTTTCTGAAAAGAGATTTATTTTTATTATTGGCACTATCAATGCTCCATTGACGAATTTTACATCCAATAAAAAGGCCGCGTCAACCACCTTTTAAAACTTAACCCCAGCCTCTCATAGATCTATTGCAAGCCCTTTCAACCCATGTTCCTTAAATTTTGCTACGGATAATGCCTTTGATTTTGCCATCGTAACACTTCAGTAAGAAATCAAGTATATCAGTCACATTATTCCAATCATTTGGACTTGCATGAAGCGATCTCGCTATACTACTATTACAGAAGTATTTGATAATTAGATCACCTAAATTATGCTCTTTATATAACAGGTGATATAAACACGTAGCAAGATGTTGTTGAAATTGATTCTCAGGTAATATCGTGTCTCTTAATATATCAACGACTGTTAAGAAAGATGAGAGAAAAATATATATTGAATTGATGATTAATCATAATACATAGAGCCCCTTAATATAGGGCTAGAGGAAAAATGAGAAAAGGAAACAAAATAATCCTAATATCCTATACAAAAATCACGAGATATGAACCTGCTAAATATGGACATAAACGTGTAAAAGTCAACTATACAACTATACACAATATTCTCTAACACCCCTTCAAACTTAAGGTACTAAATGAGAAACTAGCTTAAGTTTGGAAACAAGATCATGGAAGCGGGCTGGAGAATGAATTTTGGTGAAGAGATCGGCAGGCTGATCTTCAAATGAGATAGATAGGAGGCGAGCTGCATTGCTGGCGACATGCTGATGAACAAAATGGCAATGAATCTCAATATGCTTTGTTCGTTCATGAAAAACATCACTGTGAGCAATTTCAATCGCGCTTCTGTTATCACAACCAAGTGTTGTTGGAAGGTGTCGAAAGACTCCCATGTCTGAGAGTAGCCATTGAAGCCAGATAAATTCTTGAGTGGTGTCAGTGAGTGCACGATATTCCGCTTCTGTACTAGTGCGAGAGACTATAGACACCCCGATTCATGACCCCCGCAAGAACCCTAACGACCTTCGAGAAGTACTATTTTTGGAGTCTGAGACCCACCCGAGCACTCGAAACTGCCCCGAAAGGGTTTGTTGGCCAAACAAACCTGTTTTTAAGTGGGATTGTCGCACAACATATCAATGTGTCGCGTGACAATCACTGTTATGTCGCGCGACAATCACCCCTTATGTCGCACGACAAACCCCTCTGACCCAGACCATCCACTCTTTGACACATCAGTCTGTCAGAGACATCACTTCAGCCGTTTGTTGCACAACATTGGTCAACATGTCGCGCGACAGTTGCCCTTTTCGGGGAAATGTCGCCCGACATACCTCCCCGAGCACTATAAATAGGCCAACACCCCCAAGGGTTCAAGGACAGCAACTTGGAATTGAAGAATTATTAGCTTATATATGATTTTCTAGTCTTCTGACAAGTATTTTATGTTATAATCTTATTTATGAGAAATTATCGAATCTATTCCCGACACTCGACGTGTCCCGTTTCTAGAATCGAATTCTCAAAAATATCTGAAAAAGAAAAAGATCATTATCGCCGGAGTTCTCTCTGCCGCATTATATTTTCTTTCTTATTATTATTCTCGTCGGGAAGGTAAAGAAAATCTCTTATAGTATTTAAATTATATATTTGTGTACTTGCTTCACTTCTGTTGTTCTGTCCACGTTTTATTTGAATAAACTCATTGCCAAGTTACAAAGTAGTCTACTGTTTTCAAAACAAAAAGACCCTGATAAAACCGTTTGCAAAATCAGAAGAATAAGTACATTATCATATGGATAAAATCCTGTTTTCAAAACCCGGACTGATAAAACTTATCTAGGAATTAAAATCAACATGTCCTGTCTCTTTAGACTGCAACGTGTCTGATAAAACTCCCCTCAAAGAGTTCTAATTCCATATTAAATTAGTCCCGATACAAAATTTGAACTTTTACAAAAGTATTCAAAACAAGAGAAAATCGTCATTATCTGAGAAAATAATACAGGAAACTCTCTCTCAAAATAAAACAACTTTTGTCACTTGCATTTACATCTTCCAAAAATAAAAACATTGGATCTCGGAACACAAAGGTTTTCATCCCTTTTCCCATTTTCCCAAAAATTAGGGTTTTCTTCATTTGGGAAGTAGTGGACTGTTAGTAAAAGCATCCAAGTTTTTTAACATAAAATAAACATATAAAAGACCACTAGAGACCGAAAGGGCGAAATGGGTGCTTAACACCTTCCCAAACCGTAATATAGTTTTCGAACCTTATAGAATCCTGGTTTCATAGACAAATGTGTAAAGAAAGGCTTATCTGTAGCCCTTCCTCTTACATAACTATTTTGTCCATTTTCTTGTAAAACGTACTGGCTACTCTGAACGAACCCTCTTGTATTTAGAAATAGGATAGAGGGACACCCGATATGAATTATCAACACAGATAGAAGCAAATGGAGCGACGAAATCCGTTCCGACGTTCCAGACGCCCAATAATGGGAACGAGACTTGGGGGTCGCATTTGCGGATTTGATAATTAGAAAACTAGACTCTTATATGTGGACTTGTGCTTATTTGTTGAAAATTTCTTTTACTGCTTTCCCTACTCCCTTATTGTTATGTTAATTGATTGAGAAGAAACATTTTTCTAAAAATGAAAGTTTTTCAAAAACGTGTAATAAAGATAATGATATTTGTGACACCAACCTTTTTGAACTTTGCATGCACTTTCACAAAATCATGCATTGGTTCTACGAGTGTGAATTTACCCCAAACCCTCAGAAGTATTATAAGTGAGTAGGGAGTTGGCTTGCTTGGGCCAAAATAAACCGAAAGCATTTACTTCCACTCTCCTTGGCCAAGTACGCCCCCGAGGTATATCAAGTGACGATAACACTCATGTACCCGGGAAGTATATCAAAAGGCTCTTGCACGTACTCGCCCCTGGGGTATATCGCGAGGTCTTGCCAAATAGGAGGGAGCCTAAAGCCTTAACCGTTCGTACACCTACGCTGCATATAAGATTGAGTCAGCTAAAACACTTGTCAAACAGCCGTAGGGGATGTACCACCTTACGGCTTACTTTACAACACCTTTTTAAAACCCGAGTATTTTCTCGACGATTTTTAGTGTTTCTTTTGGCAAAAATCGAGTCGCATCGTAGTCTTCCTTCATCTTCGCCACGTGGTTTTGTTTACAGTCTGGAGGGTTGGGCCGGTCGAGATCACACCGAAAGATTAGTGAGACCAAGCACATTCGTAATGACCGACAGACACGAAAATCAAGAAATGGATCAGAGCCTAGCCGAGGCATCACCAGCCCAGCCAACCTTAGCCGAGATGCATCGTCTACTTATGACCGTCAGCAAGAATCTAGCAAGCCTCACAACTGAGCAACAGAGTACCCGAGTCCGAGTAGAAGAGTTGTCAGCCAAACGAACTGCACCACCGGGGTTTGAACGGCTACCACCGAATCGAGATCAGAATCAAGGACAGTCATCACAAGTACTTCCCCCAGTCCAAGGAACCAATCCACCCCAAACGGGCCCCATCATAGCTGGTCCCGTTCAGACCGATCCCAATAACTAGAATTAATGGGCCCCGGACTTGGGCCCCACTTATCAACAACAAGAGCCACCCATCGTCTGGCCCCAACCTCAACAAGGTTTTGAGCCTTAGTTCCAACCATGGCCACAAGTTCCCGCAAGGCCTATTCCACCCCCCGGCCCCAGTAGCCCCTCCTAATGAGTACCCAGACATCAACCGACTTCGGACAGTGTATGCAGAATCGATTATAGCTTGGGAACAGCCCGACGAGGTGTCAAGAGAGAGTGAAGAAATGAAGAAACTGAAAGAGCAGATGAAGGTTCTGCAAAGGGGGATTTCTCTAATAAAAGGAGCAGACGAAATTATAGATATGAATGCCTTCTCCCTCTACCCAGAAGTAAGATTACCCCAAGGGTTCAAGCTCCCTTCCATCACCAAATTCACAGGGACCGCACCCCCTAAAACTCATCTTCAATCCTACATCAGACCCATGCAAGTGTCCGGTTGTGGAGAGCCGGAGTTGGCTCAAGCTTTTCACATAGCTCTCACAGGGGCCGCCCTGAGATGGTTTTTTGATTTGGAGAGACACCACACAAAGACTTGGGGAGATATTGTCAAGGAGTTCATGACCAAATACGGTCCAACGAGGATTTGGAAATTACCCGCAAACACCTGAAAATGGCCAAGCAAGGCGAGAAGGAAAGCTTTAGCGACTTTGTCACCCGCTGGAGAGAAATGGCCTCCCAAATGTCCAAGCGACCCGATGAGGAAGAACAGTTGGAGATCATACAGAAGAATTTCACTCCAGCCGTGTTAAGTTGCATGGGAAAGCACGTATTCCCACACTTTAGAGCCCTGTTAAGTATGGGGTCACAAGTAGAGGAAGAGCTGGCCAAGAAAGCAAAGAATGACACCAAGAAAGCCTCATACGCTGGGAGAAAGACGGCCACTCCAGCCGTGAACCAACTAAGCTCATACCCATATCAACAAAACTCATTTCAACAGCCACAACAAGCACCTCCAATGAGTTGGCCCGCACAAGTAGACTCTTCGAGCACTGAGGTCAAGAAAAGGAGGAACTTCTTCACCTTCCCCACTACACTGGTCAATTGCCTGAAACTGCTCCGAAAGGATGGACTAATCACTCCACTTAACCCACGCCCCCCACCAAACCCTATTCCCAGCACCTGGAGAATGAATGAGAATTGTGCATACCATCAGGCCGCGGGCCATGACAAGGAACACTGCTTGGCTTTTCACCATCGTATTCAAGACCTAATCGAGGCTGGTATTATACCCGCACCTGGCGGGCCCAATGTTACTAACAACCCCATTCCCAACCATGCTCCACCCACGGGAATTAACGACCTTGACTACTGATGAAGAAAGTTTTGATCCCGTGGGACTCATCCGAGACGACCCAGCCCACAAGTCACCCGCTGTGCCACTAGAAAGAACTCAAGTTGTCCCAGGCCTCAATCCGATAATTGATCAATGGATGGCTAAAATGAACTTCCTACCCGGGAAGGGTTTAGAAAAGGCAAATCAGGGGATCTGACAACCACTTGCAATCAAAACCAATCCCGGAAAATTTGGGATAGGATGGACCCAGGACAAGAAGAAACAACCGTGGAAGCCCCGAGGCCTCCCAAAGGAGACAATCTGTATGACAGAGACCTCCCCCAAGACTTTCAGTTGGTCGGTAGAACCAGAGTCATCAGAAATCTCAGAGGGATCAGACCCAGCATCCCTTTGGATACAACAAATTACCCGTTTAGGGAGGGTATATCAGCCACCACCGATGGATACCGAGAAATCACCACTTCCTAAGGAAATAGGAGAGGATTGAGTACTGGAACAGTTGAAGAAAACTCAGGCACACATCACCATTTGGGGCCTCTTGGTTGCCTCCAAACCTCACAGGACCGCCTTAATCAAACTCCTGGATAAGACTGTTATATCACCAGACTCCACACCAGAACAACTGCCAAACATGATTGGGTCGCTTACAGTCCAAAGAAGTCTGTCATTTTCAGATGAAGACTTGTCTCCACTAGGAAAGAAACACAGTCTGGCCCTCCATATCACTGTCCGGACCCGAGGAAAAATTCTCCCACAAGTCCTCATTGACAACGGGTCAACCATAAATGTATGCCCTTTGAAGACCGCCAGATGTCTGGGTATATCAGATACAGAGCTGTCTCTGTTAGCTGTGACCTTTAGAGCCTATGACAACACCAGGAGGGCCGTTCTGGGTTCTCTAAAGCTTGATCTCACGGTCGATCCCGGAAACTTTCTAGCCGATTTTTAAATTATAGACATTCCCTCCAGTTTCAACCTCCTGTTGGGAAGAGCATGGCTGCACGACATAGGAGTGCTCCCCTCCTCCTTACACCAGAAGATTAAAATACCGTTCGAAGAAAAAATAATCACCATCCAAGGAGATCCTAAAAGGACCTTGGCGGATCTAAAATTACATGTCTTAGGCATCGGGAGTCAAAACATACAGCTGGGAGGATTTTCTTACGAGCCTCAAGTGCAAACTCTCACCACTTAGAGAATCAAGTATCTTCCCCCTAATAATATCCCCGGTCTTAGCACCAAAATCACAAATATGCTGAGAATGATGAAGTACTTACTAGGAGCCAGTCTGGAAATGGGACAACAAGGATTACTTCAGGCCTTAGAACCAGTAACAAGGCGTGAAAGAGAAGGTTTGGGGTACCAACACACCGAAGAAGACGATCAAGAAAAAATGGGTCGAGGGCATCATTATCCGAGTTTTAGCTCACTTAACGGGTTTTTTGTCAGAGAAGGAGAGGACTTCCCCTTTTGCGGCTTTCAGGAGCCTTGGAGAAACAACAACGGAGATAACCTGCCAGGATGGGAAATCTTCTATGAAGAGGACCTTTACCTTAAGAAAAGTGTTTTGCAGAGCTTCTCTACCGAGTTAACGATCAGGTCGAGAGAAGAAAATGAAGGCAAGGAAGATGAAGAGGAAGAAATGATCGGAAATCTCTTTGACATCATGGCTTTAGAAAATGATGAACCAAGAGACGACCATGTACACTTAATTCACGCCGATCTAGAATACCAAAAAAATGGGGGAAAGAGTGAAATTGTAAGGGTGAGAGATAAGAGTGGGGGTAGGACTATGGAGGAGTCACTCCTACATGTACTTTTTAAACTTGTACATGTAAGCACTATTATTAATGAAGAAGACTATGTTTTGTGTTATCCTGTTAGTTTTGAGTCTGTAATTGCCTATATGAAGATGGAAAGACTAAATGAACACCCTGAGCGGGAAGAGCAGCGTATACAGAGTGAGGAGGGAGACACTCTTGTGATTAACCTCGGAACAGAAGAAGATAGGAAAGAGGTCCGTATTGGAGCAAATCTAAATAAGACAGACATACAGGAATTCACACAAACTTTGAGGGAGTACGTGGATGTCTTTGTGCCAAAAGGTTCATACTTTATGCTGGAAGGTTGTATAAGAGGAACTACGACGGGACCCATCTTCAATGTCTCACTGAAAAAGAATCGGTCAAAATGATGGATCAGATACATGGGGGCGATTGTGGACCTCATATGAGTGGTCATACACTTGCCCGCAAAATCATCAGACAAGGTTATTTCTGGTCTACCCTGCAGAACGACTGCGTTAACCACGTACACCGTTGCCACAAATGCCAAATCTATGCTAAATCTCAGAAGCTTCCTCCAAAAGAATTGTACAACATGACGGCCCCCTGGCCTTTCGCAACCTGGGGAATCGACATCATTGGCAAATTTCGCCTAAAGCCAACAATGGCCATGAATTTATACTAGTGGCCATCGATTACTTCACCAAATAGGTAGAGGCCGAGTTTTTCCAAACCCTTGACGCCAGGAAAGTTGCCCAATTCATCAAAAGGAATATCATCTGCCGGTATGGGGTCCCACACAAGATCATCTCGGACAACGGTACCCACTTCGAAGGAGAGGCTAATACAGTCATGGAGGAATACGGTGTTACCCGACACAGATCTTCGCCATACAGACCACAAACCAATGGAGCAGTTGAGGCCGCCAACAAAAACCTAAAAAATATCCTAAGCAAGATGACCGACACCTGTCGAGACTGGCCCGAAAAATTACCATATGCATTGTGGGGATACCGCACCACCGAGAGGGTCTCCACCGGGGCAACCCCGTTTTTCCTTACATACGGGATGTAAGCAGTCCTCCCTGTTGAGTTAGAGGTCCACTCTCTCAGAGTAATGTTAGAGAATCAAGTTAATGAGCTGGAGTGGGTCCAGGCACGTTATAACGAGCTGGCCTTACTAGATGAGAAGAGATTAAGAGCCGCATACCACCACCAAGGGTATCAGAAGAGAATCGCTCGAGCATTTAACCAGAAAGTAAAAACTCGGTGTATCAATGAGAACGACATCGTGTCAAAAGAAATTTGAGAGCTAGCCAGAGACCCAAGGGGAAAGTTCGGGCAGAAGTGGACAGGGCCATACATCGTCAAAGAGATTGATACAGGGGGTGCCGCCATACTCACAGACTTGGACGGACAGTTACTGCATTTACTAGTCAACATGGATCGATTGAAGAAGTATTACCAATAGATGTAACATGTATAGATAAAAACTACTTAAACCTGAGCCCCAACTCAAACTTGTGTTTTTGAAAAATCAAAAGGGAACGTAGGCAACCTGAGAAATGACTTCAGGCCCGGTTTAAACACTGTAAAGAAATTTATTTCCCATAAATAGTCCTTCATATTATTAAGGTAGTTCAGAACACCGGAAGTTACAAAGGAGGTACAGCATACAGAAAAGCCTAATCCCTAGGGGTCGGCCAAGCAGGGTCCTCAGTAGCCAAGTCAATTCGAGCCTCATCCAAGATCTGGTACGCAAAGACGATACTTTCCTCTGTGGGCTCAGAATTCATAAACCGAAACCACTCAATTTGGAAGGGATCACTAATCAGCTCCCTTTCTAGAGACCCCCCAACGAGAACGGATGATGTTAGCCCGGAGGGGCCTGGAAATACCAAAACGGGCATAGTTGAACTGACGAGTCAGTCGAGCCCGCCACATTCTCTCCACTGACAAAGAAACATGCTGGGTCATGAACTTAGACTCGGAAGAGAAGTTGTTCAGACTGAGGGGAATATCCTGAGAAATATTGAACTGTCAAGGAAGACGTCCTGGGAGATAAAAAGAAGTAAACCATAGCCCACGGAGCCGAACGTAATTCTGCCCTCCGGTACTAAACACCATCGCCCTCAGCTTTCACAAAGGAATATTCCACCGAATAGTTCAAAAATTCTCCGAAAACCACACCGTCCAATCAGAGGAGGACATGATCAAAGCACCAAAAAGGGGACGATGGAAGAAGTACGTCGAGTTGTCAAGCCGAACCCCGTTAAAACCCACCGATCGAAAATGCTCCAACAGCCACATGTATAGCAAGCGAGGACTTCCTTTGAAAAAGGTTGAAGCTCCCCTTTGGAGGTCATCTAGGCCGTTCAGAGTCTCTACAAGAACAATCGGCACTATAGACTCTCCATTCCTAGCATGGTAAATCAAACTCGGAATAGTCGGATCGACACGAGAAGAGCCCGTCACCAATAACATATCAGAAACTAGACAGATCAAGGATGCTGCAGTACTCCCTACGCTATAAGAAACTCTTTCTTCGTAATGATGAAAGAACCTCACCATTTTGTGGAGGTCAAGAAGCCCGTCGTTAATAAATCCATCACAGGCCACTTGGGGAATGGCTAGCAGAGCAATCAGCATATCTTGAGGACCGATTTCTTCTATGGAAACAGCCATCGGGAGACGAACGTTAGAATGTAACAGCCATGAAAACTCCTAGTAAGTCGGGCAAAGCTCATCTAGCCCGAAACGGAAAAGATGATTTGCAGGCTCCAAAAATACAAAGCGCCTAACAGAAAGGAAAAATCTATAGGACGATGGCACCAGCCCGCGAAAGGACTGAATGCACCAAAGTTCAAACCATTCTCAGAAGATATTAGAGCATCTCGGGCTTCAACATAAGAAAAATCAGAATTTGTGCGATAAGAAGACATTTTTGGAAAAAGGTGTGGGGATGAAGGAAGGAAGATGGGTGTATTTATAGCAAAAAAGAGGGTCATGTACCTGTTTGTCGCGCGACAAACCCATTTCCAGGAGGGATTGTTGCGCGATAATCCTCTTTGCTGTACCCTATTTTTGACATTTTCTTACACGTAAGAGTCAGTTTTGCCAAAAAAATCACTTTTGTATGCATTTGTACTCACTCTGTTCTTTTACAGGGACCCTAAGTATCGCCACATCACAAAGGTACGATTCTTAATTTATCGATTCGTGTAATTATTAAAATCTTCCATCACAGATAAGGAATAAATATATATATATCATCAGACACAAATAAAGATTTTTTATAAATCCAATAAAAGAACAGTTTTCAAAACTAAATCTCTGTCTAGCTGTCTAAAATAAAAACTACATATCTGTCTGAACTAACTAAATGCAGAAAAGAAAGGCTAATATATCCGAGCGCGCTTCGACACGTTCCCACTGTCACCCGAACCCTCCTCCGGAGTAGAATCGATCGCTGGGACATTCGAATGAGGAGGAACTGCTGTCTGAGAGGGCCCCGTCGACTGAACTGGAGCTATAGGGCGTATCACTAAAGACCGTGAATGCCTAGAGGTTCGGCTACTGCTCCTCCAAGACTCTGACCGGGCGCGAGAGGAGGACAGAGGGTCGTCCACCTGTAGAGACACATCGATCGCCCTCTGGTAATCGCGCATGTACGCCGTGGGATCCTAACCAACGAACTGGAGGAGGTTCCAGTTGTAGAGGTACTGGGCATGGAGAGCTCTCAGATCTACTACACGAACACTCACCCGCTGCAAAAGACATAAAAGAGGGAATTAGCACATTTTTTTTTAAGATAAACAGATATAAAAGAACAGCATAAGAACGGAAAAGAATGGACATACCTCGTCACCCACGCGGCCGCCCAGATAATCAAAAGTATCCTCGGGTAAAGGATACTCAGGCACGGTATAGCGGCGAAGACCGGCACCAACGTAGGTAATGTCCCGAGGGAGTGGTGGCAGATCCATCAGATGAACAGATGAACCCGCCGGTATAGCAGCAGAGGTAGACCCACCCTCCTCACGGATCGAGAATAGAGGAGGCCGAGAAGATGAGCCACCAAGACCAGGAGAACGGGCCGGAGGGCCCATAACCGTCGATGGAAGCGGAGTCAGCGTAGCATAAGTACGAACACCCGAAGGATCCACAACGGCCGTCGCTCTCAGAGGCGGGACCCCACTAGAAGGAGTGGTCATAACAGCAGGAGGGGTCCGCCCAAACTGCTCATAGTCAACCCTGAGGTCCGCAGCTCCCAGGATTGTTTAGAAAAAGCTGCTCCCTCTCTCTCAGCAGCCTCCGCAGCATCAAAAACTACCCCAGGTGATAGTGACGGACTGGTGGGGAACTCAAAGCCCTCAGCACGCTGCTCTTCCATAGGCGTCGACTGAGACGACTGATCTGGAACCGCCGCTGCCCCACCTCCCTCGCCTCCCTCGGGTCTATCATCTCCGCCCTCGGGAACAGCAGGAATACCCCTCTCTCCCTCGGGGTCATCGTTGTCAGAATCCAAAATGTTGTCCCTCTGATCGGGGACAGGTGGCAGATGACTAGGGACCATCCTGGACAAATAAGTCTGTCCTCGTATATAGTTGGGATCACCTCCCAACGCCCAGTATCTCTCGTAGAAGACCCGTCCCCGAGTCCCCTTCGGCTCCCTTATCAAATAACAGGCAGCGAAGACAGTATAATCACCGTCACCGGGTCGATCTCACCCATCCGCCTCATCAGAACCGGCGAAAACAAAGGAACTCGGGGCTACTGGGCCGGTGTATGCTGGCGAATAACTCTATCGTCCAAGTAGAAGTGAACGTCGTACTCATCCCTGATAAGCCGCCTGGTCATCGAGGCGGTCAGAGCGCGGCCATATCCAAAGTGGAGACCCAGATCACCCCAGGGGGCCCACTAAATTTGAACGAGAACAAAATTTTATTTTAAATATTTATATTCTATTTACTATTTATCTATTTAAAAAGAAAGCATACTAAAATACTTATATGCTCCTACAACAGGTCGTGGACCGCAGCAGCTCCGGTCTCCCGAGTCCGATACACATACGGAGCTCTATAGTTCCCCGTGATGAATCGGCAGAGAAAGGGAAACTGGTCCTCGTTCTCAACGAGGAGATCCACCTGGGCGCGACCCAGACGGGTATAAGCCACGAACCAACTCTGAAAAGGAGACATAAAGAACATTAGCAACAATCAGCAGATAAAATACAAAGACCAAAAGCACAGATAAGGGACAAAAGTGTATACCTCCCACAGCAAAGAAAAGCCCTTAAGGTTCAGGGCTAAGTGGCGAGAAACCTGGTCCATAGCATCATATAGAACAGCCAGAATAAAGCCCCCCAGTCGTAGTCAAACATGATGCTGAAATCCCGAAGATAGGGCAACCACCAGAGATGGGCCGTGTCCCCCCCACGGGCCTCAAACAAGTCATGGAGCGTCAATAAAAGAAGGACACGGGCATACTGACGCGCCTCCTGACGGGTCATCGGCACCCCGAAAGCTACTAACCAGGCTCTATCTGTAGCCAGGCGCGTAACCAAAACCGCCCGAGGGATCATATCACCAGAACTCCGTCGCTCCGGGAACCATCCAAGTGCGCCAACAATGCCCTTTGCCGTCAAATGCAAGGGGACATCGATCTGTATAGGGACCCCCATGAAGGAATTCCGTTCAAAGCAAATAAGTCGAGGGGGGTCATCGTCATCTCCCCCCAGCTCTAGTGGAAGGTATGAGTGGTGTCCCACCAGTGGCAGGCCAGAGCCGACACCAACACAGCCGCCCTAGATACCCGCTCCGGGAGGGTGTCGAAAAGAGGACCAAACGGAGTCGCAAGTAGCAACTCCTAGACAGGGGCCGGTGCCTGTCACCACTCTAAGGAAATAGTGTTAGGAGAACCCCAACCTCGGCCGACCCACTGCAGACAAAACGGAAATAAATATGAGAAACCAGAGGGTACTTTGGTGTAATTATGAGAGTTATAGGGCTATAAGGGTAAATTATGTAATTTTCCAAACCTGAGGGTACTTTGGTGTAATTATGAGAGTTATAGGCTTGTGAGGGTAAATTATGTAAATTTTCCAAAGCCTGAGGGTACTTTGGTGTAATTATGAGAGTTATGGTGTTATGAGGGTAAATTATGTAATTTTCCAAAAGTTGAGGGTACTTTGGTGTAATTATGAGAGTTATGGAGTTATGAGGGTAAATTATGTAATTTTCCAAAACCTGAGAGTAATTTGGTGTAATTATGAGAGTTATGGGGTTATGAGGGTAAATTATGTAAATTTTCCAAAACCTGAGGGTACTTTGGTGTAATTATGAGAGTTATAGGGTTATGAGGGTAAATTATGTAAATTTTCCAAACCTGAGGGTACTTTGGTGTAATTATGAAAGTTATAGGATTAAGGGTAAAATTATGTAATTTATTAAAGGGTATCACAAGTAAAAGTATGTATTCACTAAATCGGACGTTATTTCTAGGCAGACATGCATACTAAACACAAGAATTGTTTAAAACACATGCAGGAAACGACAAAAATAAATCAAACCAAAGAAAAAGAAACACGAAAAGAAGACATACCAGAGACCGATGACGGATCTCATGAGAAACAGGCTCCATTAAGAGCCAAGAAACATCCGGGACTGGAGCAGTCCGGGTGACGTCTCGGTAGACCACCGCCCGACCGCGGTCCACCCCGTCCTCGCCATACCAGTCGAGGTCCGCCCAGTCGTCATGATGTGGGCTGCAACGGAGAACGCCCTGAGCGTCGGTAAAAGTGACCTCCTCCTAGTCACCCTCCAGTCTATCGGGCAGAGCAGGGTCCATCTGTGTATAAGTGGAGTAATTAGAAAGTCAGAAAAGTGGAAAAAATAGCACGGCTTCCGCGCTTGAGAGAAGAGAGAAAGAGAGCTAGAGAGAGAAAGAGAAAGGAGAGAATGAGGTGGAATGAGCTCAGCAAGGGGCTTATATAGTGGATCAGTTTGTCGCGCGACAAACACCTCTCCACTGAGTTGTCGCGCAACATTTGGCCCTCTTCCTTGTTTTTTTTGACCTTTGTCTCATTTTTTCTCCTGCAGGAAGGCTTTTGAGAAAATAGTTTTAAAAAAACCTTTCTAAATGCCGCACACCCATGATAAAGATTCGAGGGAAAGACTTCCAAATCATCTCTCCGAAAATGCGAGAACAAGATACAATGATTAAAGTAATCTCTGATCTCCGAAAAACCATCTTTGGAAAAAAAAGAAAATATCACAATAAGACGGGAATAGAAAAAATTGAAAAAGTAGAAAAAAGAAGGAACCCGCATGAGCGTCTAGAGCAAACGAGAGAAACAGAAATGCATAGTGACAGGAAGAGCCACACCAAAAGTCACAGCTAGGCCAAAACCGGCTCAGGGCTTCGTTTTGGGTGAGTAAGGCTCCTGATCACGACAAATGGATAAAAAGACTCCCGGTCAAAAACAGAGAAGGCCAGAAAAAGTCTTTCCAAAGAAAGGGAGAAATAAGGGAATCGAAAAACAAAAAACGATGTGGGCCTACCAAAATTGAAAACTAAGTATACCAGATATCAGAGATTGACATTTCAAACAAATTTTCTTTTCAGCACGGTACAGAAGAGATGGTTTGGAAAATCTCGAATCATCACTCTGCGAAGAGGAAAAGAA
Source organism: Lonicera japonica (assembly GCA_021464415.1). NCBI lineage: Eukaryota > Viridiplantae > Streptophyta > Magnoliopsida > Dipsacales > Caprifoliaceae > Lonicera > Lonicera japonica. Next base: position 56,859,218 of record CM038470.1, read on the forward strand.
ATCCAAAAATTGCTTTCTAAGAGAAGTATCTTCACCCGAGGAAAACATGAGAGTAAAACTTTAGAAAAATACGGGGAAAGGGGACATGCAAGTAGAGATTAAAACCCGAGAAGCTTTTTTCACTTTCACAAAAATTTCTCTCTCTCACTCTAGCAGTCTAAAGAGAGACAACCAAATACACCAGAATACAACACAAGCCCTCCTCGAGGCAAATCACGAGCACAAGCCCTCGCCAGAGGCAATATTACTCACAAAAGCCCTCCCATAGGCAATTTTCTTTTACAGATCAAAAGCCCTCCCAGAGAGGCACAGTGTAGCAATGGTAGTCCTCCCATCTGAGGCGAGAAGAACAAAACCCTCCCAGAGAGGCACAGTGTAGCAATGGTAGTCCTCCCATCTAAGGCGAGAAGAACAAAGCCCTCCCAGAGAGGCACAGTGTAGCAATGGTAGTCCTCCCACCTGAGGCGAAATAATCAAGAGCCCTCCCAGAGAGGCACAGTGTAGCAATGGTAGTCCTCCCACCTGAGGCGAAAAGATCAAAAGCACTCCCAGAGAGGCATAGTGTAGCAATGGTAGTCTTCCCACGTGAGGCGAAAAGATCAAAAGCCCTCTCAGAGAGGCACAGTGGAGCAATGGTAGTCCTCCCACCTGAGGCGAAAAGATCAAAGCCCTCCCAGAGAGGCAAAATGGAACAATAATAGTCCTCCCATCTGAGGCGAATGGAGCAATGGTAGTCCTTCCATCTGAGGCAAGTGGAGCAAAATAAAAGTCATCGAAGGAGGCAATGAGGTAACAAAAGCCCTCTCCGGAGGCAAAACCAAACACAAAGCCCTCTCCGGAGGCACTCACAAACACTTTTTGCATACGCACACTTCCTTAGAGTTCTTGCGGGAGCCATGGATCACGGTCTCTTCCAGTCGCCTCAATTCCTTGCAAGCAAGAAACTTGAGTCGAGAGGGTCTATAGACACCCCGATCTGTGACACCGCAAGAACCCTAACGACCTCCGAGAAGTACTATTTTTGGAGTCCGGGACCCACCCGAGCACCCGAAACTACCCTGAAAGGGTTTGTTGGCCAAACAAACCTGTTTTTAAGTGGGATTGTAGCACGACATATCAGTGTGTTGCGCGACAATCACTGTTATGTCGCGCGACAATCACCCCTTATGTCACACGACAAACCCCTCTGACCCATACCATCCACTCTCTGACACATCAGTCTGTCAGAGACATCACTTCAGCCGTTTGTCGTGCGACATTGGTCAACATGTCGCGCGACACTTGCCCTTTTCAGGGAAATGTCGCCTGACATACCTCCCCGAGCACTATAAATAGGCCAATACCCTCAAGGGTTCAAGGACAGCAACTTGGAATTGAAGAATTTATTGGCCTATATCTGATTTTCTAGTCTCCCGTCAAGTATTTTCTGTTATAATCTTATTTCTGAGGAATTATCGAATCTATTCCCGACACTTGACATGTCCCGTTTTTGGAATCGAATTCTCGGAAATATTTGAAGAAGGAAAAGATCATTATCGTCAGAGATCTCTCTGCCGCATTATATTTTCTTTCTTATTATTATTCTCGTCGGGAAGGTAAAGAAAATCTCTTCTAGTATTTAAATTATATATCTGTGTACTTGTTTCACTTCTGTTGTTCTGTCCACGTTTTATTTGAATAAACTCATTGCCAAGTTACAAAGTAGTCTACTGTTTTCAAAACAAAAAGACCCTGATAAAACCGTTTGCAAAATTAGAAGAATAAGTACATTATCATCCGGATAAAATCTTGTTTTCAAAACCCAGACTGATAAAACTTATCTAGGAATTAAAATCAACATATCCTGTCTCTTTAGACTGCAACGTGTCTGATAAAACTCCCCTCAAAGAGTTCTAATTCCATATTAAATTAGTCCCGATACAAGATCCGAACTTTTACAAAAATATTCAAAACACGAGAAAATCGTCATTATCTGAGAAAATAATACGGGAAACTCTCTCTCAAAATAAAACAACTTTTGTCACTTGTATTTACATCTTCCAAAAATAAAAACATTGGATCTCGGAAAACAAAGGTTTTCATCCTTTTTCCTATTTTCCCAAAAATTAGGGTTTTTTTCATTTGGGAAGTAGTAGACTGTTAGTAAAAGCATCCAAGTTTTTCAACATAAAATAAACATATAAAAGACCACTAGAGACCGAAAGGACGGAATGGGTGCTTAACACCTTCCTAAACCGTAATATAGTTTTTGAACCCTATAGAATCCTAGTTTTGCAGATAAATGTGTAAATAAAGGCTTATCTGTAGCCTTTTCTCTTACACAACTATTTTGTCCATTTTCTTGTAAAACGTACTGGCGACTCTGAATGAACCCTCTTGTATCTAGAAATAGGATAGAGGGACACCCGATATGAATTATCAACACAGATAGAAGCAAATGGAGCGACGAAATCCGTTCTGACGTTCCAGACGCCTAACAACGGGAACGAGACCCGGGGGTCGCATTTGCGGATTCTCACAGAGACTAAGGATTGTTTCTTGCTACACCAAGATATGAGGGAGTCTCCCAAGAAAATACAATACCTTATGGTTGAACGCCTATCAGTAGGATCTCTTGCCCAGTCAGAATCAGAGTAGTCACGTAACTCCAAGAAGATGTGGATGAAAAATGAAAGCCGTGGAATAAGGTGCCTTAGATGTAATGCAGAATGCAAAGGACAGCAGCATAATGAGTAGATTGCGGAACGGACATGAACTAATCGATAATGTGGACAGTGTGAGCAATATCTAGATGAGTGACGGTGAGATATACCAAACTACCAACTATCTGACGATATAATGTGGCATCACTAAGGAAAGTACCATCAAGAGGAGTAAGCCGGATATTCGTTTCTAACAGTGTAGGAGCAGTTTTAGAGTCGGTGAGGCCGGCACGAGTAAGAATATCAGAAGCATACTTAGCCTGGGAGAGATAATAACCAGCTAAATCAGATAAAACTTTAAGCCCCCAAAAGTAATTTAGGTGACCATGGTCCTTCATCTTGAAATGATCATGTCATCCACATAAAGTATTAGAAGCGTGATACCGATCGTTGTTTTTCTAATAAATAGCCCATAATCATGAGGACTGGAGGTAAAGCCCAGTTTGTGAACTGTGGAACTGAATTTCTCAAACCAGGCAAGAGGAGCTTGCTTGAGACCATATAAGGCACGATAAAGCTTGTAGACTTGAGATGTGGAATGGGGAAGCCCTAGAGGAGGTTTCATGTAAAATTCTTCAGAAAGATCACCATTGAGAAATGCATTTTTCACATCTATTTGAAATAGTTCCCATTTTTTGGCAGGTGCAACAATAATAAGACTTCGAACGGAGGTAAAGTGAGCAAAAGGAGTAAAGGTTTCCTCATAATCGATTATGTATTCTTGATTAAAACCTTTTGCTACAAGTTGGGCTTTGTATTGATCAATAGACACATCGGATTCGGTTTTGATTTTATAAACCCATTTACATCCAACTACTTTCTTTCTTGGGGGAGGGAGACCAATTCCCAAGTTTGGGCTTTCTATAAGGCCTACAATTCTTCAGACATAACTTGCTACCACAATGGGTTAGAACTAGCTTCTTTATAAGTAGATGGTTCATGATGCGAGAGTATGTTGCAATAGCAATGGTAATCACAAAAATGATGAGGTAGTTGTCTTACCTGGGTAGACTGACGAGGATGAGGTGAGTGATTGTCATAATCGTTAGATAAAGCAACATTATCAAGATATTCCATTGTTGGATCATCTGGTAGAGCGATGGTGGCGGTGGCGGCGGCGGTAGATAGACCATATTCTGTAGAAAGGGTGTCACTGGATGAACTGGCCTCAGGATGCGGATCATCTGGTTAAGTAGTGTTGGTGGTGATAGATGGATTAGAAGTGGTCTCGGGAATTGGTTTATGGTAATTTCTTGTGTTCGAAGGCGGGATAAACAAGGCAAGAGGATAGAGATCGACAATGGAGCTAGTGAAGAATCGAAGAGGGTTATTAGTGGTGATATAAAATTTTGAAATTGCTAAAAATATTTTGTGTTCCTAAAAAATTACATGACACGATACACGAAGTCATTTTGAAATAGGATCCTAACACCGGTAACCTTTATGTTCTATCCCATACCCCAAGAAGCAACATAAGCGGGAGCGAGGTTCAAGTTTGGAATGTTCATGAGGTTGGAGCAGGACAAAACAGGCAGATCCAAATACTTTAAGAAGATTATAGTTGGGTGGACTGCCATAGAGTCTTTCATAGGGCGATTGGTTTAGGAAAGAAGAAATATGATGACGATTAATGGTGTAGACTGCAGTAAAGGCTGCTTTTCCTTAAAATCATTCAGAGCATCTGCTAGATATGAGAAGAGTGCGAACAGTGTTTAGAATATGACGATGTTTGCATTCAGTTCGACCATTTTACTGAGATGTACTAGGACTTGAGTATTGAGAAATGGTTCCTTGCTAACGCAAGTATTTGAGAAATTGGACTCTTTGTATTCCATAGCATTATCAACACGGAATATTTTGATTGGTCAAGAAAATTGAGTTTGAATCATTTGAGCAAAGTTGTAATATATTTGTGGTAATTCGAAAAGATTTTTCATGAGATATATCCAGGTAAAACGAGTGTGATCATCTAGGAAGACAACAAAATATTTAGATCCTCCCAGAGTATTATGAGGAGAAGGTCCTTAAACATCACAATGAATAATGTCAAAAGGTGAAGAGCAAATATAATCACTTTTCTTAAAAGATAATGCAGGTTGTTTTCCAAGTTAACATGACAAACACAAAATATCTTCTGACTTAACTGTACTTAATCTACTAGTAGGAAAAAGATATTCAAGGCGATCAGTAGAAACATGGCCTAACCGAGAATGCCAAAGTTCCAGAGAAGAGGTGGAGAAAGTGGGAGTAACAGAGAGGGTAGAGGTGGTGATATCTGGTGCTATACGAAGGTAGACAAGCTCAAACATACGACCGAATTTACAGCCTATCCTAATAATTTTCTTATATACATGACAACTAAAAGAGGAAAAGACAACAGTTAAGCCAAGATCACAAAGTTGACCAGCAGATATAAGATTAATAGTCAACTAAGGAATGTGAAAAGTGGGTGACATATAACTGGGATCCATCAGTACTTTTAATAGAAGAAATGTGAAAGGTAGAATGTTTAGAGAGAAAGATTGTAGGATCGGGGGTCATGTTATTGCAGTAGCCAGAATTAAAATACAAAGAGTTACCTGGAGTAGCAAACATTGCATAAGAAGGGCCAGAAAAAACTTGTTTTAGTAATTTTGCAAGAGCATTATTAGTAACAGATGGAGTTGAATTAGGTGATGGGTGGATGGCAGGGCCAGTGATGGAAATAGGTGAAGGGATTTTGGTAAGATCCATGGGGTTTGGTTAGCTGAAGGCTGATTCTGGAAGTAACATAAAGATTTGGAGTTAATTTGGTAGTATCCGAAAAGGTTTTAGGTAAATATGGAAGGAATTGGAGAGTTTGGGGGTGAGTGTGGAAATAAAAGGAGGATCTGGGGGTTAATATGTGAATAATTGGAGGTTTTGGGGTTAAACTGGAATTCTGAAAAGGTTCTGGAGTCAAAATAAAATTTACAAAAAGATATGGGGTCAAAATGGAAATAATAGATAAGTTAGGCTAGGTCTGATGTCTCAAGTCAATGCTCATGTGGCCCAGACATGGCAGTGAACATGGACTAGATGATGACGTGGCTAACAGGTGTTAGTCAATGCTGACATGGATGGGTCAACACTGACGTGACTCTGGCGTGACAGTGTACGTGAGCTAGACGCTGATTGGCTGACAGGTCTCAGTCAACGCTGATGTGGATGGGTCAATACTTACGTGGCTTCCACGTGGCTGGTGAATGGGCTGGGTGGCGCGTCTATTTGACGGGGTGGTGGGTTGGATTGTTTCCGAAGCACATAAGGGCGCATGGGGAGTCTTTTTGGGTTGATTCAAATGGCGTTTGGATCGTCTTTAGAAGACAATGGAGATGGATTTAATGGTTTCTGGTTTTGATGTGGCTTTGGAGGTACTATGAAAGGGTGTTGGATTGACGTTGGATCTGATGTGGTTGGGCAGTAGGTTTGGATATGTTGGCAGCAGATTTGGATCTGACAGGGTGACAGTGGATGTGGGAGAATATATGGATAGATCGTTGATTGGATTTGGATGCGTGGGTGTGTGGGTATGGATTGGTGAATGGATTTTGGATGCGTGGGTTGGGCGTGGAGGCAGTGGATTGATTTAGATAAGAATGGCAGTTGAGGCAGTGGGTTTGAGTTCGAATGGTGGGGTTGGATATAGAGGACGAAAGCGGCTTGTCAAAAAAGAATTAAAACCCCTCTGATACCATGTTAAGAAAGATCCAATATTTGTCAAAAAAGTAAATCATCATGTTGCCGACTCTAGGAGTCCCAATATTGGTGCTTCAACCTCGGTTGCTCGTGTTCAAGTTTCTTTGGATACTCTGTATTCCTCAAGCCAAGATGACGTTCTTCCTCATCGGTTGACGAAAGATTCACTACAATAGTTTCCAAAGCGCAAAAAAAAAAGCAACCAACAGAAGCGCATAAATTTTTGGAAATTCAAACGGCCATTTAGAATGTTAAGTTGAATCCACCTAAACAGCCATCAAAAGGCTATCATTTGAGAACTTCCATGAGGGGTTTATAATTTTTTTCTTGCTATGTTTCATTGTATTTGTTAAAGAATAAAAGGGGAAAGATATTATTTGTTTTTGATTTAATTTTGAGTTGGCAATTTAATGGGCCACGTGGTATTTTAATGTATCAACATTCTGTCAAAAGCTTCTAACGGGTGATAAAAGGGTTACCCAAAATGAAAAAGTAAATAAAATACAACGTTTCTAATGTCCGAAAAATTGTACATTACCCAAATTGTATATTTTGGTAATTTACCTTATAATAGGTGAAGAAAAATTTATGATTGTATAAAGTTGATTTGGTGGTTAAGGACGAAAATAAAGTGCATATAATTAAATTACTAGTTTTGATAATAAGATTTAAAATTGTAAATAATCAAATATTAATCTTGAGATTTAATTTTAACTTTTCATTTTTTCTTTAGTAATTTCTTTAGTAACTTAGAAAATCCACTATGGTAGTCTTTAAAGCGTGGAAAAACTCAGAGAGTTACTCAAATCGTGCGGCAGACTCGACATGACCTCATAATATATATGAAATACATGCTTTCATCAATTAAGAATATCAATTTGCTTACTGGTTTACCACTCATTCAACAATCTCATATATATATATATACACAACATCAATTAATAACTCAAAATACATGATAAATTATACGAGAATAGGAGGAACTTATAGATTAGAAAAAACCTTGTTATAATTTTTGCTTCTTTTTTTGTGAGAAGGACAATCAATTTATCAAGCAACTGCAGAATTAATCCAGTGAAGAACAACAAAAAAAAGCTGGAAATAGCAATTAGACGTCTAAACGAACTTACAAAATTAGAGTAAACTAATGATAATTTTGGCTTCTTCTCAGAGAGACACAATCAGATGAAAATAGGTGTATGTCAAGAAAAAATAAATAGTATCAACAAAAGCAAGAAGTCCAACTTTTACTGAATTCAATTACCTTTAGCAGCACCTAGGATAGAACAAACAGTTTGTATAAAAGTAAGCGCTAGCAGCACAATAGCAGCAGAAGTAGAAGCAGTTCTCCATGGTGAGTTGAAATAATCGTGTTTCAATGTCGCCTTCCACTTGTGCCTAGGGACCTTGCAGTACGCATTTAACTCTTCGCATAAGGCAGAGAAATAGAAGTTACTACTTATAATTACACAATTTTTATTTAGATTATTATATAAATCAGCTGCTTGTTTGCTATCGCCTAGCCAATTTTCTATAATCCCATTCTGAATAAGCAAATCGACATCCTTAGGCGTATTAACTAAGAAATCCATCAAGAAAAAATAATCTATCATGTAACTATCGCCCGGGTAGTGGCAAAGCTCTAGTGCCATTAGGCTTCGGATCAAAGACTCGGTCTTGTCGTATAACGTGATGCAAGGGATTTCAAGTACTCCGTCACTAAATTTTATGTCGAGTAAGCAATTACTTGAACCCGCTGTAAACTTCACTCCTGCCTCGTTTAGCTCGGTTGCACTGCTTGTGTATTTAAATTCTTTAACTTCCCTTTGAGAGGTTGGTCGATGAAGGATTAAAATCAAATCAGTGAAATGCTTTATTAAAATAAAACCTGTCGAGGTTTTTTGTTGTAAGTTGTAGTTCTCAAAAAAGTAAAGAGTTAGATCAAGGAGAGGGAGCGGCTTAAAATCTGTCATGGCTAGATTAAATATCCCTTCAAGAACAAAGAATGGGATTTGATTCTCGAGTAATATGAGGTCACGATGTATGTCGTTGCACAACCTTGTTGCAGATAATATAGAATGGTCTGCATCTCTAAAATCCATGTAATATGTTCTTAGCAGCAACTCGATAATGAAGCAACCATCAACCAACATCATGGTCACGAATTCATCGCTATCCATCTCAATGATTTCTGAATAACATTGGCGAATACTTGCTTCGCAGTACTTCAAGAATTCAATATAGTTCTTCAAATGGATTCCACCATCCCTTCGAACTACTTTCTTGAAATATCTCTTCTTAAATACTTCCATGGATCTGAATCTTTCATCGCCATGGTGAAAAGGGCCAATAGAAACCACGCGTGGATTGTAGGCTTCTTCGTTTAACTTTCGAATTTTTTGAGGAACGCGGTAGATACAATATTCAGATGTTACAGAAGGCTGTATTTCGTCTAGCATTTTATCAATTGAAGTCACCAATGAATCATATTTATTCATGAGTGGAGCAATAATAGTATTACATTCTTCTTGTGCTCCCATTTCATCAGTTATTGGAGAAGAAATGTATTCCTCTCCGCTTTCTTTCCTCATTTTAAAGCTATTCACCATCCTTGAAGTTTTCCTTCTCCTAAAGATCACACAGACAATCTTAATTTACTTGTAACTATTTTCAATACAAAGCTTAGTGAATACAGTGTAATTCTTCTCTATACAATTTTCATTTAATTAAGGGCACCAATAAAAACTTTTGACATGATTTTAGAGGTAATGGAATGAATGCTTGCGATTAAGATAATGAAAAAGGCTTTGATTCAATTGTAGTAATAATTATCAGCAGAAAAACAGAAGATGACGCTATTACTATTATGAGAAGCAGCAAAATCGTAAGTACTTTCTACTATATATTATAGTGGGAAGCTTATTTATTATTATTGATCAATAGTTCTGAATATATACATAGGATCAATACAACACACTAACATATTACTCCTTGCGTCTCAAATTATTAATCAGTTTGATATTTACAGTTTTTTATTATTACACTAAATTTTCACATAACCAGTGATTTAAAATAAAGCTTGGTTAATATTATGAGATTTTGTTCTATCCAAAAGAGGAATCTTGATTATTAATTTCAGAGACTTCAAAAAAATAATGGACTTCTTACTTTGGAATGGATCGACGGAGTATAATTAGTCTCACAAGGCTAATTTGAGTATAAGGCTGCTTGGTGCGATTAAATTGCACTACACCACGACATGTTGGTCATGGAATATAATTAATAAAAATTAAATATATATATTCATTTTTGTCAATTAAAATTTTTAAAAATTATCTCACTAATTTTTAAATTAAATTTTTTAATAAAATTTTGTAAAAATAATCGACTCATTACATAAAAATTATATCTATCAAAGTTTTTGAAAAATTTTGAATTTCCTAGAATTCTATATCAATTATTTGTATTGTAGAATTAGCTGTACTGCTGGAACCAAATTACTATTGGCTTTATGGAGCCAAAGTCAAAAGTTGAGGCAACCCACTTTTGCTACTTTTGAGCCAAAAATATGGAAAGGTGTTTGATTGGACCTTGAGCCATGTGCAAATAAAAGAGACGAAGGGCGGCAAAGAAAAGTATAGATGTTGGAATTTGGCAGAAGAAAGTTTGGATTATGGTAATTTGCCAATACTACATATATCATTGTTATCTTTTGTGGAGTGCTGGCAATAGTGAAGTCAGGATTTTCACCAAGTGAGGGAGAAATTCAAAGAATACTAAATTATATTTAACGTCTTAAAATTTTCACAAATATAATTCATACAACTCAAAAATAGCAAATGTGAAAAATTACGATAAATAACAATAACATTCTATGGTTTTTCAACAAATACTCAATACTAGAAGAAATACACATAATATTATGTAATTAATAAAAAAACACAACTAATATTATGCAATTAATCAACAATATAAATAAAATTAAACAATTAGGGGTTTCGACCTAAAGTACCAAATATTCAACGATTAATCAATAGTTCAAGAAATACACTTAATATTTTGTAGTTAATAAAAAAAAGACAACTACTATTATGCAATTAATTGACAATATAACTAATATTCAACAATTAGGAATTTAATCCTAGATCAGCAAATACTCAACAATTAATCACTATTTCAAGAAATACATTTAATATTATACAATTAATATAGAAATACAACTAATATATGCAAGTAATCAAGGAATAAAATGATTTCTAACCGTGGGCGTGGTAGTGGTGGCGTGGCGAGGCTGTGGTGGTCTATTTGTGTGACTCTTGAGACAAAGAGAGGTGAGAGAGATGAAGAGTGGAGAAGAAGCTGAGAGAGAATGAAATTGTGGAGTGCTGCTCGACAATGGGTTTCTGTTGGTTTAATTTGTTGAAGTTTTCAAATGGTCCTTAAAGTTTTGCCCCTTACAATTAGGTACCCCTCAAATTCATTTTTCTATATATAAGTCCCATTATATATATATATATATTCTAAAAGATACCTTATATATATAGTAAAAAAAATTCAAAACTAACTAGGGTCACCAGGCCCGGCATCCCTTTGCCGCTCTGTATGTGTGTTTTTCCTCTCTATATATATTTGTTTGGTTGCCTTCTTAGTTAGTAAATAATATATAGTCTACGCAAAATCTCAACAATTACGTGGAAAATGTTAGAACTCAGGGATAGAATTTTCCCTTAAAAGCTAGTTCGTAAGAGAAGGTTGTCCATGTGCTTATATACCAATCCCAAACATTCAAAAATTTTCATGTAGAACTTGAGTTGGTAACAAAAACTTTTGGTGTACCAAAAAATAGACCAAATTTTGTCAAAAAAGGCTATGCATGTTGTAGGTCCGAAAATACCCTAGAGGGGGGGGTGAATAGGGTTTTTAAAACTTAACGGAATTTTTAAAATCAATTTAAAAATGTTTGATGTCTATATCAATCAACCAAACAAAGAACAAAGATAAATTAAATCACAAGAAGCAAATAACACAAATTAAGAGTTCAAGAGATAGAAAGATTGAACCGATCAAAGTCGAAGACTTTTTGTCCACACGGTTCGGCTTGTTTAGCCCCTACTCCGCGCTCGGTTAGTACCCCGAGAAATTCCACTAAAACCGATCTCCTTCCGGGTGAAGATCAAACCTCTACAAGTGTATTTTTCTCACACACTCTTACAAGTATTTAAATTCTCTCAATACTCACACAAGAAAAACTCTCTTGCTATCTTAAGAGATAAACCTCTCTTAATGTTTGAAAGAAATGATTTAGTGACTAACACCAATGTACAATAGCTCTATAGTGTATGAAGATTACAACTTAAGCTCACACTAAGAGATATCAAATTTGATCAATAGAATATAGCTCAAAATAAAGATGATTGATCAAAAGCAATGTTCTTGAATCTTTGAAAATGAGTGTAGATGAAGAGAATAGAGTAAGAATGATTCAAGTGAGTTTAAATAAGTCTTAGAAGGTGTATATATAGTCTAAGACATCATATGGCCGTTTGGAGGGAGTTGGTAAGAGTTTGGTGCCAAAAATGGTAAAAAATCAGAACTCCAACAGCTAGTTTCTGGGCCATCAGTCGACTGAGCAGTGCTCCTTAGTCAACTGAGCAAGCCTCAGTCGACTAAGCCTCTCTGCTTAGTCGACTGATGGGCTCTATCCATCAGGCCAAAAATTTAAATTTTTTACTTTTGTAATTTAGCTCCAAAACCACTTTTAATGCTTGGAAAATGTAAAATATAGGTTCCTAAGGCACCTATTTTTGTAAGAGCTTCAAATGAGATCTTTTACAATTAAAAATGAATTAATTTCAAAAACGGTTTTTCTTTAAAAGAGGTTTTTGAAAGGATTTTAATTCAACCTTTGTTTTGATCAATCTTATGACAAAGAAGTATTCTATGAGCTATTATAATGATCAAACTGAAACCTTTACAAAAGGAAACTAAAGCACTCACTCACATAAACAATAAGGAGTCTTCGAGAGCTTTGTTTGTATTGCTTCGTTTCTTTTCTTCCTTGGCTTCATTGTTCTTCAAAGAGATCTCATGGAAGTTGTGTGAGGTGAGAGACATGGATTGCAATACTTTGTAGATGAATGACCTTGAATCCGGCTTTTCGGTTAAGTCCACATATGATCAATTTGTTGTGGCTATGACTTAAAACACCAACTAAGTTAAATTACACATGATTAACTTTATTGTTATTATCAAAACAAGATTAGTGACTTTCAAGTCAACACATGTTTTTTTTTTTTTCTTAATATACATAAAACAAACACTACAAATAGCAAAACAGATTTGGTTTATCCTTAACGAGTTAATTGATCAAGTTTTTAATGGGTTTAACAAAAACTCATTAAAAACAAATTGAAAAATATATTGAAAAATAGGAGATGGAAAATGCAATAAAAGAGAACATAATGTAGAAAAAAAAATATCCTTGTAGAGAAGATCAAAAAGAGAATGAGCAAAAACTTATATCCTTGTAAAACAGTAACACGATGGTTGTCATGTATCTTTCATGTGGGTACCAATGGATAAAAATACATCAATCTATTCATTTAAACAAAAAAAATCCGAATTACCCTCACCTATTTTATAAAACACTCACTATGTAGTTGAACATGAAAGATGATTAACAGGTATTTTTATAAAATAAATGAGGGTAATTCAAAAATTTTATGTTTAAATGGATATATTGGTGTATTTTTGTCCATTGGTGCTCACATGAGAGGCACATAACAACCATTTCGTTAGTGTTTTAACAAATCTGTCAACTATGGGGGTTAAGTATCAGTAACAGTTAGATCATGAGGGTTTAGTGTCACTTTTAGAAGATGGAGAAGAGAAAGGGGGGGGGGGGGGGGGGGGGGAGGATTAGTGCCAAAAAAAATTTTTTAGTGTTTTTTACCCTTATTAATTTGAGTTCATTTTGAGCTCTAATTGAGCTGCCTATAGAAGACTTGCATGGAGACAAACCAATAATCAATGGAGAGATGAACTATTTTAATATTCCATCAGATGTTGATATGATCATTCTAGATCTTGAAGTTGACTTATATTATTACTTTTTTTTATCTCATTTGGGGAGTACCCAATATTTTATATGGGTGTGACTGTATTTTTTCTTTACTAAGAAAAAGAAGTTGAAATATTTTGTGAGATTAATTTTTATTTTTGAATTTTTTTGACATTTTTTTTTTCTTTTGGGGATAAAAAAGAAAATTCTTTCGTAAAAATAAAAAAAGATGAACCGTGTATACTCATAAAAATAAGTAGGAGATTTAGAGCACATCCCACCACTCACTTTAATATTTTTTTTAATTTCTCACATAAATTAATTTTTTATTATTATAATTCAAGCAATAGAAATAGAACGTTAAAGTTTTGTTTGTGCACCTCTCTGAAAAAATGGAGTATGCTCATTCTCCTATCCCATAAATATTCAACACTAACCTTAAAAAGGAACACTCACTAGTCAACGCTAATTACAATTAGAAATTGTATGTTCACACTTCACACCTGAAAAGGTTAATGAACTTATTCAAGCTGAAATATGCATCCAGGATTTTTCTAAAAATTCAAAGAAATGACATCAAATGATCAGTTAATTAACAGTAAAATGTTAACGGTAAAAAGATTATTGAGTTTGGCTTTTAGAGAGTTTACTTGTTATACACTATTACACTTATTTTAAGACATTTCAATAAGACGTAACAAAGTATTACTAAAGATTAAATTGACCAAAAATATTAATATTAACACTAAAGCTCCATTTAATAGTAATATAAAAAAATAATTATAACAAGAAGTAATTTGTGTGAAAAAATGAGGAAAAAAAATGTTAAGGCATGTGGTGAAATAACTATTACCATTAAATTAACATTACAAGAAATTAAAGATTCAAAGGAAAATGTCGAAACGTTACAAGATAAACAAACAAAGAAATTCTTTTATTAAGGTCTAGTCTCGTCCTTTATTAAAATAAAAAAGAAACCCCCAACCCCAAATATGAGATACTTATTTCACATGTACAATAATCGACAAACAAAGAAAAAGAAACTTATTACATAAAGTTGAAATTCTCAATTGTTGCCATATAATCATTACAAACTTTGAACACCTAGAGTTGAATGATAGAACATGCAGTTTGTATGACAGTGAGAACGAGCAATATAGATGCAGCAACAACAGAAATGATAGTCCACGGATTGCTAAAGTAATCACGTCTTAACATTCGAATCCACTTGAGCCAGGATCCTCTCCATTGGTGCCAGTAGTTTTTACTATATGCATGTAGTTTCCTATAAATACCCCAAAAATAACAATCTGACAAATCAACTACAATCTCTCGAGCAAGTTTGTCAAAAAGGCGTGTCACTTGCTCCTCGCCAACAAAATAATTTTCTATAATACCACAATTTTTTAGCAAAACCACATCTTTGGGAGTCCTTAGAAGGTGGGTCATTAGTACGACATAACCACTTACTCTTTTAGGTTTGTCACGCCTAGATTGTTCGCATGCTATCATATTTCGGAAAAGTGTTTTGGTCAAGAAATCCACTACTATTACTGGAATTTGTAATACTCCGTTGTCGCCCAATTTTACATCTAATAAAAAGGAAGCATTGATTTCCTTTGAAAACTTAACCCCGGCCTCTTGCAGCTCTGTTGCACTGTGAGTCCTTTTAATATGCACTTCTTCAATAACATCATTACTAGAACTTCTAGTTTCGCCATTGTGACACTTCACCAAGAAATCAACCATATCGGTTGCATTATCCCAATCCTTCGGATTTGCATTAAGCAAACGAATACCAATAGCCTTGAAGTATCCGAGAATTAGATCACCTAAATCATGCCCCTTATATAACTTGTGAAATAAACGAGTAGCAAGTCGTTGTGGAAATTGATTCTCTAGTAACATCAAATCATATCTTATATCAATGCCAATTCGTTCCCCGAGCGGTATCGTTTGTTCATTGGGCGTAGTAAATTGGAAGAAGAATTCAATCATAAATGTGAAGTCCAACATAATCATTTCCGAGAACTCATGGTTGCTAATAGTATCAAATCTATCAAGGTAAGACATACGAGCCTCGGCTTCCATATCCATTGTTATTCGAACAATGTTATCCAAATTAATTGCCGAGGACCTTTCTAAGTATTTTCCAAGATACTTCCATTTGTATCGTTCCATTTCTTGAAGTTGTGGTCTCCCATGGTGGATTGGACCAATTGATACGGCTCTAGGAGTGTACGCGTCTTCATTTCCTCTGCGAAGTTTCTCATGAACTCTATAGTTACACGCGACAATGGCCTTTTGATCATTGGCATTATATATTGAGAGTTTCTTTGTAACTGATTGGATTTGCTCCTCAATGGTAATTATAACATTTTCTTCTTTAGGCTGTTGACTTGACGACTCTAACTTTCCTCGCATGATCACTATTTAACTTTTTGCTGAAAATTAAGTGTGCAAACAATATCATATGTTAAGATTATAATGGTGAAGAGAGAATTATGATTGAATTGATTGAAATAAAAATAGAATAGGCCCTATATATATAGGGTTACATGGAGATAAATAAAGAAATGTTAAATAAGGAAAATATCCTAGAGATATATAAATATATAAGATATGCACAAATATATGTTAACATCCCCCCTCCTTTAAAGTCAAGGTGGTAAATGTCAGACCATATTGATTTTGGAAACAAAAGCATGAAATCGGCTAGGTAGGTTAATTTTGGTGAAGACATCATCAGATTGATCTTCCAAATTGAAGAAACAGGTATAAGACGGGCGGTACTTGAGTGACATGTTAACAAACAAAGTGGGAATCGATTTTTACATATTTAGTGCATTCATGGAAAACATAATTATAAGCTATTTTAATGGCACGTCTATTGTGACAATAAAGAACAACGGGAAGACTTTAAGGAACACCCATTTCTTTAAAAAGCCACTAAAGCCATACGAGCTGTTGCATAGTATCCATAAGATTACGATCTTCTGCTTTCGTACTGGATCTTAAAAAGAGAGATTATTTCTTGCTACGCCATGAAATCAATGCATCTCTTAAGAAAAGGCAGTAACCAGTGGTGGATCTTTGGTTAGCGGGATCAACTGCCCAATCAACTTCAGAATAAGCTTGTAAGTGAAGTGTAAACGTGGAAAGGAAACAGAGTTCATGAAACATCCTTCCCTTGAGGTAGTGAATAATCCAAAGAGTAATAGCATCGTGTGTAGTGCGAGGAGCTTACATAAATTGACTTACTAAATGAACCACATAAGCAATATCTGGATAGGTGACGGTAATATAGACAAAGCTGCCGACTAATTTTCTGTATAGAGTAGTATCACTAAGAGGAGTTTCATCAAGAGGTGTGAGTTTGAGATTTGTTTCCAGCGGAGTTGGCTTAGTCATGCAGTCAGTAAGTCTTGCTCGAGCTAAAATGTCAGAGATATATTTTGCTTAATAAAGATAATAGCCAGCAGATTCAAAAAGAACCCCGAAACCCAGAAAATACTTGAGACACTTGAGATCTTTTATTCCAAAATGCCAGCTAAAAGATTGTTTAAGATCAAATATATCAGCAACATCACTTCCAATGATTACCATATCATCCACGTACAAAACAAGAAGTGTGATACCATGGTGTACTTTTTAAATAAAAAGTCCAGGATCAGAGGTATTGGTTTCAAAACCAAATTTCAAGATAGTTGAGCTGAATTTCACAAACATGCATGAGGAGCATGTTGAAGCCCAAGGTACGGTAAAGTTTGCAAACTTGAAAGGGAGAATGAGAATACTCAGGAGGGGGTTTCATGTAAACTTCTTTTGTGATATCACCATTAAAAATGGCAATTTTTACATCCATCTAAAAAAGATCCCGAGTTGAGCTTTGTACCATTCAACTGAATACCATCAAATCGAGTTTTGATTTTATAAACCCATTTATAATTAACTATAGTTTTCTTAGTTGGAATAATAACTAACTCCTATGTTTAAGCTTTTTCTAAGGCCTATAATTCCTCTGACATGTCTTGATGCCAAAGAGGGTTAGAACTAGCTTATTTATAAGATAAGGGCTCATTGTGTGAGAATATAGTAGAGTAACATTGATAATCGCGAAGGTGATAAGGAAGTTCTCTTACCCGAGTGGACTGCTGAATAGGTGGAGTAGTTGTTTGGTTGACATAATCAACAAATGAGATATCTCCATTGGAAATAGTTGTGGTTGGAAGTTCAATTGACGATGAGCTTTCTGACGATGAGGGTTCAAGTAGGGTATCGGGATAAGAAACAAGTTTATAATTAACTGGAGTTTGAGTGTTTGGTTCGGCAGTTGGTTCAGAAGAAACTTATGATGTAGGTGTATATGGTTTGGTGGTTGGTTCTGCAGAAGATGCTAGTGTAGTTTGACACTATCTGCAAGTGATATAATGTTTGGCGTGGAAGAAAATAGATCGATGGTGGAGTTGGTAAAGAATGGAAAAGATGAAGTTATGGAGGTGTAAATCTTGGAGAGAGAGATGAGAACATTTTACATTCCCAAAAGAAACATGGCGAGAGATGCGGAGATGATTAGAAATAGGAGTCCAACATCAATATCCTTTGGGTTCTATCCCATACCCCAAAAAATAGCAAATACGAGATTAAGGTTCTAGTTTGGAATGTTCATGTGGCTAAAGTAGAACAAAGCAAGCACAACTAAACACCTTTAGAAGATTTCAGTTTGGAGAGGTGCCATAAAGTCAGTCATAAGGTGATTTGTTTTGAAGGTTTGGCATAGGAATGCGATTAATGGTGTAAAGAACAATGATATCAGCTTCTCAAAACCTCTTAGGTCATGAATTTGAGAGGAGGAAATTTTGCACAATGTCAAAAATGTGATGATGTTTGCACTTCGCTTTACCATTTTTGTGATATGTGTCTTGTAACAACCCAAAATATCCCACACCGATAGTGTAATAGGAAGGTCCTTGGTATATATATGGGCATAATGACCCTAAATTATAACTGGGTTAGCCATTTTGGGGGAGAACATGGGTCGTTACATATGGTATCAAAGCGGACCCAGGACCACTACTATATGAGGTGCATATATAGTACGTGGGTTTGGTTTGTACGACTGCCGGCGAGTTGGAATCGTTAGATGCTACTAGATATAGTCGATTCTTTGTGCCTGACCCCGACTTGATGAGGATGTCAGGGATTAACGGGGGGAGATTGTAATGACCTAAAAATATCATACGTCGGTAGTGTAATGGGTAGTTCATTGGTATATATGTGTGTGTAATGAACCTAACTTACAACTTGAGCTTACCATTTTGGGGGAGAACTCGAGTGGTTACATATCTGGACAAGAATATTGATCAAATAGTGCCTTGTTAGCAGAGAAATTTAACAGTTACTAAAAAAGATGTTCATTTCTTAAAATATCATATATACATAGGCGAACCTAACTCGAACTAGATTCCTATCATGTAGGAGATAAGAGCGAATAGAGGACATCAAAGAAGAAGTAGAGGACATATAAGAAAGAATAAAGAGTGCCTACTACCCCTATAAGGAGTATCTTAATTAAGGTAAATTTTTACTTTTTTATATTCTATACCATTATTAGCTTGAAATACTTTGATGAGGTGACAAAATTGGATCTAAATCATACGAGTTGAGGTAATTCTAAGCAATTCTTCATAAGACATATCTAAGTAACACGAGTTTAATCTTTAATGAATGTAGCTAAGTATCGAGATCTCCCCATTCTAGTGTGAGAAGAAGGACCCTAATCATCAAAGTGAATAAGATCAAATCAAGCCGAGGAAACATAATTACTTTTCGGAAATTGCAATGTTGGTTGTTTTCCAAGTTGACAAGGTAAATGAAAAATATTGTTAGATTTCAAAGATTATATTTTACTAGTTGGTACTAAAGATCGAAGTCGATCGACAACTGATCAGCCCAAGGATAGCACTGGAGCTGGATCATGGAGTGAAGGCTATGCAGATCCCATCTGGGTTCCAAGTGGCCCAATCACTCGAGCTAGAGCCAAGAAGATCAAGGAGGCACTTATGACCATGGTCCAAGAGATGATGAGCAAAGCTGAAGCATGGAGGAGCATTGAAGGGGACCGGGCTCAAGAATGGAAGACATTGCTTAAAGGCCCAATTAAAGATGTTCAAAATAGCAGCCCAAGAGATTAAAAACATGGATTAGATAAATGGGCTGGGCTAGGCTTTAAGTTTAATTTATGTTTAGCTTTGTTTGGCCCCAAATTATGTGAAAAACCCATTAATTTCGTTTTTGTTTATTTTCCTAGACCTAGTAGGTTTAATTACTCCTATTTAAAGGAGCTAACGATATTATTTTGAGCAGCTTTTGATTAATTAAAATTTCGAGTGTTTCTCACCACTTGTATTCTAAGGACATCTCGAATAGGTAGAATTAGGGTTCTTGTTGTTCTTCGACTTAGCAATTAATTAACCCATCAATTGATTGTTTGTCTTCGACTATACCAAGGTTCTCTCTCGTTTTCGGGATTGGGTCGAGGTTCCACCTCCGTTAACTTCGCGTGATTCCAAGGTTATTGCATCTTCATACGCTAAGGGTTCCAAATCCATCTTGCTTGGATAGAATACGATCGCAGGTTCATATCAACAACCACATGTCCTAAATGCCATAATATGAATGGACAAGTAGAAGATGTAGAGGCTACAATGGAACTTTAAGAAGAGAGGGATGAGGTATTAGAACTAAAAGTGTGGAGCAGGATAAGTTCAAACATGTATCGAACCTTACAGCCTATCCCAATAGTCTATCTTGTCTGTAAATCCTGTGGAGGTACACATTTTTTTAAAGATCAAAACAAGCTAAAGCATATCATTACGAACCAACTCAATAAGCCATTCTAGAAACAAGGAATCCTAGATTTCCTCATTAGAAACAACCAGAGCATAATAATCTAACTCATGAGGAGCAAAATTGAATGATCTATAATAATAAACAAAGTCCTAAGCGATCATAGATACAGATTGTGTTCGAGCCTGGGGGAAGGGGAAGGCTAGTGGGGCAGTTTATTGGGTTCAAAAGTAGACTTCTACAGCTTTTAGCATATTTAGTTGTTTATGTCTTTAGAATTCTTCATATTAAATCCAGTGGTATGCTTAAAATGTTATGGGTTCGATTCGATTAAATCCATTGGTATCCTTTGGCTATTATGGGTTTGATTAGAATGGACATCGTTATCAAACTTTTAGTTATGTCCACCCATATGATAGTTATAAGTCCACCCTTTGTTATGGTGGTTGTAAATTTGTGTTGTGAAATTACAAGTTTGTATGCATACATATATATATATACACACACATATTAGGGGTATTTATCAATTTAAATTAGGTGGTTTTTGAACCATCAACATCTAATCCGGTGGTACAATATTAGTTTTTTAATTTGGGTTTCAGTTCGAACCAACCATCCGAATAATCCAATCCAATTAAATATGATAGTTAAATGCAATCCGAACAATAATATATATATATATATATATATATATATATCATTAATTTCCCAAACATACCAAACTTACACACCAAGTTTACAAAATGAGCCATTTAAGGGAGTAAATGGATTAATTGTTTGATAAAACTTGGTGAAGAAGATCTCCATGATTAGTAGATCGTGTCCACCAGAATATTGCATAAGAAAATTTAATCGAGAAGTGAGTTAACTGAACATATAAAATTTGAATGACAAAAATGCACATAGATATCTTTTTTTAACTAATCAACTTCCATGTAGAATATATTTAACTGATATCTATGTGCTTTTGTTATTTACTCATGTAAATATAATATTACAAATACAATTTTTTATGTTATGAAGTTTGGTCACATCTTCATCATGTGAAGGCATTGTTGTAAATATGAAAACTTACCTTCATTCTACATTTGCATAATCCATGAAATAAAATAAAATCATGAATAGTATATTTTTCATGCAGGCCATTCAAATGCACCTTTAGTGAAAAAAATTGTGAAGAATTTTATATTTTTTTTAAATCTAATCACGATTTTAGAAAGCCAAAATAATTGTTGGAATAAGATATATAAATTTGTATGCATGAGAAGTGAGAAATGAGAGGTATACATGTGTATGTATGAAAAAGTAAGGGTTATAATCGTAATTTTCAAAAACTGAAGGGGACATATGTGTAAGAAGTGAGAGGTGTATATATATATGCATACAATAAAAATAAGGGGCACTTAAGTTTAATTGTGAGAAAGCGAATTTGCATATATACGAAAGTGAGCGTTGCATGTGTGAGAAGTAACAAGTCTATATGTACATGTGTAAAAAAGTTAATGACGTAAAACTAATTATAAGAAAATGAGTGGCCGCATGTGACTCCACTGGACCCTTCTTGCATCCGCCAATGGATATAAAAGCACAGTCATCTTCTTTCTAAATCAACAACACAACTTTGGTATTTCTTATAGTGTTCATTTTCAATTTTAATTTAACATATGTCTGCTTTTAAATTAAACACGCAAAATAGGTCGGTTTGAAGTTTGTATAATGGTTAAAAGAATTGGAAGTGTCATTTATATTTGAAGTAACATCTAGAATTGACCAACCAATTTTAATGTTACTAATTCTCACTTCTATTATTACCGGTGACGGTCTGAATAACATGGGTCCGAACTCGTTTGACCAGAATTGACACAAATAAAAAGAATCATTGATACATCATAAGCTACATCATTTTCCGACCATCCATTATTGTTTAAGCCTTCGAACGGACAATTTAGCCATTTTAGGTAATAATTATTTTTGGGCAATAAGTTTAATTTCAAAATTCATAATTAAAATTTCCATCAGTTTTGGAATGATATTGATTTTACGTTTTTTCTAGGATCTTTCATTAGTTGTGATATTTTCAGTTTTAGTAATTTTTTTACACATTTTCCATATTTGTGTCACCTATATTCCCCTGTACGTATATATACTCGTGAGGGTGGTTCAGTTGGGAGACTCTCATGAGGGTGACGCGAAGCAAAGCTTACTTATTCATCTCTTTGGTTAGTGAATTATATAGTCCATAGTTAGCTAAGGCGACAAAATTCTATGTCTGACTCCATGTAATTGTTTTTGATATGAATGATTAATCAAAAAAAATGTCTGAACTACTATCCGCTTTTAGATTAAAAGAATGTATATACTCATATTATGCTTTTAAAATATATTATATCTTTTCTCATTGTACTTTTTTTATTGCAGGAGGCAAGCATTATTTTCTATTTGTACTGTTTTTTTATTATTTATACACTTAAATTGGTAAAATACTTTCTTTTGTTATTATCTTATTATGAGAAATAAATTTGAATTGCTAACTGTGCGTGGACTTGATTATTGAATCAAAATTTATTTAATTTAATTCAAGCAAGAACCTGCTTTTATACCTCAAGACAATAGCATAAAATATCGCATTACATAATTTTTAGGGCATCTTATAAGTTACCTGAAATTTTTATCAGCTTTTAAGAGACAAAGAGGGGCGGCCGGCGGGGGGGGGGGGGGGGGGGGGGGGGGGGGGGGGCGCATTACATAATATGAAAATTATGGAACGTTTTCAATATATGAAAGCACGCGTATGATTTTTGTACATGTCTTTATATAATAAATATTTAATATTTAAAAATAAAATTGTCATGTTATTATTATTTGCAATTAAAAAAAATATTACTTAGAGTTAATCAAGCCAGCAAAATAAATTAAAAGCCTGCCTCTGCCACTGATGCTGCTGAACATGTTCTTAATTTGGAACTTTGCTTTTAATATACTTTTAGTTATAAATTTGTATTTTATGTCATAATTACATCCCTACTAACATGGGTATGATAATGCGCAGCACAAAATAAGCAAGTTAATTCCCACTTTATACAGAACATGATGATTTCATATTTTGCAGGCGAAGTTTTCAACTAATTCTCTCACTTGTAGATCAAAAGAGAGAATGGTGTTGTTTTAAATGAATTTTACGAAGTCAGTAGATTTTTGTTTCTTTTTATGATATTTTAATTTATTGTGCCCATTACTCGGATTGATCAATTTAAATAATTTAACAAAAAAGTAGCAAGTGAGAGTGTTATACAAATATATTATTGAGTATACTATATAAAAGAATTAAATCAGTAACGTGCATTCTATTCGATTTAAATTTGCACTAGCTATCAAATATAAGCCATAAATTTTATTCACTATACACAATAATAGTACCTGTGTCTCAGTTCACTTCACTTTCTCAAGAGCTTCTTTCTTTATGCTATATGTTATTCCCTTCCAAATATGAAGATCTTGTTAGTAAATTAGGGCAGTAATCATGCATCGCATACACTAATTTACGCACTAATCATTGAATCCTATGATCTATGCAGTTCAATAAAATCGACAGATGACATACCTTAATCGAGATTTGATGTCAATGAAACGAACAGGATGGATCTGATCCTTCTGTTGTTGTCGTCCTTAGCGTAGAAAACACGACGCCTCTACGGTATGCACACACGAACGAGATGAGATCTTGCTTGGTGTACTAGCGCCCTCTAGGGTTCTCTCTGCTATTTCGAATTTTCTTGCCTCTCTCAATTTCGTTGACGGCCAAGAAGAACAAAGGTTCCCTTTTATAAGGGAACCCTAGTGAGAACCCTAAGCAACAAACGAACTGGGCCCAAGTCCAACTTGGCCCGTTTTAATTCGTTTTGATCCAACTCGTTTTGGTGTGCGACCCTGTAGGTTTTACACTCTTTGGCCGTACAATTAAAACCCGTTTTATTATACGAACAGTAAGCGGTTTCTAGTAAAACATTACTATTATCCAAAGGGTATAAAGGTCAAAAACGACACAACCTTAAATTGATATTTCACACATTAACTCCTTTTGTCAATCGATATCTAGATTGAACACAAGACTAGGCAAGTGTCATTCTTGTATAGTTCAATCTTTATTTCTTGATCTCTAAGTATAATTAATCCAAAACAAATGACATCTCATTTGTGCATGGCCATGCAAATATTAATTACACTTATCAAGGGGCCCAACGATATCTCTCTCAATATATGAGAGTGACAAATCCCATCTTGATCAACCACATACCTCTACATAGTTCATAGTATGCTCGGTCATCATCTTTATAATTACTCGGTCAAGAGCAACGTTTGATAATGCCTGACATGCTAATCCCTATGTTGGTAACCATGGCGATCTCAGGTCTGAGGATAATACGATATCACAAATGGGGAACATCACTGATGACATTATGTAACACTCCTCGCAGTGTCCCCAAAGCGGGTCAGTCCAATACTTTGTTCCCTAACAAGTATCAGTATGTTCAGCTTGATATCTCCATATCCATGACTTGTGGAACATAGTCATCAGCTGACCCATACTCTAATCATTATATCAATGTGATCCTAGGTTATTGATACATGATTAGGGACATCTAAACAATATTATTATTACATTACTAGCATCCCACAATCTAGTCACGTACTTGATGAACTAGTATTAATAAATATTATTTACAAGAGATTATAAAGTAAAATAAATAAACTTTATTAATAAAAATAAGCATAAGATATCCAAGTACAAATCATAATCTATGAATAGTCCTAGGACATATCTCTTTCAGTCTCCCACTTGTACTAGGACCATTCATTCATAAAACGAATGCCTAATGCACTAAAATGACGATCATGTTTAGTTTGAGAAAGTGGCTTAGTCAAAGGATCAGCTACATTCTCGTCTGTGGGAACCTTGCATATCTTCACATCACCATTACTGATAAACTCACGAATGAGGTGATAACGTCTCTGAATATGTTTGGATTTTTGGTGCGACCTTGGCTCTTTAGCCTGAGCAATAGCTCCATTGTTGTCACAATACAAATCCACTGGATTGGTGCTACTAGGAATGACACCAAGTTCAGTGATAAACTTCTTTACCCATACTGCTTCCTTTGCTGCTTCTGAAGCAGCAACATATTCAGCTTCTGTTGTAGAATCAGCAACTGTGGCTTGCTTAGAACTCTTCCAACTCACAGCTCCACCATTGAGACAAAACACAAAACCGGATTGTGATCTGAAATCATCCTTATCTGATTGAAAACCAGAATCCGTGTACCCATTTACAACCAACTCTTCTTCCCCACCATAAATCAAGAATATATCCCTAGTTCTTCTTAAGTACTTGAGGATATTCTTGACAGCGGTCCAGTGACTCTCACCTGGATCTGACTGGTATCTGCTAGTCACGCTCAATGCGCATGCTACATCGGGACGAGTACACAACATAGCGTACATGATAGAACCTATAGCCGAAGCATACGGGATTCTACTCATGCGATCTCGCTCATCTTGTGTCTGAGGACACTGAGTCTTGCTTAGTGTTGTGCCATGTGTCATTGGCAAGAACCCTCTTTTAGAGTCTTGCATGTTGAACCTACGTAAAACTTTGTCAAGGTAATTACTTTGACTCAGTCCTATTAGTTTTCTTGATCTATCTCTATAGATCTTGATCCCTAATATGTAGGCTGCCTCGCCCAAATCTTTCATTGAGAAACATTTTCCAAGCCAGGTCTTGACAGACTCAAGCATAGGAATATCATTCCCAATGAGTAGTATGTCATCTACATACAATACCAGAAAGACTATCGCGCTCCCACTAGTTTTCTTGTATACACAAGGTTCTTCTTCGTTCTTTCTAAAATCAAACTTTTTGATAGTTTCATCGAAACGAAGATTCCAGCTCCGAGATGCTTGCTTAAGACCATATATGGATCTCTTAAGCTTGCATACCTTGTTAGCATTTCTTGGATCAACAAAACCTTCAGGTTGTGTCATGTACACATCCTCTTCTAGGTATCCATTAAGGAAAGCAGTTTTGACATCCATTTGCCATATTTCATAGTCATAATATGCGGCAATGCTTAAAAGGATCCGGATTGATTTAAACATGGCAACTGGCGAAAAGGATTCATCATAGTCAATACCATGGATTTGTCGATATCCTTTTGCAACCAATCGAGCTTTATAGACATCGATCTTGCCATCTTTATCAATCTTGATTTTGAAAACCCATTTGCAACCTATGGCTCTACAGCCATTTGGCATGTCAACCAAGTCCCATACTTGATTGTCATCCATGGATTTCATTTCGGATTTCATGGCTTCTAGCCATTTCTCGGAACTAGAGCTCTCCATTGCTTCTTTGAAAGTCGAGGGCTCATTGTTGTCTAACAACACTATGTCTTGCTCATCTGAGACGAAAAGTGATAATCTCTCAGGTTCGCGACGTGGCCTACTTGACCTTCGTAAGACTGTAACTTCTTCAGGAGTTTCTGCAACTATTTGCATACTTTGTTGAGGCTCTTCATTAAGATTACTATCATCTCGAATTTCTTCTAGATGTATAGTGCTCCCACTGTTTTCTTTGGAAAGAAACTCTCTTTCTAAGAAAACTCCATTCCGAGCTACAAACACTTTGTTCTCAGTTGGATTATAAAAATAATATCCTTTTGTTTCCTTAGGATATCCTACGAAGAAGCATTTATCAGATTTGGGTTCCAATTTAGTTGTGATTAGTCGTCTGACGAAAACGTCACAACCCCAAATCTTTAGAAAAGACAGACTTGGAACCTTTCCAGTCCATAACTCGTAAGGTGTCTTTTCTACAGCCTTAGATGGAGATCTATTTAGTGTGAACGCTGCGGTTTCAAGAGCATATCCCCAAAATGATATTGGAAGAGATGTCTGACTCATCATTGATCGAACCATGTCTAACAGTGTTCGGTTTCTCCTTTCAGATACACCATTCCATTGTGGTGTTCCTGGTGGAGTAAGTTGTGAAACAATTCCACAACTCTTAAGATGATCAATGAATTCTTGGCTTAAGTATTCTCCTCCTCGATCTGATCGAAGAGCTTTAATAGTCTTGCCAAGTTGATTTTGTACCTCATTTTGAAATTCTTTGAACTTTTCAAAAGATTCCGATTTATGTTTTATCAAGTAAACATAACCATATCTACTGAAATCATCAGTAAATGTGATGAAGTACTGATATCCTCCTCTGGCAGTTGTGTTTAGTGGTCCACATACATCAGTATGAATGAGGGCCAAAAGATCACTTGCCCTATCATTGTTTCCATTGAAAGGGCTCTTGGTCATCTTTCCCAGTAAACAAGATTCACATCGTTCAAAAGACTGAAAATCAAATGAATTTAGAAGACCATCTTTATGGAGCTTCAACATGCGTTTCTCATTTATATGGCCTAAACGACAATGCCATAAATAAGTAGGATTCGAATCATCAGACTTGATTCTCTTGTTATTTACGTTATAAACAGGTATTTCAAGATTTAGAATATAAAGACCATCCAATAATTGTCCAATACCATATTGCATATTATTCAAAGAAAATGAACAACGTTTGTCCTTAAAATTGAATTCAAAACCTTCTTCGTCTAACAAAGAAATAGAAATAATGTTTCTGCTAAAAGCAGGCACATAGTAACAATTATTTAATTCTAAAATTAATCCTGAAGGCAAAAGAATCTCAAATGTTCCTACAGCTAGAGCGGCAACTTTTGCTCGATTTCCAACGCGTAGGTCCACTTCTCCTTTAGCCAGCTTCCTACTCCTTTTGAGTCCCTGTACATTTGCACAAATGTGAGATGCACTACCAGTATCTAATACCCAAGAAGTAGAAGAAGCTGAAGTAACATTTACTTCTATAACGTAAGTACCTGAAGACGAAGGGGCTAGTCCCTTCTTTTTGTCGTCAAGGTATTTCTTGCAGTTTCTCTTCCAATGACCCTTTTCATTGCAGTGAAAACATATCATTTCAGCTTGTGGATTAGGCTTGGGCTCAGAATCTTGCTTCTTGTTCTTCCAGTTCTTAACTGGAGCTTTACCTTTGCCTTTGGCATTGGACTTTCCTTTGCCATTTCCACCCTTCTTGAAACCCTTTCCCTTTTGAACCATCAGAACATTATTCTTTCCTTTCTTAACAATATTCTGCTCAGCTGTTTTCAGCATCCCATGCATCTCAGTTAATGTCTTCTCCAAGCTGTGCATATTGAAGTTCATAATGAAACCATCATATGACTCAGGCAGCGACTGGAGAATGACATCAGTGGCCAGCTCTTGGCTAATAGTTGTCCCCAACCTTTCTAGGTGATCAATGTACCCAATCATTTTGAGTACATGAGGACTAACTGAGCCTCCCTCAGGAAGCTTGCAAGAAAACAAAGACTTAGTAGTCTCGAAGCGTTCGACTCGAGCTTGTTCCTGAAACAAACTCTTTAGTTCCTTAACCATGTCGAATGCATTCATGTTTTCAAACTGCTTCTGCAGATCAGCATTCATGCTAGCAAGCATGAGACATGAAACATCTAAATCATCATTCAGATGCTTCTGATATGCATCTTTCTGTGCACGAGGAGCATTAGCTGCTGGTTCTTCAGGAATAGCATTTTCGAGGACATAATCTTTCCTCTCCTGTTTGAGAACAATTCTCAGATTCCTAAACCAGTCTAGGAAGTTGGTTGTATTTAGTTTTTCCTTCTCAAGGACAGATCGCAACGAAAAAGCGGTTGTGTTATGGTTCGTCATCTATCTACAGCAAAATAACATATGCAAACATTTAATATGCTTATTTATAAAAAATTCCTACTATGTCTTACACACAATTGTCCCAATAGGACATAGTAGGTCCAAGATCCATATTACACAAGGTATTAAGAAAGCTTTGGCTTTTCACTTAAACTTTGTTAATTAGGTAAGCAACATTTGTTAATTACATCCTATGTAATTCTTGGTTTGTTGAGTTTTACATCTTATGTTTCGGCTTCTCAACACTTTGCCTCAAGGCCCAAAACCGTTTTGATGGCCCGTGAAATCAAACCAACACTTTTCTGATTTATGGATGTCCGACTTCCATACTATTAATTTATGATGATTTAAGATAACCCCGTTTTGGCAGGCGTCTTCTAAAATAATCATAAAATTAATAGTTATCAGTATTGGAAAGGCACAAATAATTTCATTTGTTCTAGGGACATAAATATGCAGTCTCACAATAATACAACAGAATATTTAAACATGCATCAACCAAAAATATGTGATATAGTATGGCCAGAGAAATAAAGCTACTAATTAACTATGCTCTCCCATCCTTTGTAGCTTTGGACATTCCAAAGTTCTTGGCTATCTTCTCTTGTGATGAGGGATCCTCCATCTTCTATGCGAGGTAATTATACAATCAATTGTACATCCTAATACAAGAGACTAGTAATTGAAACTAGTAATTGAAATTACATTGCAAAACAAAAAAACGACACGCAGGCCGTATTTATATATTACAATAAAAACAAGACGACACGCAGGCCGTATTTAGTTTGGCCATACTATATCACTATAAATAATAACCCTGCAAGTTAGTATTATCCCATAACACAACACATTGCATACTCATAAAAGGAAACATAAATTTAATCAATTATTAAATAAACAATTAGGGGTCGAGGGGCAACGCCCCCGCGGGGTTTGGGGCAGCGCCCCAACGGGGTCGAGGGGCAGCGCCCCCGCGGGGTTTGGGGCAGCGCCCCAACCGGGGTCCGGGGGGTGGACACCCCGGCGGCGGTCCCGCTGACCGGTCAGCGGGCTCGGTGTATGACCTGCCAGAGAATCATACTTCTGCCACCGTGGAAAATTTGAACGATTTCAAATTATTTCCTCCAGAAACGTGTCTGATCTTATCAGACAAATTCGTCTAGACTAATCACATTAATCTGCCCTATCTCGTTAATCAAATCAACGTGAACGAACCCGATAGCCGTGATCTCATCAAGTCTATCAGATTGCGTAAACCCTAAACGAACGATTCTGAAAAACGCTAAACATGATAATTGCGGAATTAAAATCACAACAGCATATGATGAACCCTAATCAAAAACGACTTAACAGAATCATGAACATGTCGATAACAGTCATACAATAATCACGTTTTTGACATATCAGATCTCTATTAATCAGATTATAAAGGGACATATCGTATATGTAAACTGATTAACGAAAACAGAAACATGCTACAGAAAACGATTAACCCATTAATCGATATTACTAAAACCTAGCATGATACTAAAATCCGAATATGAAATTAATCGAAATTTTAAACGAGAACAGATCTTCAAGTTATAAAACGATTATAATAATGATCGAAATTAAAGAACAGCAATAACCTCCCTCTGATACCACTGTTAGTAAATTAGGGCAGTAATCATGCATCGCATACACTAATTTACGCACTAATCATTGAATCCTATGATCTATGCAGTTCAATAAAATCGACAGATGACATACCTTAATCGAGATTTGATGTCAATGAAACGAACAGGATGGATCTGATCCTTCTGTTGTTGTCGTCCTTAGCGTAGAAAACACGACGCCTCTACGGTATGCACACACGAACGAGATGAGATCTTGCTTGGTGTACTAGCGCCCTCTAGGGTTCTCTCTGCTATTTCGAATTTTCTTGCCTCTCTCAAGTTCGTTTTACGGCCAAGAAGAACAAAGGTTCCCTTTTATAAGGGAACCCTAGTGAGAACCCTAAGCAACAAACGAACTGGGCCCAAGTCCAACTTGGCCCGTTTTAATTCGTTTTGATCCAACTCGTTTTGGTGTGCGACCCTGTAGGTTTTACACTCTTTGGCCGTACAATTAAAACCCGTTTTATTATACGAACAGTAAGCGGTTTCTAGTAAAACATTACTATTATCCAAAGGGTATAAAGGTCAAAAACGACACAACCTTAAATTGATATTTAACACATTAACTCCTTTTGTCAATCGATATCTAGATTGAACACAAGACTAGGCAAGTGTCATTCTTGTATAGTTCAATCTTTATTTCTTGATCTCTAAGTATAATTAATCCAAAACAAATGACATCTCATTTGTGCATGGCCATGCAAATATTAATTACACTTATCAAGGGGCCCAACGATATCTCTCTCAATATATGAGAGTGACAAATCCCATCTTGATCAACCACATACCTCTACATAGTTCATAGTATGCTCGGTCATCATCTTTATAATTACTCGGTCAAGAGCAACGTTTGATAATGCCTGATATGCTAATCCCTATGTTGGTAACCATGGCGATCTCAGGTCTGAGGATAATACGATATCACAAATGGGGAACATCACTGATGACATTATGTAACACTCCTCGCAGTGTCCCCAAAGCGGGTCAGTCCAATACTTTGTTCCCTAACAAGTATCAGTATGTTCAGCTTGATATCTCCATATCCATGACTTGTGGAACATAGTCATCAGCTGACCCATACTCTAATCATTATATCAATGTGATCCTAGGTTATTGATACATGATTAGGGACATCTAAACAATATTATTATTACATTACTAGCATCCCACAATCTAGTCACGTACTTGATGAACTAGTATTAATAAATATTATTTACAAGAGATTATAAAGTAAAATAAATAAACTTTATTAATAAAAATAAGCATAAGATATCCAAGTACAAATCATAATCTATGAATAGTCCTAGGACATATCTCTTTCACTTGGAACATCCATTTGGACCGTTCCATGGTTTGAAGTTGTGGTTCACCATGGTGGATCGGACCAATTGATACAACTCTAGGAGTGTACACATCTTCATGTCCTTTGCGAAGGTTATCAGGAACTCTATAGTTACACGCGACAACGGGCTTTTGATCCTTCACATTGTACTGTGAGAATCTCTTTTTCATTGATTGTATTTGATCGTCTATAGTGATCGTAACATTTTCAGCTTTGGGCTGCTGACTTGACTCTGAGTTTTCTTTCATGATGGCCATTACTTAATTTCAACTGAAAATTAAGTGCGCAAACAATATCATATATCTTTATAATTATTGACGAAGAAGCAGAAAGCTTAGATAGTTGGGGCTTAATTATCACAAAGAGAAATGGAGTTCAAAAGTATATTTTGATTTTAAAATTTATTCATGATCTAGGACAAGAGTAAAGGAAAAAAATATTGAATATTTGACAAGTTTATTACTCTATTTAAAATAAATTAAAAGGGCAATTTTAGTGGTAATGTTAACTTGCTTACTAGCATTCTAATACTTTAGCAAAGGATTAGATAAAAATATAAAATCTAAGAAGATAATTGTAGAACTAATAGTAACTTCTTTACCGGCATTCTAATATATTTTTAAAAAATAATTTAAGGCAAAAAGTAACATAAACAAGTAGAATGCATAGGAGTTGAACTTTCAACATTGACGACCAACTAAGATATTTTAGAAGAGGCAAACAAATGAAATTTAAAGCACTAACCATGTTTGTATGCATATTCTGTTAATATATCACAAATTTTTTCTTCTTCGTCTTCTTCTTCTTCTTTTTTTTTTCTCAACTGGTGGATGAGATTATTCTTTTTAATTATTTATCTTTTGATCTACCAACTCAAAGTTATCATGGCACGTTTGTAATTTAGATGATAACTATGGGTATATAGTTTCCAAGTTGTAAAAGTTTTTATTTCTTTCTTTACCGGTGGCAAAGATTAAACCTATATTTTTTTTATTTTAAATTTCACATTGGAAATTTAAAATAATAGAATAGGAGTTGAACTTTTAACGTGATGCTACATTGACAACCAACTAAGATATTTTAGAAGATGCAAACCAATGAAATTTAAAGCTCTAACCATGTTCGTATGCATATTTCTGTTAATATATCACAACCTCCTTTTTCTATTTTTTTTTTCTCAACTGGTGGATGAGATTTTTTTTTTTAATTGTTTCTCTTTTGACATACCAACTCAAATTTACCATGGCACGTTTGTAATTTAGATGATAACTATGGGTATATAGTTTCCGAGTTGTAAAAGTTTTTATTTCTTTCTTTACTGGTGGCAAAGATTAAACCTATTTTTTTAATTTTTTTTTAAAATTTCACATTGGGAAACCTTTCGCTTATATATTAATCCTATTATATTAGGAAATTTAAACTGAGAAATTATCCTTGTCCTTCCTTGAATTACTTGAATTCCGTGAAAAACTATCTATCAATTTTCCTCCTTCTAGCTCTCTCTATATTACATTAAAAAATTTTTAAAACTTCTTGTTTAATCAAAAGTTAATTGAAAAAAGGCATGAAATTGAATGGCATAGGTATAAATATATATACGGAAAATTTCTTATGCAGACCGGGATCTTTAGTAACGGTTTTCTGTCGTTAAAAATATATTACCAATGTGTTCAATATATACGTAATTGATGGCAACCATTTTTTTTCACACACAAAAAAAAGAAAATAGAGTTTCAAAATGAAGAAATTTTTTATCATCCTTCCAACCAAAGTCCTCAGTTTCTATTTTCATAGTTGATGTCAAACCTTTAATTTTAATATTTAATTTTAAATTTTGTTTATAATATTTAATATTTATTAATTTCATTAATTTTTTTAATTATCTTATTATTTTTGATTATAAGGTTGAAATTAGAATTACCAACATATTAATATAACAAAAGAAAAATGAAATTACAATTACTGGTTAGTATAAATAATGAAAATAATAATAATAATAATAATAACAACAACAACAACAACAATAACAAAATAGCAATAAAGATTATTGTTGGAGTTACTTTTTAAATCCAGCTCTTTACTTTAAAAGATGCTCTCTATTTTAGAGAAGATGCTCTCTAAAATAAAGAGCATTGTTGGAGATGCTCTTAAAGCATCTCCAATCGTCTTGTATAAATTTTGTGTAAATCCCACGTGTCAAAGTGGGATTTAAACAAAAATAATAAAGAATTCGTTTTGTACTCCAACAGTCTATTTTAAACTTTTGTGTAAATATTAAACAACCAATTAGATACACACAAGTGAAACTTATCCTATATTTATTCCCTTGCTTTTCAAATTCATTTATTTCTATATTCTTGATGAGGGAAAATAGACGCGAGATTATCTGACATGATTGTGTAAATTGGGTTTGTACCTTTTTACACAAATCCTAGGTGTCAAAGTTTCTTAAAAGACTGTTGAAAAACTTTTTTTAAACAAAACGTGTAAATTTTATACAAACCAAAATTTTACACTACGGTTGGAAATGCTCTTAGGTATTTTAGTTTGAGAGAAAAGTCTTAGTAACCAATAATAGGGGAGAGATAAAATAAAAAAGAGATTAATAAAATTTAAACTCTGGGGATTACAAAATCTGACCAATAATAAAGGAAAGATAAGATTAAAAAGAGATTGATCAAATTTAAACTATGGGGATTCCAAAATCCCAACATTTTGAATGGATTTTGAAATCACATGATGTACATGATTTTAAAATTTGACAGAATTTAAAATATGAATATTTATCCCGAAAGAACGCTCTTAAATTATGTAAATCACATGATTTTCCAAATTTTATTTGAAAATTACGCGAAAAGAACATACCTTAAATGGATTATGTTGGGATTAACTTTATTTACATGGAATCAATAGCTAAGTTTAGGGTTTTACCAAATTTGAATTCAATATATCTAAAAATATGATTAATTGAAACTATACATACTAAAAGTATATTTATTTAAAAAAAATGAATTAAAATCTACCATATGTACTATATATACGTATAAACTTTAAATCACTCTTCCCCTCCTTACCTATTGTAATTAGATGGGTATTTTAAAGAAAAAAATATTATATTTTAGCAAAGTTAAAACAAATTGACAAAATTTATGTGAACACGAACTTAAGCTATTTAGTACCCATACTTTTTGCGGATTATAAAATAAAAAAGAAGGAGTCCGTCCTATATTGGGATTTGCTCATTTGAAAACTTATCGAATTAAGCCATTTTCCATTCCTAATTATAACGGAAGTACAATTAGATAGATTTAATTATTCTACCACTATTTGAATAATAGGCACACAATTACATTTTTAAATTTTGGTTAGGATTAAAAATTAAAATTAATCCTATAGGAAAAATTTAATTCATCTTATTTTCAAATTAAGATTATACTATTAATTTTTTTAGGATAATGTTAAAATTAATTTATCTAAAAAATAGTAAAAATGGAATAAGAACTCTTAATATGAGAAAAAAAAAACAATTAAAATCATGAGTAATTATAAATATAAAAAATTTAATAATAAATATAAGTTTAAATAATATCACTAATTATATATATACAATCAAATCGTAACGTAAATACCGACATTTGTTAGTATATATATACACATGAAGACAAAGGAAAAAAAAATGAGAATTAAGAAAGGGGGGACGAAAGAAACCTGCAATTTCCTCGGGTGTAGAAAGAAGAGAGAAGACAGTTTGTTTTTGCTATTCGGTATCTGTATTATTTGAGTAAATTTTTATGTGCAAGTTTTCGAACCTTATAATAAACTTAGCGGAAATGCATTTATTGGGTTGGTGGATTGTCAGACTCATGATTTCAATGAACCTTTTTTAGAATATATTATATTTAATGCTTCCTTGTTATAGGGAAATGATATTGCCAAAGTAGATTGGCTTCTGCCAAAACGTACTGTTGCTTAAAGAATAATGAATTGTTCTGGCAGTGATAATTTCTACTTTAACAAAAATACATATTTCCCCAAGTATAGTGAATTTAACATATTTTTTTTTAGGTATTTGTCCGTGCTAAATAATACGGCGACGTAAAAAAAATATATAATATTTAAATTGCGTGCAATTTAAAATATATTTTAAAAAAATCATATACACAACTTATATAACTGTCAAACACGGGGGTGGTGGGGGGATAATATATTTGACCTGACCAGATTGAGGTGGTTTTAAATTGAAAAACTCAAAGTACCTCCGTTTATGATATGCTTAAATTCAAACCCTTTTTACCAATTCATTAAGTTCGGAATGGGTTAATAATCATTCACCAATATATACAAAAAATAATATCCCATTATTGTTGCAATGACGTTATAAATTTATAAAATATTAATTATAAACAGATGGCACCATTAGTAGTAACCCTAATTTACAAAAGTAATGTGTTTTAAATTTTAATTGTAAATATATGGTACCATTGATAGTAACATTGGTTTACAAAAATAATATATTTTTTTAAAATAAAATAAAATAAACTATTTAAGTTTGTAAAAGATTAAATAAAAATATTTTTTTATATATTTTTAAACTAAAGGAAGAATTATATTTGAATGTAAGTATATGAAAAATAAATATGTTTAAAGAGAGAAAAGTGGGTTACAATAGGTATGGATTTTATTTCATAGGTATGGATTAATAAATTTTAAATATGATATTTTAATAATTTTTGTTTTTGTATTTAAAGTTAATTTTTTTTATTTTATTTTTAAAATTAATGGGAGAGAAAAGTGAGGGAGAGAGTAGATTGGTACAATATTAGAGAGATAAAAAAATGTTGACTTTTTTGATTTGATATCCTAAAAGTACATCTAAAGATTCAAATTTTTTGTGTTGTTTGTAAATAAATCTTGGCCATTAGTGTGGTGATGTGATGTTTTTAAGAAAAAAGTTTACATCCAAAGGCTAACATTTTATGTGTATTTTTTAGAACAAATATAAGCCATTAATTAGATAATTGGGTAATGTGACCTTTCTTTATCTAATATGTATACAGAGAGAGACATAGAGGGGGGAAATGGTCAATAATAATTTCTCGGTAGCTGATGTTTGGTAAATTATTATCAATCATTAACAGCCTGTTTGGTTGAGATTTTTAGTTGAGTTTTTGAAAAGTGTTCAAAGTAGGTTGAAAATTGAATTTTGTTTTTATTAGAGTTTTTTTCAACCAATTCAAAAACAAACTCAAAAAATGTCACAATGAATTTTATTTTATAGATCTTGATGAGTAGGTTTCAAATATATATTTTTTATCTAATTCCAATTTTTTGATTTAAAGTTAAGGTATTTAAAAATTTTTATGAGAGATAAAGTAAAATGAAGTGAATTTTAAAAACTATAAAATAAAATTGACTTTTTGACTCAAAACTAAAAAAATAAGATTTTTTTTTAAAATGAACTAAATAGATGTCTGGCCAATTCTTTTTCATACCATTACTACTAATCGATTTTCAGCTTGCCCACCGAACATTGGCTCTCAGTAATAAATTTCTTCTAGCTGTTCTTAATAATAGTGTTTCAACCACCGAAATAAAATATCATTATAATTTATTTTCTTGGGAGAGCGTCAATTATTAGCTGGATCTATCACTAAGAGGATGTGTTTCACGTTGAGTTTGTCTTACTATGCAACAAAAGAAACGTGAGCAATGCTGACGATTGAAGACAAACGTCACTACTAGTAATTGAAGAGTGAAGACAAACGTCACTTTTTCTCTTCTCCGCCATCAGATTCACTACATATTTATTTGTACACTACATATACTTCTTTTTCTTTTATTATTATTATTAATGAATGGCTTGCATTGCAAACGTGTAAATTTACACTAATCAATGAATGGCTAGCATTGCAAACCCATAAACAATAAATTAAGTTGGAAAAAATATCAATGACTTCGAGATTCGAACCTATCACATGGGATCGGGCCTAGGGCACCAAGCCTCGTAACTATGTGGTGACACTCTTATACTTATATTTACATGTTGAGTTTTATAATTGTTGTCCCCAATTTAAACACTATTGAGTCATATATGTAGAGTTTTAACTTAAAAAGTATTGTTACTATGTGGTGACACTCCCCTATTTGTATAGATATATCGAGTTCTAAATTTTTTTTACATGAGATTAATGATTTGAACTAACCATTCTCAACAATGCTATGCTACTTACATATAAAATTTGAGAAAAAAAAGTTTAAAAATAATAAAAAAATGATCTTATGGTTAAGCAGATGCGTAAATTTCTTTTTTGGTAACGGTTCAAAATCTCTTACACCATTACAGTATAAATACATAATCAATGAATGGCTAGCATTGTAAACCCACAAACAATAAATTAAGTTGAAAACAATATCGATAACCTCAAGATTCCAACCTACCACTTTGCGTAAATGTCTACTTAAATAATTCACCAAAGACGTTAGGTCAAGAGCTGGTGAAGGTAAATGCCAATGTGACAGAATAAATCTAATGCGGAGAGAGAAGCCGGGAAATAAATAGATGCAATTGATCCTCATCGTTGATGTTGAAGCTGGTGAATATTCAGCCGGTGATGTATATACCTACAAATTTGAACCCATAAGTCAGACGGCCAAAAACAGGGTTGTGATTATGACCGCAGATTTTTAATTTCTAAATTTTGCCTTTTAACATAATTTTGTTAGAGTTTCGAAAAGTAATAACATCTTGTTCTATAGTAAAAAAAGCATTTTAATAATAAGTAGACAAAAAATGATAAATATATGAAAATTCATATATACCATCTAAAGAAGTAGGGAATGGTCAATACCAATTCTCCGGCATCTGATGTTCTGTAAATTATTATCGAACATTAATGGTGTTTGGTTAATGTTTCTAAACAAGTTTTTTAGACAAGATTTTAAAAATTTGGTGTTTGGTTGAATGTTTTGAGTTAGAATTTTTATGTTGAAAAGTGAATTTGGTTTTGTTTGACTTTTTTTCAACCAATGAAAAGAACACATAAAAAATTTCAAAAAATAATCACAATGGATCTTATTTTATAGATCTCGACGAGTAGGTTTCAAATATATATTTTTTATTATTTTTTGATTTTTGGATTTAAAGTTATGGCGTTTTAAAAAAAATTTAGAGAGAGAAAGTGTAGTGAAATAAATTTTGGGAAGTGTGAAAGTAGAGTTGATTTTAAATTGTATTTTGAAAAAAAAATTTAAAATCTTGTTCAGAAATAACAACCAAACACAACCTTTAAATGTCTGGACAATTCTTTTTCATACTACTAATCGATTTCCAGTTTGCCCACCGAACATTAGCTCTCAGTAATAAATTACTTCCAGTTGTTTTTAATAATAGCGTTTCAACTACCAAAACAAAATATCATTATAAATTATTTTTTGGGGAGAGCGCCAATTATTAGTTGGATCTATGACTAACAATGCTCTCTATTCTAGAGAGCGTAATCTCTAAATAGAGAGTAATTTTTGAAGTAGAGAGTACAACTTTAATGGCCAACTCCAACAACACTCTCTACGTGCAATAGTTTATCAATATTTTATTGTTTTTTCTTTTTCAATAAAATTATTTGGACGAAAAAAATTAAATAAGTAAAAATAGGCTCAATATATTATTAATTTATTAAGTAGAGAGCCAAAGAGGTTAGCTAAATTTGGAAAGCCAAATGAAACTCCTTATTTTTATTAGTTATTATGGCCAATCTTTTGGAACATTAATTTAATCATTCACTCTTTCTAATAAAGAGTATGACAGCAATAAAAAGTCTATTAAAAATGTTGTGTCTTTCATGTTGAGGTTGTCTTACTATACAACAAAAGAAACGTGAGCAATGCAGATGGTTGAAGACAAACCTCACTCTTTATCTTCTCCTCCATCAGATTCACCGTTCTTCTCACTCTCTGGATCTTTTTTATATTTTATTTATTTTTACACTACATATACTTCCTTTTTTTTTTCCCTTTTGTATCATTATTATTATTATTATTATTATTATTATTATTATTATTATTATTATTATTAATGAATGGCTAGTATTGCAAATGTGTAAATTTACACTAGGTATACATTTTTTTTTTGGTGCAACCACTTCGAGTTGGGTACGACTGCATTAGGCAACAAAGCTCTCCCTTCCAAGATTTAATACAACTGTATTCCCAAAGCTCGAACTCGAAATCTTGATTAATTTAGAACAACCTTGTGCCAACTGAAATTCGAACATGTCACTTGGCGTAGTAAATACTTACTAAAATAAGTAATTCATCAAAGGAGTTAGCTCAAGAGCTGGTGAAAGTAAATGCAAATGTGACAAAATAGATCTAATGCGAGAAGAGAAGCGTGGAAATAAATAGATGCAATTGATCCTCACCGTTGATGTTGAAGCTGGTGAATGTTCAGCCGTTAGATGTATATACCTACAAATTTTTACCCAGACAGCCAAAAGCAAGTTTGTGATTATGACCACAGATTTTTAATTTCTAAATTTCGCCTTTTAACATAATTTTGTTTAACTTTTGGGAGGTAATAATAATTTTTTTATAGTATTTTTAATAGAAAATAATTATAAAAGATAAACATTGGTATGTCCTTAGAATAAAAGATACTCTTTGTTGTTTTTTTCATTAGTTCGTAGGAATTTTTTTTATTTAAAGGATCAACTTTTTAATGAAAAATAAAATATTAATTATTTTAACTAATAAAGTTGAATTTCAATATTATCTTTTTTAAAGATAAATATAATTAAATTAATATATAATTAAATTTAGAATTAAATCAATTCAAATAAATTAAAATACATAGCACAACAAAATCAATCAAAAAAATAAACATAAAAATTATTCAATCAAAAAGATAAACCAATTAAAATACATATCACAACAAAATCAATCAATACGACTTTGTCAAGGTCTTTTCTTATCATGAATGGGCTATAAGCACGAAAAATAGAGATGGGTTCAAGCACTTCTTCTTCTTCTTCTTCTTCTTCAAATTTACCTGAATCTCTCAATGGGTTTTAATTCAACAAGAAAATATATTTTGAGGACGTGGATGTTGAAATTCTAGCCAAATCTTGTGGTGGGTCGTTCTCAGCCAAAGGGCTGCCAGCGCCGCCGCAGGTGAAGAAAGGGAAGGGGCGATGGTACTGGGTGGGCAGCCAATTAGGTGCCAGGTGATGAAAAGGTGTAAACTAGATCTAAGTAATGTTAATGCCTACTATTCGACGCATAAAGTTTGTGGTATGCTTTCAAAGTCATTTGTGGTTATTGATGGTAGCCTTGAGTAGAGGTTTTGCCAGTAATGTAGCAGGTTCCATCTGCTACCTAAGTTTGACCAAGGAAAAAGAAGTTGATGTAGGCACTTAACTGGCCATAACAAGCGTCATAGGAAGCCGCCACCTGAATCTCTGTTGTCCACGCACTATGGAACTCTCACATTATATATCTTTAAGAAAAACAGCTGAGCCGAAGGATTTTTGGTGGACTTCACTACTTACTAGCTTAATATATCTGCTTGAAAATAAAAAAAATGTATCTTAATATGTCTGCTAGAAAAAATACGTATTTTTATCGTAAACATTTTTCTAACATATTATTT
The DNA here is from genome assembly GCA_021464415.1 of Lonicera japonica. Lineage (NCBI taxonomy): Eukaryota > Viridiplantae > Streptophyta > Magnoliopsida > Dipsacales > Caprifoliaceae > Lonicera > Lonicera japonica. Next base: position 56,900,994 of record CM038470.1, read on the forward strand.
TAGAGGAATATTAATTTATAAGCATTTTTCTATCTTTGTTAATTTTGTAGGCATATTAACTAACTAGTACAACATTCTATTTTGTTGTCATTTTTCTAACATATTATTTTTTAGGCATATTAATATGTATGCATTTTTTTTTATCCTTGTTAATTTTGCAGGCATATTAACTAACAACTATAACATATTATTTTCCAGGCATATTAACTAACAACTACAATATTTTATTTTCTAAACATTTTTTAAGGACTCAAATAGATGAAACATTGAATATTGTTTTATCATTGATCAGAATCTAAGCATCTAAGTTGATAAGGTTTTCATTTGTTTATTTATTTAGTTGACTTTATTGATTTAGATTTTGAAAACTCCACTTTTTAAAAAATTTAAAGTTTTTGAGTTTGAAATTTTTTGAATTTATTTTGAATTTATTTGACTTTTTTGAATTATTGTTACATTTATTTTTATTTGAATTTATTATCATCGACTTAATTACGTAATTAATTTTATATTTAGTTTTGGGTATTTATCTATAAAAATTGTAGTTTTGAAATTCAACATAATTGATTAAAATAATTAAATATTTTGTGTTTTTGTCCTTAATTAAAAAGTTGTCTTTCAAACTAATGTCTTAAAAAAAGTGTCTTTTATTGTAAAAAAATTGTGACATTTGTCTCTTAAAAAAAAAGGAAAAATTGTATTGCCCTTCTAATGTGTGAATAAATATTCCCAATTCATTTCACAAATTAAAATATGAATTATGAACTATTTAGTCACATTAAGCCACATTTTATGATTAACTTTTACCTTTTCGGCTATATGTGAGGATGACATTCCATTTTAGGTTTTTATGCCCCATCGAATTTTCTTTCCGACGTTTTCACCCTGCCCTTCTAATTTGTGAATAAATATTCTGAATTTATTTCACAATTCCCCCATCGAATTTTCTTTCCAACGCTTTCGCTCTATTAATTTGCAAATAATAATTACAAATCTATTCCACGATTTGAAATTCGAATTCCAAATCATTTATTTTTAACAATTAAATTAAATAAGAACACAAAAAATGATTATCACACTTAATATATATATATGTATATATATGTATGTATGTATATATATATGTATGTATATAGCAAAGATAAATATATAGAAATTCATACATACCATTAAAATGGGTGGAGATATAAGCACCCGAAACATTTGGTACTACTCTCATTTTTATTCGGTTATTCACAACTGAGTAAGATATCTGTTATTCGGTTCTTGAGTGCTAACTATAAGCCTTTATACCCGGTCCTTCACAAATGAGTGAGGCATTATCAAGTTTATACTTGATCCTTCAAGTAGGGCTTATGCCTCCACAAGAACTTTTGATTTTTTTATAGGTATACTAATATAAGGATTGTTGTATAGATATTTAAAGTTAAAGGTTGGATTTGTAAAGTCTTAAAAAGCAAGTTTGGCTCCTCTTAGTCTCGGATATCTCGTGTACGATCTTGCTTAGATAATCAATTAATGTTTTCATTTGAGCATCAGACGGTGGAAATGGTGTCTTAATATGTCCGGCATCTTTCTCTTCACATATTGTTATTAGGTTTATGGCAAATCCAGGAAAACAACATTGGAATGTCATTAAGTGGATTTTGCGGTACTTACAAGGAACGAAGAATAAAGTTTAGTGTACCAGAGAACTGAGGGGTCTATTATTTGTGGGTATGTTGATTCGGACTATGCTGGGGATCTTGATAAATAACGGTCGACCAAAGGTTAGGTTTTCACATTTAGTGGTGGTCCGATTAGCTGGAGGTCGATGTTGCAAGGTGTAATTGCGTTGTCTACTTCGGTAGCAAAGTACATTACTGCAACAAAGGCAGTCAAGGAAGCATTGTCGCTTCGGGGTTTGATAGGTGATTTTGGGATGGTTGAGGAGAATGCCGATGTACATTGTGATAGCCAGAGCACTATTCAATTGGCCAAGAACCAAGTTCATCACGGACAGACGAAGCACATCAATGTTCGATTTTATTTCATATGGGAGATTATCGAGAGTGGTGAAGTAATTTTGAAGAAAATTGCCACCAAGGATAATCCCGCAGACATGATGACGAAGGTGGTACAGATAACCAAGTTTGAGCATTGCCGACTTTGGTTAACATTCTTCGGTGTTGAGGCCTCATTTGGGGGTGGTGGCTCTTCGGGGCCGGGTGTGATGCTATGGCAGTATTGATGGAGGAACAAGTGGAGTGAGGTATGTAATTTGCTAGATGGGATAGCTGCATGGTTCGCCAAGGTGGAGATTTATGAGTTTGGCTCACATTTGGTGGACCACGATCGATCATAGTATGACCATAATCGATCATGGTGTTGGATAGTTGCAGCAGAAGGCTTCATGATCGATCATGGGTTTACTATGATCGATCATGATTCCAGACACTTTGCCTATTTAGTGTGTTTTAGCTCATTTATGTACATAACTTGTATTTTGCCTAGAATTTAGTTGAGAGCTAAATTTTGAGAGATTTTTTCTTGTGTTCTTTGTAATCATCTCTTTGTTCCAATTATCAATAGAAGCTATCATCTGTGTGGATTAGTGGCGTTTATCTCGACACCATGGTAAAACTTCGTTTTGTGCCATTGTTGGTTTATTTCCTATTTCTCTATTGCGAGTGTACTTTTTTGTGTCGGTTCTTCTTTTGGTAAACCATTCGGGCTTGTGAGTTCCTTCCCCGTTGCGTCGTCCTCAGTTGTGAGCTGTTTGGCGTAACAGCAAGCATCAACCAACATCATGGTCAAGAATTCATCACTATCCATCTCAATGATTTCTGAATAATATTGATACTTGCTTGTAATACTTCAAGAATTCAATATAATTCTTCAAATGGACTCCACCATCCCTTCGAACCACTTTCTTGAAATATCTCTTCTTAAATACTTCCATGGATTTGAATCTTTCATCACCATAGTGAAAAAGGCCATTGAAACCACATGTGGATTATAGGCTTCTTCGTTTAACTTTTGAATTTTTTGAAGAACCCGGTAGAAACAATATTTAGATGTAACAGAAGGCTCTATTTCGTCTAGCATTCTATTAATTGAAGTCACCAATGAATCATATGTAATCATGAGTGGAGCAATAACAGTATTACATTCTTCTTGTGCTCCTATGTCATCAATTATTGGAGAAGAAATGTATTCCTCTCCTCGTTCTTTACTCGTTTTAAAGCTATTCACCATCCTTGAAGTATTTCTTCTTCTAGAGATACAAAGATAATCTTAATTTACTTGTAACTATTTTCAATACAAAGCTTAGTGAATACAGGGTAATTCTTCTCTATACAATTTTCATTTATTTAAAGGCACTAATAAAAACTTTTGACATGATTTTAGTGGTAATGGAATGAATGCTTAAGATTAAGATAATGAAAAAGGCTTTGATTCAATTGTAGTAATAATTATCAGCAGAAAAACTATAACACTTTTTGTTTATTGTAATGTTAATTATGTGTATTATGTTCGTCCATGAATTGTAGATCTCGGAATTACCTTTCTGTGGATATAAACAACATATCAATCAGAGTTTCGAGCGATAAGTTATGACCAAAGAAAAAACAGGGCAGTATGGCAGAAAAATGACTTGCGGATAAGTATGGGGATTTAGGCATACCGATCCGGCGTTTAAATATTGGCGTAAGATTTGGCTGCGAACCGGTATGCAGTTTTGGCATATCGGTTTGGCGTGTAAAATTTGGGGAAAATTTTGGCTGCGGACCGGTATCCCCTTTTCAGCATACCGGTCCGCCGTTTAGAACAGTGCACCGACTTAACTCGTTTTTAAATTCTTTTTCACCCCATTTCCACCTATTTCGACCCAATAGCATCCACAAAGCTCTAGAGAGTTCTAAAGAGAGAATGAGAGGAATTCTTAGGTGATTCTTGCGTGTTTTTCACTCCGAATCAAAGATTAAAGCTCCAAAGTCCACCAAATCCTCATCTTCTTCACTATTCATCATCTTCTTCATTGGATTCTCTTAGGAAGAGGCCTAAGTCTTTATCTCTTCATCTTCCTTCTCACTAATAACTCGAGGTAGGGGTTTCTTTGTTTATAAAACTTGATAAAATGGTTTATTACCCAATAATTTTTGTATTAGATTTATGTTTGATTAAGAACTTGAGTATAAGAAAGTTCCATATTAATTTATGATTTTTGAATCTATGAGTGCTTTATTTGAGACAAGATATGCCATATGTACTTGATACAAAGTGTTGTTTGAACCAAACAAAATATCTCTTGGTAGTGTGTATGGTAATTATTGATGAAAATGGCTTCTTGATGAATTGTTCCTACTAAGGGATATGTTGTGGAACATTTAGAGTATATATGGCATATACTTCTTCATATGTACATTAATATCATGCTGTACACGACACGTATTATTATTGTGTCAACCGACGGCTTGGAGATTCTTATGGCAAATTCCTGGATGGATTTATGATTTCTAGCTTGACAAGCTACCTCATGAAAGGCTTACATTATATCGTAATGATTTGAAGAGCTTGTGTCTCTCAAAAAATGATTTTCGGTACGAAGGTATAGTACTTGCCGGGGTGGGAAAATAGGCAGGACCCTGTGCCCCTGGGTTGAAAAGCCCTAAACCCCTAGGGGAGCAATGTTTGCTCGCCTATAAGCCATCAGTGTGGAGCCCGGGAACCTAGGCAAATTGGCAAGGCAGTATGATTTTGTGGTTATATGTGTTTATATGGGATCAGGCTATTGTTCTCTATATTCATATGGGATGAGGATAATTGATTACAGGGTATCAGATTGATGATTTGACATATCGGTGGCAATGGAATATACTAACAACTTAGGCTTTCTATTATACGGTAATCGGTTGACACGGGAGGTAACCTGCATTAGCACGTGCATGCATAATATTTGATGAATCTGGTTCTTGTTGATATTATCGAATTAAACATGGTCTAAAAACTATGTTTATATACCTGTTTTTGAACATATACCCTGTACCCCCTACTGAGCAAATGGCTCACCCTAGTTTTCCTTAAATTATTTCAAGTACTCACGAGTCCTACGAGGACAATGATACGATAGGGTCAGGGATGATATAGAGGCTCTAATACAACAAGTATTTTGTTTTATGATGTATATATGTTTTTCCGGGAAGCCACGGCTAGCCCGAGGATTGTATATACTTTGGGAATTCATGTGGTTTGGCTTATATATATATACGCACAATGCATGCTTAGAATATTTGATATACATGTTACTGTATATTTGTTTCTCTTATACACCTATTTTAGTCCTACTAAAATGGGTTAGTAATGCTCCAGGTCTTATTTACAGGTATTAACCTGTAAATTAAGGCGAGGGTGTTATAAAAACAGAAGATGATAATATTATTATAAGAAGCGGGATTGTAGGTACTTTCCACAATATGTTATAGTGGGTACCTTATTCATTATTATTGATCATTAGTTATGAATATATACAGAAGATCGATACAACAGACTAATATATTACTCTATGCGTCTCAAATTACGAGTCAGTTTGACATTCAAAGTTTTTTATGGTTACACTAATGTTCACATAACCAATGATTTAAAATAAAGCTTGGTTATTATTATGAGATTTTGTTCTATCCAAAAGAGGAATCTTGATTATTAATTTGAGAGACTTCCAAAAAGAAATAATGGACTTCCTAGTTTGGATTGGATCGAGGGAGTATAATTAGTCTCACAAGGTTGATTTGAGTATAAGGCTGCTTGATGTGACTAAGTTGCACTACACCAAGACATGTTGGTCATGGAATTAATAAAAATTCAATATATATTGTTTATTTTTGTCAATTGAAATTTTAGGAAATCATCTCACCCACTTATAAACTCAATACATAAAATTTATCTTCAACAAATTTCTTGGAAAAATTGAATTTCCTATAATTCTGTATCAATGATTTGTATCGTAGAATTAGCTGGAACCAAATTACTATTGGCATTTTGGAGCCAAAGTTAAAAGTTGAGGCTACCCACTTTTGATTAGTTTTGAGCCAAAAATATGGAAAGGTGTTTTGTTGGAGCTTGAGCCATGTGCAAATGGGGGGCCAAAGAAAAGTATAGTTGTTGGAATTTGGCAGAAGAAAGTTTGGTCCTCTCTCTACCGAGAGAGATGAAATTTGGATTTGATTTCCTCCGGTTGATTTTGGAAGTAGAAATTTGGAAAAAGACAATTCGTACCGTAAGGTACTAATATTTGAGATTAGGTTTAGTTTTGTATGAAAAATATATTTTGTTTTTGATTTGAGTGTTTCTGTGAGATCATTTTGTACTTGAACAATTGAATATAATGAGGTAATAAACGTGATTGACCCAATTCTGGATCATTTCTGAGAAGTTAAGCTCTTCATTTGAGTTGCTCTCGAAGCCAACCATGTTACAGGTGTTGGGTCCTGCTCGGGAAGATTTATCCGTGGATTAGGGGTGATTCGCCGATTAACATATATCATTGTTGTCTTTTGTGGTGTGTGAGATTGTGACCTAGTGGGGGCGAAATTCAAAGCATAGTAAATCATATTTAATGTCTTAAAATTTAAACTCAAACATAATAATATTAATAATAATAATAATTCATACAACTCAAACAGCAAATGAAAAAAATTACGATAAATTACAATAACATTCTGCAGTTTTTCAACAATTAGTCAATAGTTCAAAAAATACACTTAACATTATGTAATTAATAAAGAAATACACAACTAATATTATGCAATTAATTAAGGATATAAATAAAATTCAACAATTAGGGGTTTAGACTTAAAGCACCAAATATTCAACAATTAATAAATAGTTCAAGAAATACACTGAATTTAATAAAAAAAAGACAACTACTTTTATGCAATTAATCACAATATAACTAATATTAAACAATTAGGGATTCAAACCTAAATCAGCAAATACTCAACAATTAATCACTAGTTCAAGAAATACACTTAATATTTTGCAATTAATTAATATAGAAATACAACTAATATATGCAAGTAATCAAGGAATAAAATAATTCCTAACCGTGGGCGCGATCGTGGTGCCTTGGAGTGGTGGCGTGGCATACGTGGTTGTGGTGGTCTATTTGTGTGACTCTTGAGACAGAGGTGACATAGATGAAGAATGGAGAAGAAGCTGAGTGAGAATGAAATTGTGGAGTGCTGTTGGACAATGGGTTTCTTTTGGTTTAATTTGTTAAGTTGAATTTTTCAAATGGTCCTTAAAGTTTTGCCCTTTACAGTTAGGTACCATCACTTTTACTTTTATGTATATAAGTCCCATTATATATATACATTCTAAAAGATACCTCATATACATAGTAAAAAAAATTCAAAACCAACTGGGGGCACCTGCATCTGCCCCCCTTTGCCCCTCTTTATGTGTGTTTTTCCTCTCTATATTTGTTTGGTTGTCTTCTTTGTTAGTAAGTAATATGTAGTGTAAGAAAAATCTCAACAATTATTTGGAAAATGTTACAAACCCATGGATAGAATTTGCCCTTAAAAATTAGTTTGCAAGAGAAGTGCATGTGTCCATGGACTATATACCACTCCCAAACATTCAAAATTTTTCATGTAGGACTTGAGCTTGTGGCAAAAACTTTCGGTGTACCAAAAAGGGGAAAAGTATACGTTTTCCAACTTTTGTCAAATTTCTGTAGAAAATTTTGACAATTAAACAGATTTTTTATTTATTTATTTTTTAAAAATATACATAAAACTAACACTACAGATAGAAAAACAGATTTGGTTTATCCTTAATAAGTTAATTGATCAAGTTTTTAATGGGTTTAATAAAAATCCATTAAAAACAAATTAAAAAAAATATATTGAAAAATAGGAGATGAAAAATACAATAAAAGAGAACAGAGTGTAGAAGAAAAAACTGATGTCCTTGTAGAGAAGAAAAGAGGAGCAGAAAGTGGATCGCTCTCTCTCTCTCTCTTGGAAAAAAATGATTTATTTCAGTTCATTTTGAGCTGTAATTGAGCTGCCTATAGAAGACTTACATAGAAACAAACAAATAATCAATGGAGAGATGAATTATTTTAATATTCCATCAGATGTTGGTATGATTATCATATATCTTGAAGTTGAATTATATAATCTCATTTGGGGTGGACCCAATATTTTATATGGGTGTGGCAGGTTTTTTTTTATTAAAAAAATAAGTTGAAGTATTTAGTGAGATAAATTTTTGAATATTTTTTGACAAAAAAAAATTCTTTTGGGGGGTTAGAAAGAAAATGTTTTTATAAAAAAAAAAAAAATGGACCACATATACTCATAAAAATGAACATAAGATTTAGAAAACATGTCACCATTTAATTTAATTTTGTTTTTAATTTCTCACACAAATTAATTTTTTTTACTATAATTTTGTATTGCTATCAAATTGAACGTTAAAGTTTTGGTTGTGCACCTCTCTGAAAAATGGAGTATGCTCATTTTCCTATCCCATAAATATTCAACACCTACCTTAGAAAGAAACAATCACTAGTCAACTCTAATTACAATATACACATGGGCTTTCACACCAATTATAATAAGAAATTGTATGTTCATACTTCACACCTGAAAAGGCGAATTAACTTATTCAAGAATGAATATATATATATATATAGAGAGAGAGAGAGTGATGTGAGAACTAATTGTTGTAATATGGATCCAGGACTTTTCTAAAAAAATTATTGAGTTTGGCTTTTTAAGAGTCTACTTGTTATACACTATTACACTTTTTTTTAAGACATTTCAATAAGAAGTAACAAAGTAATACTAAATATTAAATTGACCAAAAATATTAATATTAATACTAAAGCTTCATTTAGGAGTAATATAAAAAATAATTATAACAAGAAGTAATTTGTGTGAATTTATTTTTATTTTTTTTGAGGAATTTCTTTTTTCATAAAAACTATTTGTTGCATATGAGATGTCTCATTCATCAATATATGAGTGAGTAACACGTTAAATGCTAAAATATATAAAAATAAAATGTGAAAGAATAATTAAGTTAATATATAATTCTTGAACAAGTCATCTTTCAAATGTGAACATAAATACATGCCATGATACAAGTTGATTAATTATTGAGTATTTCTTTTTTAAGTTGGGGGTTGAGTTATGCACATTCCAATCTTCTTCTGTTTTGGATGAAATAATTTTAAAATTTATAAAAATTGAAAATTATGGAACTTAAAATTCCTTCATTTAAAGTTCTTTCAATTGCAATTTCTCATGTTTGGATGTCCTATATGTATAATTTAAAAAATGAAATGGCTTATAATATCACTTGTTTTAAGACCGAATTTGAAGAGTGACGCCTCATACCACAGAATATTAAATTGAAATTTTTAAAAACTAAAATATATCAAATTTTTCGCTAATTTGATCAAAGAATGGACTTCCACTTTTTCGCAATTTTTTTTCTCCATCCAAACACTAGACTTTATTTAATTATGCAAAAAACTTGCAATACAATTAACTAGATATGGATACGCGTAATGCATGTGATAAACGCATAATATTGTCATTAATATGCTCATTTTCGGAGTCGTTTGACGCGTTTAACTCTTTAAAACCATTCAGTTTGTTAATTTATCTCGTGATTACCCTCGTAACATATTTTGTATTTAACATTGCTTGGAAAGACATTTTTGTGTTTATTTTGTTGCCTTTAGATCTCGAGAAATTCATTAAGTAAAAGAAGAATGATCAACCGAACAATTTTTTGCATTTAAAGCAAAAAGTCAACGAAAAGTCAAATAGTTGAATCAATCAAGGAATTTTTTCCATCACTTGGATTCATTTAGCTCAAGCCAAAATTGATCTAGATGGCTTGTTTTGCCTTTTATGTCACCTCCCCTATTTTGCTCATCTATCTCATAGTTAGCTTAGAGACTAAAAAGTGGTTCAAATCTCTATCTCCTAAAATATTTTATTTTATATAAAAGTGGCTATTTTCCAATGGACAAAAGGGATAGTTTCTCATGGATCTTTAGTAGAGAGAGGAGAGGGAGACAACACACTCATCTATATATATAGTCCCCATTATTGTATTGGAAAACTCTTAGACTCTTGGATTATTAATATTTTTATTTACTTGTCTTGAATATTAGTCTCTCTCTAGAATTTGTAATTTATTATCTTCATTGAAGAGAAATGGAATACACTTCTATAATTATTGTCTCTACATTTATTATGGAGCAAATTTCTTTGCTAAGGCTAAAAGATGAAATTTGCAATGCATTAATTATGTAAGTTCATTTCTCATTCCATTGTTAGTATTGTTAAATACTTGTTGAATCCTTCATCTTCTCCATTTAATCAACCATTCATAAGTTAGTAAAATAATCTTCATAAGATGATTTGACTTTGTATGCCTTGTATACCTAGTTCTCAAACATTAATGAAGAGATGATACACTTGTGTATTTCTTACTAGCCTATGTTCATTCCTTTTATAAATGAGATACTTTTCATTGCCAAGCATGACTAGTCTTTGATATTCATGAAAACACCATAAATTTGAGATTCCAATCCTTGAATGCTTTAATGATATGTTGAGTGCTTTCTACACTTTGTGTGATTTTGAGACTTAATATTTTCTTGGTTAAGGTGTTGCCAAAGAGGATCTCTTAAGTTTATGTCATAAACAACTCCACTAATCACCCTAAGGATTCAATTTGTATTTATCAAATATGTCTATACCGGATGGTTTATCCTCCACCTAGACCTCCCAATCTTAGGCAAATGAAATGATATGATTAATTGTGCTTAACTCTTTAAGTGGCCATTTTCATAATCAAGTCAACTGCCTAGGGGAAACTAACAATGAGTTCTCAAATGCCTAGTTTAAATTTATGCCTTTTATTTTGGTGTATTTTAAATTTGTATCTTGGTTGAGCATTATATGGGAATGGGTTGTAATTGCTTCATATCCTTTGATTACAAGATATGAAGGAGAGATATACTTGTGTTAAGTTTTGCTTACACCCTTTCTTTATATGGCATTTATATGGAAATGGGTTGCTTTTGCTTCACACCCTTTTGCTTAAAAAAGTGTAAGATACTTAACACTTAAGAATTGCATTGAGAACTTTGAATGAAATTGATTCTGCATAATGTTGCAAAGCGAATGAATTCTATAATGCCTTAGCCTTTTCTCATCATTTGATACATCACTTTAAATTTTATTACATAACTTTAAAATCAACAATTAAAATCAACCAATCCACTTCTTTAATAAAAGTTTTGGACTCGTAATCACCACATCGTCTTTCCGACTATCCTTGTGGTTCGACACTTGGACTTACCAAGTATTATAACTTGACAACCTACACTTGGGTTCCTAACCGCATAAGTATTTTCGGCCAAGTCAGCATGTCCAAATCTAATTTCCATGCATGTGTAGCATTTAATATACAATTACTACTGACTTAGTGATTAAAAGTTATACTTTTAACTTTTACGTCGAAGGTTTGAGCCTAGTTAAATATATGTTTTGAATAAGTCATCTTTCAAGTGTGAACGTATATCCTAAATATAATTAAAGCGAAAACCCATATTAGTGACGCCGCTAGGATAGTGCGTTGTGGTAGTCCAAGTGCAGACACGCCAAGTTGTAATAAAGTCTTGGAAGTCCGAATATCGATCCACAACGATAGTCGAAAAGGAATGGAATGGAATGGATTATAGATTTTTTTATTTTTCTGGTTTTTATTAAGGATTGGTTGTGACACAATGGAAATATAAATCGGCTGTGAAAATTTAATAAGAAAGCACTAAGTTATTTGAAAGTTGTTCGCGATTCAATAAACTGTATTTAATAACTCATACAAAGATATTCATACATTTTTCTAAAGGATGGCGAAATTGATGATTTTTCTTAATAGCAAAGGGGTGCGAAGAGGTGCGAAGCAAAGCAACTCATTCCCCGACTTAAGCTATATCGACAAGAAAAATGACCAAGTTCCACCAAATATGAAATTATCGAGTTTATTTCTTAACAACGGATGTGAAGTGAAACAGCCCATTTCCGATGTAGCTAATCCGAAATAGAATTGATAATTTAATGGTAAAACGATGTAACATGAAGCATGTGTATGAAATCTCATGGTTTAAAAGGATGAAAATTAAATAGGAAATCTTTAATATGAAACGAGCCAAAATTTATGGAATAAATTCGTTAACTTATCGATTATCATTTGAGAAAGACAATAAAGACTCTAAGTATCACATGAAATGTAAAATGCACTCAATATATCAACAAATGAATCAAGATAAGCTGGAAAAATTTATAAACCGTCCATGTAATTTTTAACAACTTTTCATAATCTTTACAAAGAGGAACAAGAATCCATAGATGGGGGGAAATGAGCTACAAACTTTCTAGAACCATATAAATATGTTGTATTTTCATTAGTTAACAAGAACTAAATATACAAGGCATATAAAGTCTAATCTTCAGACAAAAATACCTAGAAAGGTCATAAGATGAAATTGTTGAAAAAGAAAAAGATTCACAAATATTTAACAAACTTTAAACATGGATTGAGTTAATAATAACCGAAAATCATATCGCGATTCACCTCCGTAACCTTAGTAAAAGACTACTCCATAATAAATGCAAGAACAAATATTATAGAAGAATAAATCATTTTTACAAAGCAAGAACTTACAAGAGAAATGAAGAAAAGTTACACTTTTTAGCTCTCCCTTGTATGTAAAAACAAGATCTATAATCTAGCTTATTCCATTAAAGAAAACTAGCCAAAAAAAGTACAACAATTAATAAAATATACAAGGGAAAATATCTCAAATACAATAATCCACAAAAAAAGGGCTAAAAGTAGAAGTTGGTGGCTATCCCCACCAGACCATGATCGATCATGGCAAACCCATGATCGATCATGGTGTGCTCTGCCTGAAGCTCTATGGACCATGATCGATCATGGAAAACCCATGATCGATCATGGGTCTAGATTTTCCAAACTCAGCACTTTTGCAAGTCTTGAGCTTGCATTTGTTCGATTCCTTGAAGGCCATTGCATTTTATTCCTATCAACACATAGGAACACAAAAAAACACACCTAGCCAGACAATATTAGATACAAAACTCGCTAAGGCACTAATCTCAAGATAAGTGGATAATTCGGTAAGGTTAGAACAATAAATGCGTCAAACGGCTCTGGGAAAGAGCTTATGCTTGACAATATTATGCATTTATTAACTCCCCTCAACGCTTATGCTTGACAATATTATGCATTTATCAACTCCCCTCAATTTATCTCTTGATAGTCCCTTAGCAAGACAAAAATATATATAAATACAAAAGCCCTATGCTATACAAAAAGTTGTTAACTTCTATGTTCCCTTAGAAGACAAGTTGCATCTCGTGAAGGTTTTCAAAAATGATACCCACAAACATTAGAAGTTTGATCATGATGAATGACGAAAATAAAGATTTTAAGTTTCAATTTGCAAAGCAAAACGCATTACTATTATTATCTCTAGAATGATGGACGTTTGTGTTGGTCGGATAATGACCCTAGAGGGGGAGTCAATAGGGTTTTAAAAACTTTAATGCGGAATTAAAAAAAATTTCAAAATGTTTAAGTAAAACAATTTAGTTAAATCAGTTTATCAAGGAAAACAATCAATCAAACAATCAATCCAAGAATAAACAACAATATGGGCAACTCAATCAATCAATATAACAAATAAATAAAGAGACTGAGTAAGAAAGATTGAACCAATTTGAAGTCCAAGGCTTTTTGTCCTCACGGTTCGGTTTCTTCAACCATACGTCCGCGCTCGGTTAGTTTCCTGAGAACTTCCATTATTCAATCTTCTTCGGGTGAAGATCAAACATCAATACAAATGTTGTTATACACACAACACTCATAATGTAGCTATACCCACTACACTTCTCACAAGATATGCTCTCTTGCTTTACAAAGAGACAAACTCTCTTTTGAAATGAAGAATAAATTATTTGTGGTGATACACACCAATACAACAACTCTCAAGTTTATTTGAAGATTACAAATGAAGCTCACACTAGAGTTATCAAGATTGATCAAAAATATATAGCTCAAAGGATGAAAGATTGATCAATGAAATGAATTGAATACTTGAATAACTTTGTATTTATGTAAAATGAGTTTGTAGAATGATTCAAGTGTGTTATAACATGTCTAAGACCTCATATTTATAGCTTGCAAAACCATATGGCCGTTGGGGATGATTAAGAAAGGTTTTGACTCCAAGGTATACATTTTCAAACTTTCTAACAGCTAGTTTTGACAAAAAAAATTCAAATTTGTTTTGTTAATTTCTCCCAATTTGACCATCGGATCATACTCCAATTTTAGTCAAAAGTGCCAGGAGATGTTGTCTAAATACTTTAAACTTTCAAAATGATCAGAGTTTGGAAAGGCCTCCATCTTACCGTTAGATCAAAACTGGGCAAAAATTGAGCGAATTTTAAATGTAAAAGAAAAATATTTTTGCAATTTAACAATTTAGTTTCAAATAAAATTCTGATGATTTTTGAACCTCAAAGATATGTTTCTAAGATACCTATTTTATTATAGCTTAAAATATGATCATTTAAAATTAATATGAATTTATTTTGAAACTCGGTCTTTGTAAAATGATGTTTTTCAAATAAATTCAATTTCAAGCTTGTTTAAATCAATCTTTTAAAAGATGCATGAATATGTTTGAGCTATAAGGATTTGATCAATAATGTAACTTTACATAAATCTTAAGCACTCACTCAATTACTAAATTAACGAGTCTTCAAATGCTTTGATTTATTTTTTCGGATTGATCTTCATTTGAAGCTTTTTCCTTGAAGCTTTTCATATAGTCTTTTGATCCTTTGTGCTCCATGATTTGCATTGAGTGATTTGATCTTCCTTGTCTTGTCCAATGATCGAATAGTGAAAGATTGATCCTTGTCATGTTTTTCTTGAATTTTCTAAGTAAATGAACTGTATACTTATATCAAGAAATATGTTAAATTACACATGATTGATTTATTGTTATTATCAAAATAAGATTAAGACCTTAGGTCAACAATCTCCCCCTTTTTGATGATGACAATAAATTAATGTGTGTTTACAATAACAAGCATAAATAGCATATAAATGTAAATGAAAAATATGCTCCCAAATTACACATGATTGATTTATTGTTATAATCAAAATAAGATTAAGACTTGAGGTCAACAATCTCCCCCTTTTTGATGATGACAATAAATTAATGTGTGTTAACATTAACAAGCATAAATAGCATATAAATGTACATAAATAATATGCTCCACCTCAATTTATGCAAAGATGACAATTAAAAAGTATTGCAAATATTCGAGATAGTTTAATATATATATATTTAAATAAAGCTTTCAAAAGTATGAATGTAGAAAATTATTTAAAGTCAGTTTAAATCATTTAAAATCTTACCATAACATTTAAAGTCAGTATAAAAAATCTTACCACAGCAAAAAAATCTTACCGCAGCAAAAAAAATCTTATCTTTTACCGCAGCATCAACATTACGCACATTTTCTCCCCCTATGTTAACATCAAAAAGAGATCTAGACCGTGCGAGGGCGGTGGATTCTAGATGCACGCGGGGGGTGCTGTATTTTTGACTTTTTAGGATGACAGCTTTTCATTTTCGGGATTCTTTCAGTACTAGATGCCTCTTGTCTCCTCTTTCTTGTTATCTCTTTCGAAATCCATTTTCTTCTTATAGTTTCTATAGGGAGTATCCATGAGTAAGGAAAAGCAAATCACAAGTATGCCAAACACCTTCCGTTGTACAGGTTCGTCTTGTGCTGCTTGCACTTATAGACGCAAGAAATGTCAGCCATAGTGTGAATATGCACAAATTTTTCAGGATGTGATTAGTCGTCAAGATTATCGTACTATTTTCACTGTTTTTGGGGTAAAGAGTGTTGCAAATATTTTACAAAATATTTCCGAACATCAATATCTTGAGACTCTCTATTCATTTCTTTTTTAAGCTAAGGCGAGAGTCGAGAATCCCAATAAAGGCTGTACTGCGCTCATTATTTCTCTAGAATAGAAGGTACAAGAGTTACAATCACAAGTGACAGCGTTAGAGGCTTTGCAATCACGAGTGACAACATTAGAGGCTCGATTAGGAGAGTCTTCTAGCGCTAACCAATGCTTTTCTTTTGCTCCTCCTAGAAGTTCTACAGGGCCCCTATCGTTAGCAGAAAATTTTGCACCTAAAATTCTTTCGACTACCGGGAATCTTTCAGACCATAGTGCTTTTCTAACTAATGTGGGTTTGCCGGCATATCCGACTTTGTCAGATCACCAAGCTGCTTTGGAAGGCTATTCATCGCAATTTTTTCAAAGTGGTACTGTTGCAGAGGTTGCCGAGCCAATGAGTCCTGATTGGACAGCTCTATTAGATATGGAGCATAATTTTGTTGATTATTCTTCTTCTAGTCTCGATGCTGTTTTGAATTTTGATTCTGATGATCTTCAGATTCTTTTCCCTTCTTTTCTTTAAATAACAAATAATGATTTTTAGACTGCAAAATTATTGTTAGGTTTATAATAACAGGCAAAATAAAGACTTGTGTTGTTTATTAAGTTGACAAGCATCACAAATTTTATTTTTAACAAATTTAGTTTTAGGCAATCCTTTAACTAATTCCTTTTTAGATAATTTATTAATTAAATCCATATTAGCATGACCTAATCTTCTATGCCATAACCAAGAAGCATCATTTAACACAGATAAACATTTAGCATCTTGTTGAGACAAATCATCAAGTTCAAGAGTATATACGTTATTAGATCTATAAGCAACAAACAAGATAGAATTATCACTAATATTTTTAACAATGCAACATTCGGATTTAAAAATAATTTCATAACCTTTATCATACAATTGACTAATACTAAGCAAGTTATGTTTTAAACCGTCAAAAAATAAAACATTATCAATATAAGAAGATTTATTACCAACTTTACCTATACCAATGATTTTACCTTTGGCGTTGTCTCCAAATGTAACGTTACCTCCTTGTTTAGGAGCGAGACTCAAGAAATTTCTCTTTTCTCCCGTCATGTGTTTCGAGCATCCACTATCCAAGAACCACTTTGTTTTGCTAGCTTTTGTTCTCATGCAAACCTACACCAAAATCTTAAGTAACTTCTCTTTTGGTACCCAAAATAAGTTGGGTCCTTTGGGGTTAGTGTACATAGTGGTTCCTTTAGGAATCCAAGAAAGTTTGTTTTTAGTAAAACTCTTTTCTTTGTAATAACAAGAATGTGCACTATGAGTGTTTCTTCCACAAAATGAACAAAGATTAGTGGGATTATGAGGTGTGTATGTTTTGAAAAAAAAATTGTAATCCTTTTGGTTATGGGTTTGATTGTAACCCAAACCGGCTTTATCAAAGACACCTTTGTACTCCCAGTAGTTTATCCAAGTTATATTTTTCATTTGTGAACTTGGTTAGACTATTAGTTAAATCCTTTATTTTTTCTTTCAAATCTTCATTTTCTAGTGCAAGTAAGTTTGAAGTCTCCTTTTCTTTTCCCTTTATCAAATAATTGATTTCCTTTTTAAAATCAATGTTTTCATTTTCTAAAGTTTCACATTTGGTAGAAGTAATATAATTTTCTTTCTTGAGACTTGCATATCTTTTTGAAAGAATTTCAAATTTAATATGTAATTATTTAAACATGGTAAATAATTCATCATATTCATTATGCACACTTTCATTATCATCAAAATTATCACTAAATGAGCTATAATTAGAATTTACCTCATCTTCTTTTGCCATAAGACAAAGGTTGGCCGTTTCTTCATCGCTAGAATCGGCATCCGATTCTCCTTCTTCGGAATCGCTCCATGGTCCTTTTAGTGCATGCTTCACTTGTTTCAATACTTTATCTCGTTTGTCCTTTTTCCCCTTCAATCTAAGTGGACAATTTGGCTTGATATGACCGGGTTCATGGCAGTGATAGCATTTTTTGATTTCATCATTTTCTTCTCTTTGTTGATTTAATCGATCATTGTTTCTTCTAGAGGATGATAGATATTTGTTATCCTTTCCTTGAGAATTTTTCTTCTTAGCTAGAAATTTTATAAATTTTCTAGATAGAAGCGCCATGTCTTCATCACCGTCCATTAATACATCATCATCTTCATGTTGGATAGTTTTGAGAGCTAAAGTTTTCTTTGATTTTGTATCCGCTTCTTCTTCTCTTTGAAGTTCCTTCTCATGAGTTTTTAAAGATCCCAAAAGCTCGTCCATGCTAAGTGTTTTGAGATTCTTTGCTTCTTGAATCGCCGTCACTTTTGGTCGCTACTTCTTTGGAAGAATCCTAAGAATTTTTCTTATTTTATCTTCATTAGAATAAACCTTTCCAAGAAGATCCAAATCATTAGTAATAATAGAAAATCTACTATACATGGAAGTGAGAGATTCATTATGCTCCATTTTAAATAATTCATAATCATGAACAAGCATATTTATGTTATCGTCTTTAACTTGAGTGGTTCCTTCGTAGGTAACCTCAAGTTTATCCCAAATTTCTTTGGCCGTTTTGCAACTAGAAATTTTATTATATTCATCCATGCTTAATGTACAATTTAAAACATTTAAGGCTTTAGCATTATATTGAATTTTCTTAATATCATTTTTATCATACTCGGACATTTTCTTAGGAACAATTTTTTCACTGTCAGCTCTTTGGGTAATTTCATAGGCTCCTTCAACTACAACTCTCCATTGTTCAAAATCACTAGATTGTAAAAATATACTCATTCTACTTTTCCAATAGCTATAATTTTTACTATCAAATAGAAGTGGTCTATGGGTGGAAAGACCTTCGGAAAGACTGGTTCCTTGATATATAGACATGATCGTAAACTCTAAGATTGTTAAATCAAAATAAGAGTGCAACCTTTGATACCAATTATTGGTCGGATAATGACCCTAGAGGGGGGGTGAATAGGGTTTTAAAAACTTTAATGCGGAATTAAAAACTTTTTCAAAATGTTTAAGTAAAACAATTTAGTTAAATCAGTTTATCAAGGAAAACAATCAATCAAACAATCAATCCCAAGAATAATCAACAGTATGAGCAACTTCAATCAATCAATATAACAAGTAAATAAAGAGATTGAGTAAGAAAGATTGAACCAATTTCAAGTCCAAGGCGTGAAGTCCTCACGGTTCGGTTTCTTCAACCATACGTCCGCGCTCGGTTAGTTCCCCGAGAACTTCCACTATTCAATCTTCTTCGGGTGAAGATCAAATCTCAATACAAATGTTGTTATACACACAACACTCACAATGTAGCTATACCCACTACACTTCTCACAAGATATGCTCTCTTGCTTTACAAAGAGACAAACTCTCTTATGAAATGAAGAATAAATTATTTGTGGTGATACACACCAATACAATAACTCTTAAGTTTATTTGAAGATTACAAATGAAGATCACACTAGAGTTATCAAGATTGATCAAAAATATATAACTTAAAGGATGAAAAATTTATCAATGAAATGAGTTGAATACTTGAATAACTTTGTATATATGTAAAATGAGTTTGTAGAATAATTCAAGTGTGTTATAACATGTCT
Organism: Lonicera japonica; assembly: GCA_021464415.1. NCBI lineage: Eukaryota > Viridiplantae > Streptophyta > Magnoliopsida > Dipsacales > Caprifoliaceae > Lonicera > Lonicera japonica. Next base: position 56,920,702 of record CM038470.1, read on the forward strand.
AGGACCTCATATTTATAGCTTGCAAAACCATATGGCCGTTGGGGACGATTAAGAAAGGTTTTTGCTCCAAGGTATACATTTTCAAACTTTCTAACAGCTAGTTTTGATAAAAAAATTCAAATTTGTTTTATTAATTTCTCCCAATTTGACCGTTGGATCATGCTCCAATTTTAGTCAAAAGTGCCAGGAGATGTTTTCTAAATACTGTAAATATTTCAAAATGATCGGAGTTCGGGAAGGCCTCCATTTTACCATTAGATCAAAACTGGGCAAAAATTGTGCGAATTTTAAATGTAAAATAAAAATATTTTTGCAATTTAACAATTTAGTTTCAAATGAAATTCTAATGATTTTTGAAACTCAAAGATATGTTTCTAAGATACCTATTTTTATTATAGCTTAAAATATGATCATTTAAAATTAATATGAATTTATTTTGAAACTCGGTCTTTGTAAAATGATATTTTTCAAATAAATTCAATTTCAAGCTTGTTTGAATCAATCTTTTAAAAGATGCATGAATATGTTTGAGCTATAAGGATTTGATCAATAATGTAACTTTACATAAATCTTAAGCACTCACTCAATTACTGAATTAACGAGTCTTCGAATGCTTTGATTTGTTTTTTCGGATTGATCTTTATTTGAAGCTTTTTCCTTGAAGCTTTTTATGTAGTCTTTTGATCCTTTGTGCTTCATGAGTTTGCATTGAGAGATTTGATCTTCCTTGTCTTGTCCAATGATCGAATAGTGAAAGATTGATCATTGTCATGTTTTTCTTGAATTTTCCAAGTAAATGAACTGTATACTTATATCAAGAAACATGTTAAATTATACATGATTGATTTATTGTTATTATCAAAATAAGATTACGACCTTAGGTCAACAGTTTGAATGATCATATAATTCACCTATCTCTTTTAGAACCCAATCCCATATTCCCCAATGTTCACATACTAGACTTCGGATCAATTAATTCGATATAAACACAAAGATTTATAATCATTCTAGAAGGAAGAGAGAACTTTTTCAAAAACAAAAGCTCCAAAATTTGTTGATTCTCAGCACTTTCTTTATCTTTTACTTGAAAGTTTCACTAAATAAGTTCAGGGCGGTTTTCATCTCTATGGGGGGCAATTGTCTCACTTAATATTTTTACATTATACTGCTCATTCATTGGAACTTGAAGGAAGCTATTCACCCTTTCCTATATGGTAACCTTTACCTATCCATAATATTAGACAAAGAGACTTAAGATATAGTCAAGTGAAGCTTTAAAGTAATATTAAGATAAAAAGTCATCCAAGTTTTCAAAGTGCTATGCTTTTGTCCTCTCATTGGAGGATCTTTTTGAAAGAGCTTCCATCATTTTTGGACAAAAATTCCTCTTCTCTTAATGAAAATAAATCTAAGTGTTATTACAGAATTAGAAATAACCAAAACAATCTAGCTTATGGAAGCGAAGCAAGGCAATTTAGATCATCACTCAAATTCCTATATAAATCAAAGAATTCATGCCAAAAGCTAATGAAACAATAGCCTTCATTTGATCACAAAATAAAATTCATTCATAAAATTTCAAACTTCAAAAAAATAAAAATTTCACACAACTCATGGAAATAAACAAAAACAAAAGAAAGCCAAATAAATATAAACAATGAAATGCATACCCCCCCCCCAACTTGAAAGAATCATTGTCCTCAATGGAAAGAGAATACGAAATGCATGGTGGAATTTCTTTGGCTTTGCTTTCCATGAGACAAAAGAAGAGATAAAAACAAAAACTATACAATAAACGGGTTAGAATTAGTGTTACCAAAAACCATAATATTAAACCATTAAAACCAAGTTCTAAAGTTAACATCATGTCTAAATTCCAATACAACCTAAAAAAAAGAAAATAAAACTAAGCATATATATAACAATTATAGAGGTTTTAGGACGCAAAAAAAAATCACAGGCCGGAAGGTGGGGAAATCGGCCATACAACGCCTTAAACTGCTGGCGTATGAACTCCTGTTGGGCCGCCATCTGCTCTTGGACCCGGGCCGCTATATCAACCTCCAACCGATCTTGACATAACACTATAATCTTAACCATCTCATTGATGCCAGCGAATCCGGTTTGCATCATTTCATTCATCTGCTCAAATTGCGCTCAAATCAACTCCACGTAATCGTCCACCGGCCCTGAGCTTGCTCTTCGGAGACACCTCGAAGGACCCGAAACATCAGCTCCCACTTCTTCTGCCCCCTCTTCTTCTTCAACACTCGGCGGTGGTGCAGCTGTGGAAGAACTCGGCCGGTTCCTCAATTGACCAACAGCTCGCGTCTGGGTAGACCTATTGAGTGGTGCTTATAGCATTTTCTTTTCATCCTCATCTCTTTCCTGAACACCAGCCCTCGGACATACTCGAGTTATCAAGGCCCCAAATTTAATAGTCTCATTATGGGCCACCAAATCGATAATCCTCAAAATCCTCCTAATAATGTGACACAGCAAACAACAGCGTTTGTTTGTAGCAATCGCATATAACAAATAAGCATGATATGGGTAAAGATGCTCGGTATGGGAAGTTGGGTCCAAAGCATTTGCAATCACAAGCCACAGAGTTTGATACTGATCGGATAAATTATTCGATCAAATTAGGTACCAATCTATTCCATTTCTCTACCAGCTAGAAATGTGGCTAAATCATTAGCCGAGGGTTCTACATAATTAGAGCCATCAGAATATGGGAGGTCATGGGCATTTTCGGGCAAACATTGAATTCCTGTGATCTCGCTCAAATTTCTAGATTAAAATGAACCGTTTTCCCATGCACATGAGCAATATACGTGTATGTAGTATTGGGAACTTGAATCAAACTCCCAGCAAATTCACGATAAATAGTAAGGTTGCATTGGTTACCTACTTGGCGCAAATAGTCGATCCATCCCGGGTTTTGCTCGAAGGTTGCCTTTTGGGGGAAATTATCTAGTGCCCCAATGAAGACCGGTCTCTCTATCACAACGGTTCGATTCTTGAAGGCGTAGTTCCACCAATCGAACTTTTACCGGCTTTAGAAACCACGATGGCCGCCTCTCACGGCTTGAAGAACAACCGGCTTTGTTGAAGGGTTAGAGGTTGCCATGGAGGTGTATTATAATGCTTTGGAAAGGGATGAGATGAGAAATTTTAAGATTGGAGAGGCTAATTTTCGAAAATGGGTGAAGAGAGAGAAAGTGGGATTTTAAGGTGGGTTTCATGATTTGAGTGTGAAATTGGGAGATTTAATGCGTGATTTTAGGTGGGGAAGGATGTAAATGGTGTTTGGGGAGGATTTGGGAAGAATGGGGGTGAAGAGGCTAGGGTTTGGGAAGGATTTAGAAAGGGAGAAATGAAAAATGGAGGCTAAGTTACGCGATCCCTTGTTTTATTTCAACCCATGATCGATCATGGGTTGACCATGATCGATCATGGTCTCCACTACCTGGGAAACAATTTATACAAGATCTATCATGGGTAGACCATGATCGATCATGGTCTCCTCTACCAGAATTTCTTTGTACTATGATTGATCATGGACCTCTATTGTAGTCCAATTTCAACCTTGCTTACACTCAACCCCGTATGGCTCCCCCTAACTTGGTTCGAAGATTCCCAAACACACTCGAAGCTCCGATAAAAATTCCTGAAACTCTAAAAACGCTAACAAAAAGATTATTTACAAAATCGACCCATGCTTTTTAGGCATAGGTCGGGTCTTCGAGAGGGGTGGACTCCTCTCGAGGTGGGAATTCCAAAACTGGCTTAAGGCATTGTTCATTCACTTTGAACACAAAGTCGGTTTTTGGATCCTCAACATTCATGCCCCAAACGGGAATACATGTCTAACAATGTACGAGTCAGTCCAACGAGATTTTAATTTTTCCGGGAAGAGATGCATACGTGTGTCATAAACAAGAACTTTGTTCCCAAGTTTGAATTATTTTCTCAAAATAGATTTATTATGAAAATTTTTGGCACGTTCGTTGCTTTTCTTCACGTTATCATTTGCATATCTTCTCAACTCCTCTATTTGCTCGATCTGCTACTTACAGTCAATGCCGAATTTTTTTCAAATGGAAATTAACCATCTTAGTTGCCTAGTATGATTTGTGTTCCAACTTTACTGGCAAATGACATGGTTTTTCATACACAATGTGATAGGGAGACATATCTAGAGTTATTTTGTACACAGTACGGTACGCCCAAAGTGTATCGGTTAATCTTAACGACCAATCCTTGCAATTCGGGTTTACTGTTTTCTCTAGAATCTGTTTGATCTCCCTATTTGCCAACTCGGCTTGACCATTAGTTTGCGGATGATAAGTGTACTATACTTTGTGGTTTATACCGTACTTTTGCATCAAAGATTGAAATGGTTTATTGCAAAAGTGAGTACCGCCATCGCTTATTATTGCTTTGGGTGTGCCAAAACGTGCAAGAATGTGGTCTTTTAAGAATCGAATCACAACTTTGTGATCATTTTTCTTGCATGCTTGGGCTCCCACCCACTTTGAAACGTAATCTACGGCAACTAAAATATAAAGGTTACCGTAGGAGGATAGGAACGGTCCCATAAAGTCGATGCTCTAGCAATCAAAGATTTCAATCGTGAGGATGGGATTGAGTGGCATCATATTCCTTTTAGAGATCCCTCTAAGCATTTGGCATCTCTGACATGCCTTGCAATAGCGTTATGCGTCTTTAAAGAGCAATGGCCAGTACAGTCCTCTTTGCAAAATCTTGGCGGTAGTCTTCTTTGCCGAAAAATGTCCTCCATAAGCTTCCAAGTGGCAGGAGGACAATACTTTCTCAACTTCCTCATTAGGAATGCACCAGAGGATAATTTGGTCCGCACAATACTTGAACAAATATGGTTCATCCTAGTAGAATCGACCCACTTCGCTCAAAAATCTTTTTCTCTCACAATTGTTTCAACCTCCTACTCCTCACTACACGTAGACTTGACTATGTCTGCCACCTTGGGGGTTTTAGGAGCAATAGTCTTATCTACCACTTTCCCACTCCGTAGGATCGTGATGGATTTGAGTTCTAATAATTTGGTATTAGGCTCTCCTCCCTTTATAACCAAAGCTTGGCCTTTAGGGTTGACTAAAGGTTGGGACAGGAATTTTCCCTTTTCTTGGGTTGCTAGGGTGGTGGTGAGCTTAGACATTTAGGTCTTTAACTCACCCACATCACGATCCGTCTTGTCCACAAAAGATCTCAACAGAGCTTTTAAGTTTTGGTTTTTATTTTGAGGTTATTATTGTCGTTGGTTTTGATGATATTGGTTGTGGTTCTGACTTTGATTCCCTTCCCAACTGAAATTAGGGTGATTTTTTCATCCCTCATTGTACTTTTGTGAATAAGGATCGTTTTGTTAACGGTTTTGGTTGTACTGATTCAAAGCATTGACTTGAGCGGGATTTTTAAAGACTTCCCAAAAAGCGGAAATGGTAGGGCAATCCTCGGTAGTGTGTCCTGAGTTTTCACAAATGATACATAACTGACTCGAGGATACTATATTTATCTCTCTAAGCTTAGTTGCTTCCATTGCCTCTACCTTTTTGGACAATTGGAACAATCTCGCACCCATGTCATCTTCATTAAAAATTTGGTACAACCCACCCTTTCCCGAAGTTTTTGATTTAGGCTCTTCGGTATAGGTGTTCCAATTTTGGGCACTTTCCGCTAGTTCATCAAAATACAACAAAGCCGCATCGGGGTTCTTGCTCTAGAATTGACTATTACACATGGTCTCAACAAAAGTACGCATTTCAGGGGTGAGCGACTCATAGAAAAAACTAATAAGGCTCCAAGTGTCGTGACCATGGTGAGGACATGCGTTTAAAAGCTCTTTGTATCATTCCCAATACTTGTACAAACTTTCGTTTTTTTTGGCGAAAAATTGGATATTGCCCTTCTTAAAGTGTTGGTTCTATGAAAGGGAAAGAATTTTTTTAAAAACTCCGCTTGAACCTCTTGCCAAGACCGAATTGATAAACGCATAATTTTGTAGTCGCTAACGCTCTTTTGATTGTGTTTATCGCGTTTATCTTAGCCTAGTTTAATCAAATTTACCCACTTTTGCACACACACTCAAATATCAAGAATTGCTTTAACATGGCTCAAAGTAGCCTTTTCTAGTGTCTTGAGTGTACCTTCAGGCTATGAAAGCAAGTTGGAGAGCTTTGGGAAGCGTACAAGAGAGATAGAAGCCAAAAGAGAAGAAAAAAAAGTCTCCCGAAGTGTCCTCTGATCAATCAGAGGAGCCTCTGATTGATCAGAGGCCACCTTTTAGTGCAGAACATGCCCTCTGATCGATCAGAGGGTGCTCTGATCGATCAGAGCCCACCTTTTGAGCCAAAATCTCCCCTCTGATTGATCAGAGACCTCCCAGATCTCAAAGGACAGCACCCAAAAGCAGTTTTTCTCCCCTTTTTATGCATTGAAACTCACCAAAAGTGCTGGACTTTCCATTTCTAGATAGGATGAGGTGCTTACCCATTGGGTTCTTTAGAAAAGTGTACTAGAATACCCATTTTTGGGCATTGCTCTCCCATTATTTATTTGCTCTTTGTCCCTCATGTAATGGATGAAAAAAAATTTCTAGATCTAGATTCAAGTTAGATAAATATTTTTTCCTGCACTTTCTCTCTATCTATCACTTTTGTAAGAAATCTAGTTAGAGAAACTCTTGAGAGAAATGGAGATCACTTTAATGGTTTTTGTTTATACAACTATCATGGAGTAGTTTCATTGCTAAGGCTAGAAGATGAAGTTTGCATTGCATTAATTATGTAAGTTTGTTTCTCATTCCATTGTTAGTATTGTTACATACTTGTTGAATCCTTCATCTTCTCCATTCAATCAACCATTCATAAGCTAGTAAGATAATCCTCATAAGGTGATTAGACTTTGTATGCCTTGTATACATAGATCTCAAGCATTAATGAGGAGATGATACATTTGTGTATTTCTTATTAGCCTATGTCCATTCCTTCTATGATTGAGATACTTTACATTGCCAAGCATGTTTAGTCTTTGAATATTCATAGAAATAACATAAATTTGAGATTCCAATCCTTGAATGCTTTAATGATATGTTGAGTGCTTTCTACACTTTATGTGATTTTGAGACTTAATATTTTCTTAGTTAGAGTGTTGCCAAGGAGGATCTCTTAAGTTTATGCCATAATCAACTACACTAATCACCTTAAGGATTCAATTTGTATTTATCAAATGTGTCTAAATCGGATGATTTAATCTCAACCTAGACCTCCCAATCTTAGACAAATGAAATGTTATGATTTATTGTGCTAAACGTTTTAGTTGGCCATTTTCATAATCAAGTCAATTGCCTAGGGGAAACTAACAATGAATTCTCAATGCCTAGTTTAATTTTATGCCTTTTCTTTTGGTGTATCTCAAGTTTGCATCTTGGTTGGACATTATATGGGAATGGGTTGCACTTGCTTCACACCCTTTGTTACAAGAAAAAAATGAGAGATACATTTGTGTTGAGCGTTACTTACACCCTTTCTTTATATGGCATTTATATGGGAATGGGTTGCTCTTGCTTCACACCCTTTTGCTTAGAAAAGTGTAAGGTACTCAACACTTAGGAATTGCATTGAGAATTTTGAATGAGATTTATTTTACATAACATTGCGAAGCAAATGAATTCTATAACGCCTTAGCCTTTTCTTATCAATTGATACATCACTTTAATTTTTATTGCAAGACTTTAAAATCAACAACTAAAATCAACCAATCAAATTCTCTTGAACAAAGCCTTGGACTCGTAATCACCACATCGTCTTTCCGACTATCCTTGTGGTTCGACACTTGGACTTACCAAGTATTATAACTTGACGACCTACACTTGGGTTTCTAAGCGCGGAAGTATTTTCGGGCGTGTCACTAGTTCATCAAAATACAACAAAGCCGCATCGGGGTTCTTGCTCTAGAATTGACTATTACACATGATCTCAACAAAAGTACGCATTTCAGGGGTGAGCGACTCATAGAAAAAACTAATAAGGCTCCAAGTGTCGTGACCATGGTGAGGACATGCGTTTAAAAGCTCTTTGTATCATTCCCAATACTTGTACAAACTTTCGTTTTTTTTGGCGAAAAATTGGATATTGCCCTTCTCAAAGTGTTGGTTCTATGAACGGGAAAGAATTTTTTTAAAAACTCCGCTTGAACCTCTTGCCAAGACCGAATTGATTGCGGTCTTTGAGCATTTAACCAAATTTTTCCTTTATCTTTTAGGGAGAAAGGAAAGAGTTTTAATCGCATGACATCCTCGTTAATATTTTCCTCACGAAATGTGGAGCAAAATTCTTCAAAGTCTTTCAAGTGCAAATATGGGTTTTCAAATTCTATACTGTGAAAAGAAGGGATATGTTGAAGCATACTTGGCTTGAAAGAGAAAGCGCCCGCTTGCCCGGTGGGAAGCACGATGCATAAGTTGGAAGTCGTACGAAGGGGTTGAAGATAATCACTCATTGTCTTAACTGGAGGAACATTGTTTGCACCTTCCCCTTTGTTATCGCTTTTGTGGTTTGCCATTCTTGGTGATGCCGGAGGGCTGATTCGAATATTCACAAACAATTGCCCTTGTATGGGCTTGAAAACCTTTTCGAATTGCTCCTCGAAAACTCTACAAAATAAAAGATGAATAAGAGAGAAAAATGAATTAATTAAAAAGAGAAATACTTATAGAACAATTTTATACAAAACCCGTAATCCTCCTTTTGCCGTATCCCCTTGCAACGGCGCCAAAAACTTGATGCCGCTAGAATAGTGCGTTGTGGTAGCCCAAGTGCAGGCACACTAAGTTGTAATAAAGTCTCGGAAGTTTGAATATCGATCCACAGGGATAGTAAAAAAGGAATGGAATGTGTTACATATTTTACGATTTTTCTAGTTTTTATAAAGGATTGGTTGTGAAACAACAAAAATGTAAATCGGCTGTGAAAATTTATTAAGAAAGCAATAAGGTATTTGGAAGTTGTTCCCGATTCAATAAACGGTATTTAATAACTCATACAAAGATATTCATACATTTTTCTAAAGGATGGCGAAATTGATGATTTTTCTTAATAGCAAAGGGGTGCGAAGAGGTGCGAAGCAAAGCAACTCATTCCCCGACTTAAGCTATATCGACAAGAAAAATGACCAAGTTTCACCAAATATGAAATTATCGAGTTTATTTCTTAACAACGGATGTGAAGTGAAATAGCCCATTTCCGATGTAGCTAATCCGAAATAGAATTGATAATTTAATGGTAAAACGATGTAACATGAAACATGTGTATGAAATCTCATGGTTTAAAAGGATGAAAATTAAATAGGAAATCTTTAATATGAAACGAGCCGAAATTTTTGGAATAAATTCGTTAACTTATCGATTATCATTTGAGAAAGACAATAAAGACTCTAAGTATCACATGAAGTGTAAAATGCACTCAATATATCAACAAATGAATCAAGATGAGCTGGAAAAATTTATAAACCATCCATGTAATTTTTAACAACTTTTCATAATCTCTACAAAAAGGAACAAGAATCCATAGATGAGGGAAATGAGTTACAAACTTTCTAGAACTATATAAATATGTTGTATTTTCATTACTCATCAAGAACTAAATATACAAGGCATATAAAGTCTAATATTTAGATGAAAAATAACTAGAAAGCTCATAAGATGAAATTGTTGAAAAATAAAAAGATTCACAAATATTTAACAAACTTTAAACATGGATTGAGTTAATAATCACCGAAAATCATATTGCGATTCACCTCCGTAACCTTAGTAAAAGACTACTCCATAATAAATGCAAGAAGAAATCATTTTTATAAAGCAAGAACTTACAAGGGAAATGAAGAAAAGTTACACTTTTTAGCTCTCCCTTGTATGTTAAAACAAGATCTATAATCTAGCTTATTCCCTTAGAAAAAACTAGCCAAAAAAAGTACAACAATTAATAAAATATACAAGAGAAAATATCTCAAAGACAATAATCCACAAAAAAAAAGGCAAAAAGAAAAAGTTGGTGGGTATCCCCGCTAGACCATGATCGATCATGGAAAACCCATGATTGATCATGGTGTAACACCCCGTATCCAATTTTCCATGTTAATTCTTCTCTCAAGCTCAGTTAAGGCTTAATCTCCGTTGAAGGGTGAACTTTTGGTTCCCGGCCCTTCTTAGTTAATCTAACGGTTCTAGCATGTCATATTAGTTATATCGAGTTTACGGGAACAATTGTTTAGTGATTCGGGTGGTCCAAATCAATTTCGGATTGTAAGTGGCGAGTTTTGGTTTTACGCGATTTCTTAATTTTAGTCAACTTTGGACTATCATAACTCCTTCGTTCTTTGCCCAATCTAGTCCTCGTTTGTGCCTATTTATAGGTTTTGAGCCATTTTACAACTTTCGTGTTTTGACCGAAATTCAATTCCTACTCCTTGTTAGTCAAATCAGCTCGTGAAGTTGGCCAATCGCTAAATCTAGTTGTTCAGTAACACTATGGCAGAGGGCTGTCTTCTACGGGTTCCTGGGATTGATCTAGCCATAATTTGAGGAAACTTCCTTGAGTGAAGTTGTAGATCTTCGAATTATCTTTCCGTCGATATGTGGATCATCCAAATCCAAGTTCGGAGTAGAGAGTTATGACCAGAATACCAGCAGTGCACTTTTTGCCCGTAGTAAGATCGATCTTACTCATCAGATTTTGTTGAGAAAATAGACCAGTACATTTTTTGCCTTGACTATGATCGATCTTTACTCATCAGAACAGGCCTATTTTGATTACTTTTGATCCATTTTTCTCACCATTTATCAAACCAAAACACCCATTTCGAGCCATTCCACCACATAACCTTCAAGAGGGTTCTAGAGAGAGATGGATAGGAGATTCTTGAGTGCTTTTCATGATTCTTCATCTCTACCCAAGATTGAAGCCCTAAAACTCCATCTTTACACTATTCATCATCTTCTACATTCAATTTCATTATGGGAGCTCGAGGAGGAGTGCTAGGGTTTCGGGATCGGACATCTACCCTTCTTCCAACACTCAAATCTCATGGATTATCCTCAATAGAGGTGGGAACACTAATACTAAACTTATTTTTCAAAGTATTATATGTTGAATTAGAGATTTTCATCATAAATGGGTATTTTCATAAAATCCTAGGTTTGTTGCATACTCATATGGGTTTAGTTGGTTTAAGGCTTAATTAATGGTACATAAGGGTAGAATATTATAGATATATCATGTATTATCAACTCTCATGATGCCATGAGCCATGAACTTGCATCTATATATCATACCCATTTGGTAGTAAGGTATATGAACTAGAAACTTGGGGGTTTTGGGTTTTGTGTGCATAGGATGGTTGATTATGGATTGCAAATAATGGATATACACATGTACGACATTAGTTAAGGATATTGAACCTTATACATGAGAATTGAACCGAAAACCCACTAGGGCAAAAATAATAAATGTTACCCTTTGAGCTTATTGTATTATATGGACCATATTAGTGTTAGAAATAAGAATACACCTACCATTCACTTTGGTACTATAATAAATATATCTTGGCGGGGCATAGGTTGCTATAGCCATAACCATAGAAAGTGACGCGTAGCTTGATTAAATAACTTGAGGACATCGATATGATTCGCGCGGCTTTAATTTTACACACGTGACACATTATGAAATGTAAAGTATCAATAATGCACTAGTTGACCATTTAAATGTGAATTATTACGTTACGAAAAAATTATAGATAAAAGACGTGATAACAAAGCTTTTGATAATAATAAACGAGTGGTGTGTAATCTTGTGATTATGCGTATATAAACTAGATTCCAAATGGGCCGGATTGCGTGGGCTTGACATAGATATACATATATATATAAATGACTATAGAGCCTAATATGCGAATTATCTTATCGACACGATGAAACGAGATATATATATGTACATATTGGTTCCTATATATGTGGGCTTGTTACATATATGTATATAATGTGATGATGAGATGACATTAGTCCAGTGATGGTCCCGGGTTTAGTCTCTAACGATTGGGGTCGGAAGTTGGGACACAGTCTCCTGGGTGCAAGACCCGAAACAGTGCACAAAAACGAACTTGACGCCCTGCTGCCGCGTGGGTGAAAGGCCACGAAATGCAAACCTGGTGACGCTTGGATAACTACGGATATTATTGTGATTATCGAGGCTATGATGGCCATTAAGATATATGTCTCGGATGACATGGTTGATTATTGAGAATAAGAGACTATGTCTCGGATGATACTTACATGTCTTAAGTGACGGATGCGATGGTGACTTCGATGAGTGTTGTTATATTATATCTTGTATTGTGTTATATGTATTGTATTGTTTCTAATATATTGTATATAAAGTAAGAATGAATACATATTTTATCGTACGGACCATAATACGCTTAGAGAACCATGTGGCCATTCATAATGAACTAATGCCTAATGTGGAAAGTTCTAATACTATTGATCCTTAGATAACATATGGGTACGTGGAAGCATGTAGTTATAAAATTAGTCTACCGGTTAATGTTAAACATAGGATATTAGCAATCAAAGTGGCAGGCATAGCAAATGGATGGCTAGATTGGAGGACACCGTAATGTAGTACTTAAGTTGAATGATCTAGTGGTAATGCATATTAGTTAGCCAAGCATGGAACTCATAATGAACTAATTGCAAAGAGGAAATGATAAATGCTTGGCCATTAGTCACCGACTCTTGGTAGGAGCACGGGCTATTACCTAGTAGTGTTGTTACACGTTCTAGAGTGAGTCGACTTTGCATGATGAACCTTAGGAACCTATAGTTTGAAATAAAATAGCCTTAAACCAATGGTGCTTTAGTGATATTAGGACAAATGAGGGGATTATCGTATGGAATGCCTAGAGGTGAGGTTGTTTAATCAGGCAGAGCTTTCGGTAGTTAGGATAGAAATCCTAGAGGGGTTTGGCATGCACTTGGGTGTGACTTGCATTGCGTAACATGTTTTCAGACTAATGTATTAAAGTAAAGTATTTTCTTCTATATAAAGATGCATGCGCTTGTGATTGCAACGTGTATTTTTTATACAGAACTATATAGTTCCCACTGAGCCTGGATTTGGCTCATTCCTTTTTCAAAACAGTTTTGCAGGTTGAGCTTCGGGGCAGGAGCGTGGGTGTCCGTTTAGAAGCCTCTGATTTCTATGAACCTTTGTAGTCCTTAGATAAATGACTGAGTTATATAATTGTTTTATTTCCTTGTGTTGTAAATGGACTATGATTTATAAAGTAAACTTGTATAGATGGTTTTTCATATATGTGGAGTGTATTTTAAATGCAATTGACTGCAGACATATTTGTATGAATATGGATTTGAAGTTACAAGTTGGTTTGTTATTTAGACGAACTCCACATGCTGAAATTTTCTAAAACATGATTTTCAAACATATTACATTTCAATTATGTAATAGTTTTTAAAAGTTCATATTTTTATTAATTTAAACTGCCGTCGCACACGGCATCCGTGACTAACCGGGTTCCGGAGGTGAAAATCTTAGAACGGGATTCAGGGCGTCACACATGGTGTGCGCTGTCTGAAGCTCTATGGACCATGATCGATCATGGAAAACCCATGATTGATCATGGGTCTGGATTTTCCAAACTCAGCACTTTTGCAAGCCTTTAGCTTGCATTTGATCGATTCCTTGAAGGCCATTGCATTTTATTCCTATCAACACATAGGAACACAATAAAACACACCTAGCGAGACAATATTAGATACAAAACTCGCTAAGGCACTAATCTCGAGATAAGTGGATAATTCGGTAAGGTTAGAACAATAAATGCGTCAAATGGCTTCGGGAAAGAGCTTATGCTTGACAATATTATGCGTTTATCAATCACACCACATAACTTAGCTTATTTTTCAACATCTCACATAAATAAAAAATAATGCAGAACATAAACTCATAAACACATGGAGAGAATCTTACTACATTACTCAACTTATTTTTCAACTTATCATACAAACCAATTATTTTCTCACCATTTTTCATTTTATTATCATACACGCCCTTATATTTTGTTAAATTGGTAGTTCAACGTAAGTTAGATTTAAACATGTAGGCCTAGTAACAAGGTTCATTCGTATTAAGGTGTGGTTTGGACCAGTTATATGATCATATATTACTAGTCATTAAAAGATATTTTAATTAATATATAATAATAATCTGGAATTTTTTGTTTTGATATTGGCTTATGGACCTCGTGTCCCATGATTTCAATTGCTGAGTTTAGTCGTTTTTGCGACAACTTTTAAAAAAATGGAATAAAATTAAATTAATCATTTATTTATGCTCCACTGGGCTATCATTGCAAATTATATATATATATATATATATATATGTTCTTCTTAGTAATAAGACAAAGGAGGTGACTAATTGACTATATATTAGGCTTGATTGGCCTTTGATTTGGGTATATATATACTTAGAAAAAGTAGAATTTATTTCACCAATTTCATTGGAACCATATTTGGAATGGCAATGGGACAGTTTTACTTAAATCTAAAATTGAATTGTATTTTTTTATCTCAAATTGAAACCGCACTTAAACTGCTACTTTTTTTAAAAAACCGAAACCACCCCAAGTTAATTTATGGTTAACCAAATCTGAACCGCCCCACCCCGATCATACGAATTACTGGTCGGGTTGGTTGGGCAGCCTTGCCCTGCCCTGAATAACTATTATTTAGAAACCTGGACAGCAACAATTTCAAACAATAGTAGCCATTCTTCAAAAATTGGGCGATAGCCAATTAAACAAACATTAGCCAACAAATACATTAAATCTGGACACACAATTAAACTTCAAACAAATTAAGTATCCATTCTTCAAAAACCACAAATAACTTCAATTATGGACTCACAATTAAACTAAAAACACAAATAACTTCAATTAGAAACATATATATTTTTTATTTAAATTAAATATTTTTATATTATATATATATATATATTCGGGGTGGTTCGAGGCGTTTTTTAGAAGAGAAAAACTTAAACCGAAACTAAACCCGCGACAGTTTTTTTTAACACCGAAACCGAACTCGCTTTAAAAAAACTCCTAACTAATTTAATAGTGCTTTATTTGTTTATTTAATATTTTAGTTTTGCTAGATGGTTGTTCAATGTTTGTCAAATTAGTTTGTTAAAAATCGTGTAAATTATCAAAAAGTACAACGTGCTTGGCTTGTTTGTTCAATTTAGGTTATATACAATTTTTCCAAAATAATAAACAATCAACTTTTTAAACATTTTTATTTTAAGTAATCCGTTAATATTTTCTCAAAAGGATTTAACAGAATGCTTATAGATGAGTAATTTTGACCGTCCTAAGTGAATGGTAAACTTCTATATATGGTTAAGATCTCAACTTATAGGATAAGAATATTCCGATTTCTATTTTAATCTAAGACAAGAAAATCGTTTTCTAGAATTTAGAATAACTCATCACATGCAATAAAACAGTACTCCTCTTTTCCAACCAAACCAAAATAATCCACAATCAAAAATTTTGAAGCATCGATAACATTCAAACTCTTTGATGTCATCGATAACTATTTTCTAAAATTGGTGTGCATTCGAGTCAAGATAAATTAGGTAAAGAAGTTTAACATATACATCCAACCTCTATGTATTAACAGATAGTTTTTTATTTTTATGACTTTTTTTTTTAATTATATTAATCAATTACCCCAAAAACCAATTTTGTAGAATAGATGAAAGAAAAAAGTAAAGTCTATCGTCCTAGAATTATTAATTACAAGCATTCGTAAAATTAGAAAAAAAAAATAAAAGGGAAAAATATGTACTACATTTTTAACACTAACTAGAAGATAATTAGCCCCAGCATCAAATTTATTTAAAAGAATTAGAAATCATAAATCCGAGCACCCTTCCATTGTTATTCTTATAGTCAGATGTTTGTGAAAATCAGAAAATCTGAATTTTCATTAAGACAACGATACTTTCCTAGTTGCCTAAGTACAGTAGATCTGCCAATCATATAAAGAAAAAGGTACAAACCTTTATTACCCATATATACATATATACAAAAGTACTTTTATAAGGGAATTTTCTTACTTTAAAAATAATAAGGATTGTCCATTTTCAGGAGTATACGACTGAATTTTTTCATGAAATTCGGTAGAAATGATCTATATAATGAATATATCATTTCTATTAAATTTTATCTAAAACTTCAAACCAAAAGCTTGTACTTTAATGGAAATGCAATATATGTGTGTGTGTCTATTTTCATTTATTGAAATTTTATGTGATCATATTACTAATTTTTAAATTGACTGTTTTTATGAAATTTGGTGTAGATGAATTATATATTATAATGATCAATCATCAACACAAAGTTTTATGTAAAAACTCATTTATTTACCGCTTAAAATTAAAGGTTATTATTATTCTTAAAGTAATGAATATATTCGCTTACAAAAATATTTTTATATATACATATATCTGTGTATATATCTAAAGTAACTTAAAAAAATCTAGGTTAAGATTAAGCCTCATATTTACCCGTTTACAGCTACGCCACCACTGCTGCCATCAGCTGGCTCCACTTTCTATGGATGCAAGTCAGTGTTCAATTATTTATTTATTATAAACTAGCAATTTGAATTCATTTTGAGAATTTGACCAAAGGTAACCCTTGAGAATTTGACCAAAGAAAATCCTTTTGGGCTAAGATTACCCATTGAATTCTAAGGGGTCCCACAATTCTCTGTTGTGTTCAATACAGTTGTTAGAATATACTGTATATATTATGTTTCCTATTCCTAATCTACTTTCCATATTGTATTGATTGTGTTCCCATTGTAGTTTCCTAAATTGTATCCTAGATTAGGGTTTGTCTCTAGTATATATATTCTCTCTATTGTACATTCTTTATCAATTAAGAAATACAATTCTTTTATTCTTCTCCTTCAATCTCTTTCGCTTCTATTTCGTAACATAGTATCAGAGGGATTCATCCTCCTCTAGAACCAATCTTTCACCTAATTTTCAATCAAATCCAAATCAAAAACCCTAGCATCATCAACCCAAGCAACCAACCAATCAAAAATCCTAGCTTTATCCAACTGTCGATCCACTGTTCAAAGCCATAAAGAACCTCGGTTAACCCAAAAATTATACCAAAAGCTTCGTCCTTTCAATACGAACCAAACCCCGTTTAAAACACCCCATTCGGACACCTAACGCGCTCTCACGCGCCTCGGCAAGATCCCCCAGTCGCGCCGCTTAGATCCACGCGCACCTTCCTTTTCTTGATCAATCGTCACCTCGATACAGAAGCCCTAAACCAGCCATATAATATACCAAAATCTTCGTCTCTTCAATACGAACCAAACGCCGTCGAAATCACCCCGATCGGAGTTGGCACGCTCCCACACGCGCCTCTGGAACATCGCCCAGTCGCGCAAGCCCAGATCCACGCGCCACTGCCCTAAAAACCCTAAACCGATTTTTACTCCCTTGACTGGTTCACCTATCTATAACCCGGTTTTTTTCACTCTAAGACCGGTTCCCCACTAAATCAGCTGCTCCGGATCCGTTTCTGGCCTCAGATTTCTCAGAATCAGATTAGTTTTTGCAGCTACTGTGTTATCCTACACGTTTCTCAATGGAAAAGCATGAGTTTTCGCGTCCGATTTCTGTGGTTCTCAATGGCACCAATTATGTTCAATGGTCCCAAGCCATGACTAGTTTCCTAAAGTCTCGTAAGTGCTGGAGAATTATTACTGGAGAAGTTGTTAAGCCAATCAAGAAAACCGATGAAACTGACGATAAATTTAATGATTGCCTTGATGATTGGGAAAGCAAAAATGGTGATATCATCACATGGGTTCGGAACACCTCTATCTCTCGTATAGGGCAGCAGATTGGTCGTTTTACCACCGGGAAGGAAGTCTGGGATTTTCTACAATCGAGGTACACTCCAAAGGATCTCTCTCATCAATACCAGTTGCTTACTGCTTTACATTCTAAAACCCAACAACCCGAGCAATCAATTGATGATTATTTATCTGACTTTCAAGCTATTTGGGATCAGCTAGCCCAATCCGAACCTTCTTTTTGTGAGCATGATGCAGAAAAATTTGAAACGTACCGCGATAACCAGCGTGTTATCACCCTTCTAATGGGACTTCACGATAAGTTCGAACCAGTTCGGGCTGCTCTACTCCATCGCAATCCTTTACCATCTCTTGATGATGTCACGACAGAGCTTCTCTCTGAAGAAACTCGGTTTGCCACTCGGGCCCACAACTTTAATGCTGTCTTAGCCGTTCCGAGCTCGAAACCTACCAAAAACTCGTTTTCTCGAGAATGTTCGTACTGTCATGCCACCACCCATATGCTACTAAAGTGTCCAATTAGGACGTGTTTCTTTTGCAAAAAGGTGGGACCATGTCACTTTCAAGCAGATTGTTATAAGAACCCATCCAGGAGATCATCCTCTCACACCATCACTGCTGCCACCACTGATTCTTCTGAAGCAGACATTTCTACTGCACCTGTGACTCTAGCTGACATCACAGCTCTTCTAAAACAGGTTACATCCTCTTCTGGTTCTGCTATGGCCACCACTACAGGTACATCTTGGTTTTTTGATTCCGGCTGCTGTAATCATATGACTTCTGATCCTACTATTTTCACCTCTAAGAGTCACAATCCTCATACACCCACTATTAAAACTGCTGATGGCTCTCAATTATCCGTTAGTCATATTGGGACGGTTACTACTCCTAGCCTCTCTTTACCTGCTACCTTTCATATTCCAAAATTGACTATCAACCTTATTTCTGTTGGTCAACTATGTGATCTTGGACTGATTGTTATATTTTCCTCTTCTGGTTGTCATGTGCAGGATCCTCAGACGGGACAAATTATTGGGATAGGCCGTAAAGTTGGCCGCATGTTCGAGCTCATACACCTCCGTACCTCACCCACTTCTATTGTTGCATCCACACCACCTGTTACATCCCCACCAACTGTTTCTTCATTTGAGTTGTGGCATTCCCGTTTAGGACATGTGTCTTTTGATCGTCTTCGTTCTATTGTGTCATCTGGTTAGTTAGGGTCAATAAAGTCTGAGAAATTGTCTTGTTTATCTTGTCAACTTGGAAAACAACCGGCATTATGTTTTAATAAAAATGATTCTATTTCTTCAGCACCATTTGATCTTATTCACTCTGATGTTTGGGGACCCTCTCCACATTCTACCATGGGGGGTTCAAAATATTTTGTTATCTTTTTGGATGATTATAGTCGTTTTACTTGGATCTATCTTATGAAAACTCGTTCAGAATTACCCCAAATCTATTTTAATTTTGCTCGCATGATTCAAACTCAGTTTTCTCGTCCAATAAAAAATTTTCGAGCTGATAATGCCATGGAATACAAAGGAACCTCATTTCTTAAATTTCTCCGTGAACAAGGCACTGTTCCTCAATATTCTTGTCCCGGTACATCTCAACAAAATGGTCGTGCTGAGCGCAAGCATAGACATATTCTTGATACTGTTCGCACACTTCTTATCTCTAGTAGTTGTCCTGAAAGGTTTTGGGGGGAAGCAGCACTTACTGCTATTTACACTATCAATCGTATCCCTATTCCCTTTCTTCAGCATCAATCTCCATATGAGAGACTTCATGGTACCTCTCCTGATTACAATTTCTTACGAGTCCTCGGTTGTGCTTGTTTTGTGTTACTCCAGCCTCATGAACATTCTAAATTGGAACCACGTGCTCGTCTTTGTTGCTTCTTGGGGTATGGGATAGAACATAAAGGTTATCGGTGTTGGGATCCTATTTCAAAACGCTTACGAATTTCTCGTCATGTTGTCTTTTGGGAACATAAAATATTTTCCTCTCTATCCAAATTTCATGTCCTTGAAGAATCCCCACTTCCGTTCTTTACTCATTCCTCTCTTGACCTTTCCACCTCTGAATTTGAGGCTCCAGTTGTCACATTCCCACCAGAACCTGAACCAGAAGCCACACCATCACCACCTCAACCTCTCAGTCCAACACCTCCTGAACCATCATCACCTGATGTTATTTCTTCCAACGAGCTTCAACATACGGCACCTCCCAATGATGATGTCTCGCCTGCTGATCCTGCCATACCTCCACCACAACGACAGTCCACTCGGGTAAGAGAGCTCCCTCATCACCTTCGTGATTACCATTGTTATTCTACCATGATATCTCACTATGAACCTTCATCCTATAAGGAAGCTAGTACTAATCCACTTTGGCAGCAAGCTATGACAGAAGAATTACAGGCTTTAGATAAAGCGCATACCTGGGATCTTGTGACTCTTCCTCCTGGAAAATCTGCAGTTGGGTGTAAATGGGTGTATAAAATTAAGACACGATCTGACGGTTCAATTGATCGATACAAAGCTCGTCTCGTAGCCAAGTGGTTCAATCAGGAGTATGGTATAGACTATGAAGAAACTTTTGCTCCTATGGCTCGAATGACGTCTGTTCGCAGTCTTATTGCTATTGCTGCTGTTCGGAAATGGGACCTTTTTCAGATGGATGTCAAAAATGCCTTTCTTAATGGGGATCTGACATAAGAAGTATATATGAAACCACCTCCCGGTTATTCACACCAGTCCACTCAGGTCTGCAAACTTCGTCGTGCCCTATATGGACTCAAGCAAGCTCCTCGAGCTTGGTTCACAAAATTTAGCTCTACCATCACAAAGCTTGGTTATTCCTCCAGTTCGTCAGACTCAGGCCTCTTTATTCGAAAGACAGATTCTGGGACTATTCTTCTTCTCCTCTATGTGGATGATATGATAATTACTGGGGATGATATTTCTGGTATCTCAGATCTCAAACAATCTCTCAATCAGTTTTTTGAAATGAAGGATCTTGGTCGTCTCAACTACTTCTTAGGGCTGGAAGTCCTTTCTGATTCAACAGGCTACTATTTATCTCAGGTGAAATACACGTCTGACGTTCTGGCTCGTGCTGGTCTCACTGACTGTAAAACTGCATCTACTCCATTGGACACCAATGTTAGACTTACTCCGTTTGATGGTACTCCTCTCTCTGATGGTACTTTATACAGACAATTAGTTGGTAGTCTGGTTTATCTTACTGTTACTCGCCCGGATATTGCTTATGCTGTCCATGTTGTCAGTCAGTTTATGGCTGCTCCTCGCTCTACTCATTTTGATGCTGTTATTCGGATTCTTCGTTATCTCAAAGGGACAGTTTTTCATGGGCTTCACTACTCCTCAAAGTCATCTCTTGTATTACGGGCTTACTCTGATGCAGATTGGGCCGGTGACCCTACGGATCGTCGGTCTATTACTGGTTACTGTTTCTTCCTCGGGGACTCTCTTCTTACTTGGCGTAGTAAGAAACAGTCTGTTGTTTCTCGATCAAGCACTGAGGCTGAATACCGCGCTCTTGCTGATACTTCACAAGAACTAATATGGCTTCGACGCCTCCTCGATGAATTGGGTGCTCCTCAAGACTCTGCCACTACTCTTTATTGTGACAACCGCAGTGCCATTCAAATCAGTCACAATGACGTCTTTCATGAACGAACTAAACACATTGAGATTGATTGTCACTTTATTCGCCAGCATATTCGCAATCTGTACAGTTGCCTTATGCCCGTATCTTCAGATGACCAGCCTGCAGATCTCTTCACTAAAGCTCACCAGCCTAGCCGTTTCCAAACATTGATTTCCAAACTCCAGCTGGTCTCTCACTTACCACCTTGAGTTTGAGGGGGGTGTTAGAATATACTGTATATATTATGTTTCCTATTCCTAATCTACTTTCCATATTGTATTGATTGTGTTCCCATTGTAGTTTCCTAAATTGTATCCTAGATTAGGGTTTGTCTCTAGTATATATATTCTCTCTATTGTACATTCTTTATCAATTAAGAAATACAATTCTTTTATTCTTCGCCTTCAATCTCTTTCGCTTCTATTTCGTAACACTAAGGGGTCCCACAATTCTCTGTTGTGTTTAATTTGTTGGGCAATAATTTAGACGTATATTATTTATATATATATTTTTTAACAAATTGATATTGAAAATGAGCATGCAGTTGTCCTAAGAAGATTTATATTTGTTTAGTGGAATTTGAACATGGAACTTCTCACCAAATAGATCCATCCCCCACATAAATCTAATGGGTGAAAGACATAAGGCAACCTTATGGGTTGAGTCTATTTTCATATCCTATAAATATTACATATTTAAACAAATACTTAATACCATTTTATCATGTCCATATTCATATTTCGTAAAATATTTTTATCATGTCCAGATTCATATCTCATAAAATATCGAGAAAGGTTACCGTAGTTAGGTAACCGGAGAAATGCATGTAACATTATTTCGGTAACAAGAGAATTATAGGTTACGATAGTTAGTTTGCTAACATATATGACAAATACATGTTATCGTAATTGGGTAACCAAAGTTAAGTAAACGGTAACCATAGTCACACAAACAACAAGCTATTAAAAAATAAATATATATAAGGTTATGGACTGCAGATTAAAAAGTTGCAAAAAGAGAAACCGGGCCGTAATTTTTTCTTAACTTTGTTATTAGCCGCTAATTTTGGACTTTTCAAATCCACCTTTTCAATAAAAAACTAAACCCGCATTTAAGGTTTAGAGTTTTCTTTAAAAGAAACAAAAAACTGCCCATGTCTGACATCCTACAATTTAGCCTTCAGAATTCCGTAAAATTACCTTTGGAAATTCAAAATTTCTTAATCCACGGTAATTAATTATCTTTTAATACGATTTTCATTGACTTTTTGGTATTTACAGCATATATTTCTTAGGGGAAACAAATGAAATTTAATAGTGAGGTTTTACTTTTACACAATTTGTTTTACTTTTACAAAAAATTTCTTCTATGTTTTCAGCAATATTTTCCAACCTAAGGTTTTGGGAAATTGCAACTGTAATTTTTTTTTCCAATTTGTAATTCATGAAGGAAGATAATTAATGAGACGGCTCATGTGCACAAATACTCTTTACAACAATAGAGACCATCTTAATTATTGTAAGTAACGATTAAGAATATTTGTCTTTTCGTTACTCAAATCGCGCGGCAGACTCGACATATATGAACTCATAATATATATGTAATACATGCTTTCATCAATTAAGAACATCTATTAAGATCAATTTGCTTACTGGTTTACCACTCATTTCACAATCTCATACAACATAAATATTACTAATCTACTACGTACAATTTTAAATCTTAAAGTTTCTAATTTCAATTTAAGCATCCTTAATTTTTTTAATTTTGATTGAAGCATCCAAAAATGCCCCTTTAAAAAGTGGGTCGTGAAAATCACGCGCGTTTTTCATCCTTTTTTTTTAACGGGAGCATCCAGTTTTGGACGAGTGAAACAAAATTATAAACTTTAAGAATGTTTCAACCGAAAATTGAACTTTAGGGACAGGCGATGGTTTTAGGTCAAACTTGACGAGTCATTTTTGCTAATCACCCCAAAATATCTGATAAATTTCAGATCATAACTAAACAAGAATTATATTAACTGAATATATATTAGAATATTTGCCCTACTCTCTAACCATAAAAGAACAACGAAAGCAATTAGATGACTAAACAAACTTATACAATAGAGTAAACTAATGAAAATTTAGCTTCTTTTTAGAGAGAAACACATTCAGATGAAAATAGGTATATATATATGCCAAGAAAAATTAAATATATAGTACACAATAACAAAAGCAACAAGTCCACCATTTATTGAATTCGCAAGCTTAATCAATTGCCTTTAGCAGCACCTAGGATAGAACAAACAGTTTGTATGAAAGTAAGCACAAGCAGCACAATAGCAGCAGAAGTAGAAGCAGTTCTCCATGGTGAGCTGAAATAATCGTGTTTCAATGTCGCCTTCCACTTGTGGCTAGGGACCTTGCAGTACGCATTTAACTCTTCGCTTAAGGTAGAGAAATAGAAGTTACTACCTATAATTACACAATTTTTATTTATATTATTAAATAAATCGGCTGCTTGTTTGCTATCGCCCAGCCAATTTTCTATAATCCCATTCCGAATATGCAAATCGACATCTTGGGGCGTATTAAGTAAGAAATCCATAAAGAAAAAATAATCTATCATGTAACTATCGCCCGAGTAGTGACAGAGCTCTAGTGCCATTAGGTTTCGGATTAAAGTCTCGGTGTTGTCGTATAACGTGATGCAAGGGATTTCAAGTACTCCGTCACTAAATTTTATGTCGAGTAAGCAACTACTTGAACCCGCTGTAAATTTCACTCCTGCCTCATTTAGCTCGGTTGCGCTCCTTGTGTATTTAAATTCTTTAACTTCCCTTTCAGACGTTGGTCGATTAAGGATTAAAATCAAATCAGTGAAATGCTTTATTGAAATAAAACCTGGTGGTGATTTTTGTTGTATGATGTAGTTCTCAAAAAAGTAAAGAGTTAGATCAAGAAGAGGGAGCGGTTTAAAATTTGTCATGGCTAGATTAAATATCCCTTCAAGAACAAAGAATGGGATTTGATTCTCGAGTAATATGAGATCACGATATATGTCGTTGCGCAACCTTGTTGCGGATAATATAGAATGGTCTGCATCTCTGAAATCCGTGTAATATCTTCTTAGCAACAACTCAATAATGAAGCAACCATCAAGCAGCATCATGGTCATGAATTCGTCGCTATCCATCTCAATGATTTCTGAATAACATTGACGAATACTTGCTTTGCAATACTTCAAGAATTCAATATAGTTCTTCAAATGGACTCCACTATCCCTTCGAACCACTTTCTTGAAATATCTCTTCTTAAATACTTCCATGGATCTGAATCTTTCATCACCATGGTGAAAAGGGCCAATCGAAACCACACGTGGATTGTAGGCTTCTTCATTTAACTTTCGAATTTTTTGAGGAACCCGGTAGATACAATATTCGGATGTTACAGAAGGCTCTATTTCGTCTAGCATTTTATCAACTGAAGTCACCAATGAATCATATTTATTCGTGAGTGGAGCAATAATAGTATTACATTCTTCTTGTGCCCCCATTTCATCAGTTACTCAAGAAGAAATGTATTCCTCTCCTCCTTCTTTACTCGTTTTAAAGCTATTCACCATCATTGAAGTTTTTCTTCTCCTAAAGATCACAAAGACAGTCTTAATTTACTTGTAACTATTTTCAATACAAAGCTTAGTGAATACAGAGTAATTCTGCTCTATACAATTTTCATTTTTCTATGGGCACTAATAAAAACTTTTGACATGATTTTAATGGTAATGAAATGAATGCTTGAAAATAAGATAATGAAAAAGGCTTGGATTCAATTGTAGTAATAATAATCAGCAGAAAAACAGAAGATGACTATTATTATTATTATGAGAAGCGGGATCGTAGGTAGTTTCTTCTGTATGTTATAGTGGGTAGCTTATTTATTATTATTGATCATTAGATATGAATATATACAGAGGATCAGTACAACACATTAACATATTAGTCCATGAGTCTCAAATTATAAGTCTGTTTGACATTCACAATTTTTTATGATTACCCTAAATTTTCACATAACGAGTGATTTAAAATAAAGCTTTGTTAATATTATGTGCTTTTGCTCTATCCAAAATAGGAATCTTGATTATTAATTTGTGATGTAGCAGAAAGTTATGAATGAGATATAAACTCACAATATAGAAAAAAAAAAACACTCAATTTTTTTTTAAAAGATTGTCTGTCTTCAACGATTACAATGAAATCCTCTTATAAGAGGGGACAAATGTAAGAAAGGAAATAAATTCGAAAAAAATCGAAAAAATTGCCAAAAAAAAAAAATCGTTGAAATCATGGGATCTTGATGTGGATGTCAAGGATCACGCTGGATTTGACAGAAGTCGAATCCGACTTTTCAAACTCAACATATTATGTTATTAAAACTTGCCTTAAATAGTAAAAACGCGAATTCGGAGGCCTAAGCGAAGGAATCATGGGCTTATTTAAGAACTCACATATATTTTCATCTAGAAATTAGGTACAATTTTTAAGGGGAAAAAAACAACCTTAAGGCTACGTTATTTTCGGTCATTTTAAATAGGATTTGATAAATAACGTAATTTATGTAATTTATGATTGATTGTTTGGGATAAGTATGGGTATTTTAAAATTAGGTCAAATTTTGAAATTATGTGTAACACTATATTTTTATGTTGATTAAAATTATATTTTTATATGCATATAAGTGTATGTATGGGGTCCATGTAGGTGGTTTGTGATTTTCCTTGGCGTGTGTATGTGGGTCTTTTGGATTTACTAGAGTCAATAGTTTAATAGGTGGCTAGATGAGAATATAAGAAACAAAGAGGAGTCACCATATAGTCAACGTGGCTATAACATTATATGCACCCCAGTAAACCATTACTTTTTATTAAGTCTCTGCTGTTTCATTTCTTATAATAGAAATATCAAGTAAGAGAGTGATTTGAGCATAGATAATAATAACACAGAGCTGGTCGTGGATTGTTGATGGAGTCTGTGGGTTTCCTAAGAAATTTATGATGATATTTTTGAGATAAGGGGTTTTAGCTAATATGTATTTAAATCTTTAGAGTATTCATTTATTATCCTGCTTGTTGTATTCTTTTTGAACTTATTGTGTTGACTGAATTTAGAATATTTATTTGGCATCATTAATTAGTGTTATATAGTGACGTTGTGGCCAAATTACTGTAAAATCAATTAGTACATGGGTAAGTATATTTTGCCAATATGTCTTAATAAGCAACAGCTCTGTTGAATTACCGAGATTGTTGCATTAATTATTGTTGTGAATAGTTCGTCGTCGATAAAATATTCTGTTGAGATACTTTCATTCCAATGTGTTATGTACTACTCCCTTTTAATTTTTTTATGCCGCAGGAAACTCGAGGTGGAGTTAGTCGTGGACCAGCGAATCGGGCGCAGCCTTGATTGTTTCTTTTGTAGATAGTGGAGAGATGATGTATTTTTTTTGGAAGATTGGAGAGATTATAAAGATTGTATTTTTACAAATTAATTTGGTATATATATAAATGATGTTTTATTTTATTTTTATTGTGTTTTCAAACCCAACTGGGTAAGTATAATGTCCGTTTAAAAGACTGGAATTTTAAAAATTATGCTCTCTTTTTAGCACACGCTTATTCATTTTTTCTGGTAGAAAGATGATCTCTTTATTTGGTTTCATGTCTATATCTCTACATCGTAAACAAAAAAAAATATCTCCGAACCTCTACGCGTGTAACATAAAATTTCTCCTTGAAACATCTACCGGTGTATATATCTTAATGATGCTCTTGACATTATTGTATGGGTGATAACAACTTTGACATGGATGTTAAACTTAATAAGAAATTTGTATCCATAATTGCTTTAAGTTGCATTTTTGCCTTTATTATTTAAAGAAAATTAATGGTTTATTTTTTGACAAAGGGTACTTTTCATAATATGTAATTACACTTTAGGTACCACATGTTCGTTTATTAGAGTTTAGGCACCAAAAGTTGCAAATACTGTAGCATAGATTGATAGGAAAGAAGAAACTGGCAATTAAGACAAAGACAGCATAGAATTAAGAGATCATGATAGCAAACCTGAATACAAATGAACTTATGTTTCCACTTTAATTGAGTGACAAGCCTTCAAAACTAACAAGAAATTCTCTCTCTCTCTCTCTCTCTCTCTCTCTCTCTCTCTCTCTCTATTTATTTATGCTCCATTGAGCTGTCTTTGTAAATTATAAAAATGTTTGTCAGTAATAAGACAAAGACAATGTAAACTACAAGAAAACACATCATATGTAACGATTTGTGAAAAGGATTTCATATCGTTTTTGGTAAAACAGTCGAATAAAGTCAAAACACAATTACAAATATGAGGGATGGTGGCTAAAGGGTTACAATGGAGTAAAGTTACACGACATTCATGACTGTTACATGGCGAGATCACATATTTTTTTTTTGGTAACACTCACCTGAAAACGGTCAAAAAAAAAATTATTTTTGTTACGCTTTAAAATTAAACGTGTTATCAAATTAATGATTAAAATTAAATTTTGTAACACTTTCCTTCAAACCGACATCGGTAAAAAAAAGAAAAAAAAAAGTATCTTGTTTTATATGAAGATCAATTTTTTTTTATTATCTCCAACTCTTATATAATGTCAGTCACTAAAAAAACAAAAAATAAATAAATAAATAAATAAAAATGTAATTACTACTACAAGATTACGGCCACAATAAAAAAAAATTAAGATAAAGTATATATACATGGTCAACTTTGTATTTTATCTATCCCATTTGATTTTTTTTTCTTTTTTTTGGTAATTTTTATATTTTCAACATAAGGATCGGATTTTTTATTTTTTTGATTAAATATTCATATTAAATGGTTACATGGAGTGTTAATTTTGTCGCCCTATTATTTGTACATAGTGACCAAAGATACAAATAAGCTTTTACTTCGCGTTACCCTTAATACATGAGAGAGTAGTTCAGCATCAATACCAACCACACAAACTAACAATGATTGTTTTTGTAGGAAAAGTGTGCCTTAGTTGTAGATATATTACACTTTTTCAAATTATTTATATGATTTTTGATTATGTACCTATAAGATTTTTTTTTCCATGATACTAAAATACATTTTTACAAAGTAAAACCGTCATATTTACGACCTATACATGATGGTTTTTTACGGATAATAACACTTTGAACATCAACTTCAAGCACGTGTTTCATAAAAGCGTCATTTAATAACTAGCTAATTCTGACATTTTTAAGGCGGTGAATTATTTTTTGACGGTAAAGGTTGTGATGATTTTTGATTGCTCCAAAAGCCGTCATATGTGTAAATTAATGTCTTTTTTTTCACCGTTGCAAAAAGGCTTTTTTTTTGGTAGTGGGTAGGTGAATTATTTTACTAATAATTGGCTTAACCTAAAATATATTTCAACTTGGGTTATATTTACACTGTGCTTACAAACATTGAAAGGTTCATTCACATTAAGGTGTGTTTTATGGACCAGATGAGTATATTATTAGTTGTTAAAAGATCCTTTAAGAGCATCTCCAACGTTCTTGTTAATTTTTGTTTTGTCTAAAATTTATATACTTATGGGTCTTTAATAAGTGAATGTGTTGCAGAAGGTTTAGCCTTATGCAATGATATTAAACTTAAACTCAATTAAAAGCCTAGAATTTAACCGGAAGAAAAGAAATAGGAGAATTATGTGATCAATTTGGTTTTGATTTAAAAGTTTATGGTATACCTACTAGATTTTCTAAACCTAAAAAAAAAATTATTATTCTAAAAGAAAAATTAGAAAAAGAACTTCTTCCAATATAACTAATTATAACCCTTCTAATTCTAAATCAGCTAAGTGTCCTCTTAAATGTGCTTCGAATCCGAGTAATATCGTTTGTAAAATGTAGCAAGACAAGCCACTATGCTAATAAATGTTGGACTAAACGCAAAATTAATGAAATTTTCGAGGAAGGATTAAGAAAGCAACTTATAAATGTCCTTTAAATCCTTCAAAAGATGAGGATGAGGTAACTATTAATGAAAGTGATGGTTTGGAAGTTGATGATATTGGTTCATCCTTTGAAGATAGTTCTAATTTAGAACCTAAGTGCAAAAGTAATTCTCAAACAGATTATTATAAAGCAATTCTTAAAGGTAATGCCTTAAGTATTAATGTCTTTTACTCCTTTCTAAAGA
The DNA here is from genome assembly GCA_021464415.1 of Lonicera japonica. Taxonomy (NCBI): domain Eukaryota; kingdom Viridiplantae; phylum Streptophyta; class Magnoliopsida; order Dipsacales; family Caprifoliaceae; genus Lonicera; species Lonicera japonica. The sequence continues at coordinate 56,950,647 of CM038470.1, forward strand.
CGAACATAGTATTCTCGATAGCATCGATAAAATCGAAGATGCTTATATTAAAAGAAAGATGATAGAGTATTATCTTTTTACTTTTAAATCTGAACTAGAAAATAATCCTTTTCCTAAATGTGAACCATACTCTTTACAAAAGATTCAAACTTTGGCCACCATTTATAATACAGATCTCGAGATAGAATAAAAAGGTTATTTTTATTTCCATTGGCGAAAGTCCCCTAGAAAATCCAGGGAATAGAATAATGACCTAAAAACCTTAAAAGGATGGCAATAGTAATTGGGTGAGGATCAACCATAATTTGAACTATTTTAACATAATTAAAAATTTCATTTCTTTGAGCTTCGCTTAATATATTTTCCCACCAACAACGAAGTTGGCCATTAAAATCAGCGACTATAAATTTAGCAATATGTCTATCAGTATTACCAGCCACTTTACAAATAGTAGAATACATTGTCATACAAGATATGTTTAGGATGAGTAGAAGAATATTCTTTATAAATAGGTTTTAAGTCCTCAGGAAGGTAATCCCCCTCAGGATCATATTTAATGAACCAATTATAGAACCAATGGGGAAAAGCTTTAAGATCAATAGATGGTGCAGAAGGGCTTCGAATCTGAACCTCCAAGTATAAGTATTATAAGTATTTTGATAATAGAAAGATTTAGACCAAGCCTCAATATAATCCCAATAATTATATTCCATACCATAATAGTTTAATCTTCTGGATTTATTAGGTTTTAATCCCCATTCTTGGAAACTAAGAGCTCCAATAATAAAAGATTTAGAAAATTGAATCTCTGCACGACGAGATCTAGGATTGAAGTTTATATGAATGATTTTAATAGAGCCAGTTTCTTTTAGAATAGCTTCATAATACTCTCGGGTGTTTTTGGTTTATAACAGGAATATCTTGATCAAGTTCAAAGTATTGTTTAGCTAGAGCAATAGGATTAGAAAACAATCTTTTATCACTTTCTTTTAAAAAAGATTACAAAATCTTGAAATTATATTTTAAGAGGAGTTATAGGATGGATTTTTAAAACTTCACATAAGGACGAAGAAGATCCATAAGGAATAGAAGTACCCCAATGTTTATGAGTAATTCGATCTTTTACGATTTGGGCAAATAAAACGGGTAATCCTGCAATAAATTTTTTCTTCCAAAAGTTTGCATTAGCATCCTTTCTCATCATAACTTTAGAAGGAAAAGTATCTTAGTACCATCGAAAATGAGTTAAAGTAGGACATCTTAAATTTATAAGTAAATCTTTACTCCTATCCAATATTTCTGGTTGGGTGCCCATAAAAGCAACAATAATAGTTGTCATAAGAGAATATACTGCATTTTGCTCTGTAGATGGCTCTTGTTTAATATGATCTCTACTATCTTCTAATTTAGTAGTTACCATAATTTGAACTATTTTAATAGAATTTGAAATTTCATTTCTTTGAGCTTCGCTTAATATATTATCCCACCAACTATGAATTTGGCCAATAAAACCAGCAACTATAAATTCAGCAATATGTTTATCAGTATTACCATCCACTTTACAAATAGTAGAATAAATTGTCATACAATATAATTGAGTTAAAATATCATATTCAGAAAGACCATAAATATTACACTCATAAATAGTTTTAGCACTGAAATTAGAACAGGGAACACTGATTTCTTCCTCAAATAAAATATCCTGAGTCGTAGGCCAAGAATAATAATATTTACCAGGGGCCATAGGAACCTCTTTAGAAGTTCCCTTTTTGAAGTTTACTTCATTATCTTGCATATTAAAAATATTATCTTGAAATTTAGAAATATCTGACAATTCAGATCCAATATCAGAATAGTCATCCTCTTTAGTAATTGGTAAAACTTGTTTTAGGTCAACATTTAATTTCATTTTTTCAAGTTTATCTGTTAAGTCATCAATAATTTCCTGACTTTGTTTGGACTTTTCTGATTTAAAACCTTGAGAAAGTTCAATAGCAAGCTTTATAAGAGAAGTAGAAACCATTGGTTCTTCAGAAATTTTTTTCTTTTCTTTAGAACTATTCTAAATATTTTCACCACTTTCTTCAATTCTTGTTAATTGTTCTCCCACAGTTTGCATATTTGAATTAACATAGTTGTTTTATTCTATAATATGATCCATAGTATGGCTCAAATCTTCAAACAGAGTAGCAAAAGCAATAACTTCAATATTTTGATCTTTAGTAAAAACTTCAATTTTATGTGACTGAGGTGGGGGATGTATGGCTCTTATCAGTCCTGAATTGACTTTCCATGTTTTATAAAATGTCTCAAGGACGTTTATTTGGTTTCCAGTAGTCCTTTAAAAGTTAGTTTTGTGTAAAATACAAGCTGTAAGTTGTACCCCCAATTTAAACTAATAAGTCAACTTTATCTCTCTTTCATTTTTCTATAAAACTTTGAAATGTAATAACTATTAATTAATACGCATAATAGACTTCAATAAAAATTTATAGATTTGAATCTACGCATCAATACCTATAAAACAAGATCCATTGTGATTGTAAAAAAATCAAGACAAAATTATGAAAATTTATATAAAATTAGCATCTGATTGGTTATATATGTCAAATTTTACACATGAACTTACAAAAGTACTATTGGAGCTTATAATATTTTTTTTCATGTTTCAAGTGTCATGTAAATAGAACTTGACACAGGATTTTAGGGAAATATATTAGAACTCGACCAAAGTACTCTAGCACTTGAAAATCATATCTATTGACACTTTATAAGGATCATTTGGAATACTATTTTGTCACTAAAGATGATTTTGGAGTGTTAGAATACTTTTTGTGAAGTGCTAGTATCATTACTCTAGGATTTACACTTTAACTTTTATACAATAATTAGAGATGCTCTAATATATTATAATGTTCAGTCTTTAGTAGAGTGTATTTCCACTCTGGTGTTACATATATATATAGACTTGATTAGACCTATTATATTAGAACCATTAAACCCATATATCACATATCAATATTCTCCATGTGGGAGAATAAAATTAATTTAATAATTTTTTATTTATTTAGTCAGTCCATTTTTGGTACGGACCGGGCTTTTGTAAAACGTTTTTTAGTCGTAAAAACATTGGGCGATGTTTTTTACGACGAAAAAATGTCTTAAAAAGAACCAGTTCTTATGGACTAGTCCACAGTTGAAATATTTCGTGTATATATATATTTGTAGAATTGGTTGTTCAATATTTGTTAGATTTACGCTTCTGCCAACAAACTTCATAGGGTTCATTCACTTAAGGAGGTTGATGCACCACATGAAAGTTAGTTGTTAAAAAATTGGGTAAATTAGCCAAAAAATTAAATAAAAATACAACGTACTTGGCGCTTTCTTTTTTTGGGTAATATCAATTTTTTTTGATATAATAAACAATGAACTTTTTGAACTTTTTTATTTTGGGTAATCGGTTAATATTCCGTCAAAAACATTTAACGGAATGTGCATGTGTAATTTTGACGGTCCTAAGTAGATGTTAAACTTGTACACATGGTTAACACATGAACTTAGGATAAGAATATTCCTATTTTTATTCCTATACAAGATAATAATATCTTTTTCAAGAATTTAGAATAACTTGCCACATGCAACCAAAAAATACTCTTCTTCTCCAACCAAACCAAAATAATTCACCATTAAAGATTTTTAAGCATCGATAACATTCAAACCCTCTGATATAACCAAACCGAAACATGGACCAATTAATTTGTTCTACAACCTAGTTCCCAGCTCCCTCTCTAACATATTCTTCATCCTTTCGTTGTCTCGAGGAAGGCCAACCTGGGTGAAGGTAACACCATAGAGTCCAACGCATAATCATTAGAAGTGATATGAGGACCCTTGTAAGTGAAGGAGGTATTGAATGGTTTAGCAGTGGCTCCCTTTACTACGTTATCATGATCGGCCAATCCTTTGCGTTTCTTTGTTTGCTTGGGGCATGCTTTTGGAAATAGGATCACCACTATGATGGGCAACGATGCCTTATCACCTTTGGCCTCAATATAGGCTATAAGTTTGGCAACAGGGGGAATGTTAGCCTCTATCTCAGATGAGGTCGGCCCAGAAGAGAGGTCGACTTAGTTGAAGGTGTGGGCCTCAGCCTTTTGGAAGGCTAATCAGCCTCGGTAAAAGAAGCCTCGCCAGACTTTGCTTTCCTTTTCTGATGCTTCATGCCATTCAGCATTATGTTTGAATCACTTGACACACTGCCAGACTCCTCTCTGCCCAAGCTGGACGTCTGCCCTGATTTTTCAATTGGTTCGTCCGTTAATTGGTACCGGAGATAAGACCCTACAGGTTTTGGATTTTAGCACACCAAAGATTTTGTTTTTTTTCTTCTTCTTTAATCGTGGTAAAAGGGAATCTTGGAAGAGACAGGCTGAGCTTCGCAGCCTCAGGGATTGCTTGCAAGTCCCTTCTCACAACAAGGTACATTTTCTCATCCTTTGTGAGGAGATGGTAAGAAATACTCTCCAAATTTCCATGCACCTCCCTGTCAATCCGAACTGGAGGAGGTAATTAAAGTTGATGTTCAAGAGGAGGCTGTGGAAGGGGTCTTCTCTTGATCGGACTTTTGAAGCTAATATTTCTTTTCTCTCTCAAAAGGAGGTCTTAACGACCTTGTAATGAGCAAAAAATTAGTCTTTAGTTGTAAAGTCTAGCTCTAGGAAGAGCCAATGAGATCCAACATGCTTCTTCCTGAATGAGGCCCTAGTGTTAAAGCCTATATGCTGCCCGAGGATGCTTATCCTCCCATGTATTATTACCTCAATAGTGGCAACTAGTGTTCTAAAAGGCGGGCTGGACGGGTGCTAGGTGGACATACTTACTTTTTTTTTACCTGTTTTAAGGGAGCAACCCATTTCTCTTTTTGTTAAAAACATACCATTTGAAAAAAGGGGATACAATTTATCAAACATCATTAGTAAATTCACCTTTCATTTCTCTGATTAAAACGAAACCCTAACCAACAATTGCAATCGCTAGAAGATGTTTAAAAATAGCGCTTTGGCTAATTATAAACACATCATGCTACCTTATTTCCTCAGTCTTATCTTTGTTCTTATTTTTATTTTATTGTTTCCTTTTATTTTTCACTAGCTTATTATTATTGTTGTTGTTACTGTTGCTTAAAATAAATTGATAATATGATATAAATGTGACCTCACATTCAATTTTGTTTTGGACAGTGAACCCAATGACCATGTTTCACTTGTTAATTGAACATTTGATATTTTTTTTATGTTTATTTGAGTAATATGTTTGATTTGATGACTTTTCAGTATTTTATTTTGTATATATAATTTTAGATATATTTAAAAATTAAAAAAACTGCCTGACGCCTTGATACCTAGGCCCCGACTAGGCGCTCTAGGCGCTAGGTCACTGCCCTAGGTCCTCCTAGTGCCTTTTAGAACCTTGGTGGCAACAAGTAGCCTTGATTTGATCGGCCTTGAATTGTTCAATGTTAGGCCTCTTTAATGTTTTAAGGTCACTTGGAAGCATTCAAATAGGATTAGCTATTTGAACGATAAAAACAACAAAAAAATATTACATTTAAAACCAGGTCTAGAGGATGTTTTTGGAACCGGTTTATTTTCGAGATCAGGGTACACTTTGCCTGTGAGGATTACATCATCCTCATCCACTCCTTTTATTTGAGTATGGTAAGGCTAAAACAACACTGGGAGAGTTTCTCGTAGCTCTTAAGTGTTGAGACTATCAATCCCACATCGGAAGAGTGGATCATCACAAAGTAATATATAAGATGTAGGGGCCACTCCACCCATTGCCAATTGGTTTTGAGTTGGATGCTCTGAAATTTAACATGGTATTAGAGGAAAAAAAAGATCCCCATTGGTTCATCAAGATCGACTTTGCCGTGCAGAAACGGTCGTCTTCATCTTACGCCATACGGGCAGGCTCCAAGTCACCTAATCAATCCACATGTTTGGCTCAAAAATTACGCCAAACATGAGGGAGCGTGTTTAGACTATCAATCCCAAATATGAGGAATGGATCATCACAAAGTAATATATAAGATGTAGGTGCTACTCCAACCATTGCCAATTGGTTTTGAGTTTGATTCTCTCCCAGAAGTTTCGGTTATTTGCATTTTAATCCAGAAGTTTCAAAAGGTTTGGGTTATTTACAGTTTGACACCTAGAAGTTTATGTGACTTGTGTTTTGATGCAAAAAGTTTATGTCCTTTTCAGTAGATTAAGTCACAAACTTTTGAGACAACTCACAGTTAATCCCGCTGTGTATCATCATGGGGCATGCAAGTGAATCACAGGTCCAGAAGGTTGTAGTGTCTGTTCGAAATTCGGAATGAGGCTCTTTTGGAGGTACCAAGTTCAATTGTTTTAATTTTCCCATAGCATCTATAGTATGTCGAGGTAAAATTGGTACGACTTTAAAGGTTTCTCCCTTTGTTAATTCTGATACTTGGATTATTGATTCTGGCGCATCTAACCATATGACTTATGATAAATCTTACTTTACTGAGTTATTTCCTCCACTAGTATCTTATCTTACCAATGCAAATGGTGAAGCATTTCCTGTGTTAGGAATAGGGTCAGTCTGTATTACCCCGACTTTAGAACTTTATCATGTTTTATATGTTCCTGCCTTGTCTCATCACCTATTTTTTGTTCCTCAATTAAATACTGAATCCCAATGTTTTGTCACCTTTTATCTCATGTATGTCCTTTTTCAGGATCTTCTAACCATGGAGGTGATTGGACGGAGGTATTTGAGGGGCAAACTATTTCATCTGGATCAGATGTACTCTAGGGAGAGACTAGCAGCACTGTCCCGGGTCGCTTTAATTTCGAATTATGACAAATTAAGTGAAGTTTGGTTATGGCATCGCCGGTTAGGGCATTACTCATTCGGTATTATGAAAAAAATTATGCGTAGTTTGTTTATTAGTGTTGATGAGTATGTTTTACGTTGTGAAACTTGTGTCTTAGCCAAGAGTCACAGTGCTACTTATTCTCCCAGTATTTCTAATAAAAGTACTCTCCCTTTTGAGTTGATTCATTTTGATGTTTAGGGGCTTTCTAGAGAGTCCACTATTTCTAGTATGCGGTACTTTGTGTTATTCATTGATGATTGTGAAAGACTGTCATGGGTAGTTCTTCTTAAAACCAAAGACGGAGTCTTTTTAGCCTTTCAAGCTTTTTGCAATCTAATTCACACAGTATAATAGCACCATTAAAATTCTTCGATTTGATAATGGGGGGAATATGTTAATAACGCCTTTAGCAAATTTCTTCAAACACATGGCATTGTTCACCAAACCACGTGTCCACAAACACTAGAACAAAATGGAGTCTTCGAAAGAAAAAAGGTCACTTGCTTGATATGGCTCGTGCCCTACTTTTTTCTGCTCATATGCCTAAGTACCTTTGGGGTGATGCTGTAGTAGCTTCTACCTACCCCATTAATCTTCTTCCGTCTAATGTCCTTCAGGGAAAAATTCCACTTGAGGTGCTTGCATTTCATGTGTCATTACCTTCGGTTCATAATCTTCCAGCTCGTGTCTTTGGTTGTGTTGCCTTTGTCCATGTCCTTAAAAATCAGAGGTCTAAGTTAGATGCCCGAGCAATAAATTGTGTGTTTTTCGGTTATGGGGAATCTTAGAAGGGGTGCAAGTGTTATCATCCACCAACACGAAATTATTATGTTACTATGGATATTACTTTCTTTGAGGATATAAGTTATTTCTCTTCACCCGACTCTGCTCTTCAGGAGGATAATTCATATTTTGAAGAGTTAACTCGTAGTGACGAGGAAAATTCACAGGGGGAAGATGATATACAGGAAAATATAGTTGAGGTTTCAGTTCCAGTTAGACTCTTAATCCTCAAATTCACTCAAAAATAAAAACTTCAGATAGCATCCAGGTTCAGACACCAGAAGTTCAAGTCACATCTACTCCCTCTATTGTTACTCGCACCCTCGATCCATTACTCGCTGGTGCTGAAGGTCACTCATCTGAGGTATGTCCACTTAGTAATACTAATAATAACGAGTCTAATGTTGGACAATATATGTTACCCAGTCAGTCAACCTGTGGTCAGCCAGCCAAAAGATATGAACCTACCATTCATGCAAAATCAAGGTATTCAGTTGCTAATTATATCTCTACTAGTAGATTATCAAAGTCATATGAATCAGTTGTGAATCAAATATCTGCTGTATCAGTTCCTAACAAAGTGCAGGATACCTTGGATGATCTTAAGTGGAGGAGGGCGATGAAGGAAGAGATGGAGGTGTTACAGAAAAATAATACATGACAACTTGTTCCTCCACCACAAGAAAAGAAGGCTATAGGTTGTTGTTGGATGTTCACCGTAAAGCACAATGTAGATGGTTCTATTAATCGGTATAAAGCCTGAATTGTAGCACAGGAGTTCACTAAAACGTATGGGATAGATTACGATGAGACATTTACTCTTGTCGCAAAAATAAATATTATTCGGGTCCTATTATCATTTGCGGTGAATTTTAACTGGTCTCTTTGACAGTTTGATGTTAAGAACACGTTTCTCCATGAATAATTAGCTGAGAAAATTTATATGGCTCTTCCACCAGGGTATGTGGCAGCTTCTCCTGGTAATTTTGTTTGTAAATTGGAGATATTGCTATATGGACTCAAACAATCTACTCATGCATGATTTGGAAGGTTCTCATAGTTCATGAAGAAGGTGGGTTATACACAAAGCAACTCAGACCATACTTTGTTGATCAAGCACCAACAAGGGAAGGTAATAGCTTTGATTATTTACATCGATGATATGGTGACTAGTGATGATACTATTGAGATTGATAGATTGCAGAGGCAGTTGGCCTCGGAGTTTGAAATGAAGGACTTACGTGAACTTAAGTATTTCTTACGAATTGAGGTGGCAAGGGGGAGTGAAGGGATCTACTCGTGCCAGAGGAAATAAGTTCTTGACTTTTTGGTAGAGACTGGTATGTTGGATTGTAAACCTGCTGACACTCCTATTGAACAGAATCATTGCTTAGCAGAGTATCTAGATCAGATACCTGTTGATCGAGCTCGCTATCAAAGATTAGTTGGGCGGTTAATTTATTTGACTCACACCAGGCCAGATGTTGCATATGCCGTTAGTGTGATAAGTCAGTTCATGCACAATCCAAGTGAGAGTCACATGGATGCTGTAATTAGAATTTTAAGATACTTGAAGTCGTCTCCAGGCAGAAGAGTGGTGTTTTCTAAATACAACGGCTGTCTCAAAATTTCTGGCTTCACAGATGCAAATTGGGCCGGGAGTATCACTAATAGAAGGTCAACATCAGGTTACTTTACCTTTGTAAGAGGTAATCTTGTTACATAGAAGAGCAAGAAACATAAATTTGTGGCTAGATCTAGTGCTGAGGCTAAGTATAGAGGGATGGCTCATGGAGTATATGAATTGTTGTGGTTAAGAAATTTGATGTGTGATTTGGGTTTCGAACCTAAAAATGCTATGCAGTTGTACTGTGACAACAAGGCAGCTATTGATATATCACATAATCCAGTGCAGCATGATTGTACTAAGCATGTGGAGGATGATTCTCATTTTATAAAGGAGAAGATATATGCCAACTTTGTTAACTTTCCTTTTGTCTCTATTGAAGAGCAGCTTACAGATATCATTACAAAAAGAGTTTCCAGGAAAGCGTTTTATGACTCACTTAGCAAGTTGGGCATATTCGATATCTATGCACCAACTTGAGAGGGAATGTTAGAATATATATTATTTGTTTAGTTTCCTTATTTATTAAGTTTCCGTATTGTATTATGTTTCCTTTCTTGAGTAAGAGGTTATGGTTAATTAGTTTCCGTGTTTCATTCAAACCCTATAAAGGGTTCTCTATATCAATTAGATATCATCCAATCCAATACAATTCATTCTCTCAAATTATCTTTCTAGATTATTTGACTTTAGGTTAAAGTTATTCGTCCCTTTGTTTAGTGATTAGTAGTACTGGAGTACGGCCAACCCCAAGTCAGTCCCATGGATCCTGTTGAGGGTGTCTAGCCCAAAAATATTCTAATTGTGTTGGCACTTAGTTGGCTGACTGTCAAATGGTTGGCTTTAAGGAAACCAATAAGAAGATGACGAAAGGGTAAACTAAACCCGGCCTCCTTGAAAACTTATATGTGGACTAAATAATAAGGGTTTAATTTAGTGTCATCAAATGGGTTTATCCCCCTTGGACCCAATCTCTATATGATATTATCGGGGATGTGTTTCGGGGTAAACTATCTTATTTTTCTTGTTTTTTTTACCTTAGTTAGCAAATCAATATACCCATAACTGAAGATCCAGGGATACAAAATCCACTTTACAGATCAAAAAGGGGAAAATGATGAAGAAAAATATAAACAGCGAAGAATAGTTAGAAGTGGGTTATAGAAACTTACTTGAATCTAGTTTTTGGTCCTAGAGAATGAATAATCAGACAAATAAGTGAAAGAACTTATCGGTAGAAAATATAGGAGATGGTTGCAAACTGTGAGAAACCAAAGACAAAGACAAATGAAGGTAAAGAAATAAGGCGAAAAAAAGGATTTTTATATCACTATTGGGTTTCTACCTTCTCAAACGGTGGTTCCCAACCTAGGAAACCGTTGCACATCGTTAGCCACATTTAATGCAAGGCCCATACATAGAAGTCCCATCCTGACGCAACTAGAATATCGCGTTTTGATAGAGCCCAAGTGCAGGCACGTCAAGTTATAGTATAGTCTCGGAAGTCCGAGTGTCGAACCACAGGGATAAGTGAAAAGGGATGGAATGGATTACGGTTTAAAGTGTTTTCTGATTCTTGTAAATTGAAATGGTTGTAGAACAACGGAAATGTAAAACAGTTGTGAAAATTAATAAGAAAGCACTAAGGTAGGTGGAGGTTAGTTACGATTTAAGAGACGGTGATCACTAGCTCATACAAAGATTACAACACAAGATTTCTCGATATATGGGGAATGTTGGTGTATCTCTCAATAGCAAAGGGTGCGACGCTAGGCGACTCATTCCCGAGTTGAAGCTATATCGAGAAAGAGACAAACGACATTCTACCAAAGACGGGGTTATCATTCCTACCTCTTAGCTACGGGTGTGAAGCAAGGCAACCCATTCTCGATGAAGCTAATCCAAGATAGATATGACAAACTCATCATTAAAAGATTTAACATAAAGCAAGTGTATGTAATCTCATGGTTTAAAGAATGAAAATTAGAAAGCGAATCCAAACACTGAAACGGAATGAAATTTATGGGATAAATTTGTCATCTCATTATTTATAACTTATGGTAGAAAACAATGAGTCTAAGTATCACATAAAGTGTAAGAAGCACTCAATGTATCGATAAATGAATAAAAAAATGAGATTAACAAATTTATAATCCATCTATGAAATTTTGAGAACCATTCATAATTTCTACGAAGAGGAAAAAGTTCCATGGATGGGGGAAAAAGACTACAAGCTTTCTAGAACCATATAACTATGTTGTATGTTCATAAACAACCAAGCACTAAATATACAAGGCATATAAAGTCTTAATTTAATATGAGTATACCTAGAAAGCTTGTAACAATGGAGGAAATGAAGAAGAAAAGGATCTACAATTATTTTTTAAACTTTAAACATGGATTGAGCCATAAATCACCAAATATTATATCGCGATTCACCTCCGTAACCTTAGTAAAAGACTACTCCATAATACTCAAAGCAAGAATTATAGAAGAAGTATTCATTTCTTAAAATCAAAGTAAACTTACAAGAAGAAGAAGAAGAAATTACAAGGTTTTAGCTCCCACTTCTCTCTAGAACTTGTACAAAAACTTAGATATCTTAGCCTAGAAGCTAAGAGAAATAATATATATTAAAAGGTTGCAAAATATCTAACTAAATATCTAAAATAGCTTGAACTACTAAAATAGCCCATTTTGGGTGTGAAATGGCCAAGTTGCCAGGGCCATGATCGATCATGGCTTTGCCCATGATCGATCATGGAAGTGCTCTGCCAGAAAATTTTGCAACCATGATCAATCAAGGTTATGCCCATGATCGATCATGGACATGCCTATGATCGATCATGGTTATGCCCATGATCGATCATGGTTCTGGAATATCTTCACTCAGCACTTTGCAAGCCTCCAAGCTTACTCTTGATCAATCTATCCAATGCCATTGTATTCCAATCCTACAAACACATGGAATACTACAAACTACACACCAACTTGGGCCATGTTAGATACAAAACTCGCTAAGGCACTAATCTCGAGATAAGTGGATAATTAGGCAGAATTAAAGCAACAAACGCGTCAAGCGACTCCGGGAAGGAGCTTAGACATGACAATATTATGCGTTTATCACATCCATTTTCGTGCACAAAAGACTAGGAATGAAGGATATCCTCTCTTGGAAGAAAGAAACATTTAGGATTCTTCAAAGATGTGGATATAATTACAAATAGAAAAGAGCATATCCAAACATCTAGACCTATGCCGAGTATGGAAATCATTGAACCAAGCACCTGACGTTAATCGAAGACCGAATTTAAGTGCTTAAGGGGCAAATATGGGACATGAATTATTATAAGTGTACTTTGGGCTAGGCCTTCACCATTTTTGGGCCATAACATGGTCGCCCATTGCTAAGAAGCGTGTCAGAACAAGCCTTAGAGGCCCACACTTGTCCATATTTAAAATGCCTTTGGCTCGTCAAACTAGTCAAACAGAGCTAACCGTGCACATGGGATGCCAATGAGAAACTCCCACTAGTCTAATTGGCCGAGCTCAAATGATTCCACTTCAGTCTAATAAGGCTAGGAAGGCAGAGCATTTAGTCTAATAACGCTCGTCAAATATATTTATATAAAATTATATAAATATATTTCGGGCATTTGTTTTTGCAGTTAATGTCGTACAATAATTATTAATTATCCCAAATTAAGTTAGTTAGTAATTTTATTTTTCATTTTATATGGTACACTACTATTAATAAGTATAATTTTTTTATTTAACCGTTTCGTCCGACACAAGTAATATCTAGTATTTTATAAACTATGAAGCGTGCATGGACGCTGTAGGTGCGGGATTTGGTTATGACATAATGCTGGAATGACTATTCCAAATTTAGGAACAATATGAGATGTATTATATTATTTCTTAATTTTTATAAACACAACCTAACATTGCACGCGTGCAATATAACTAATATCTAAAATTGGTGTGTAGTCAAGTCATGATAAATTAAGTAAAAAAGTTGAAATATGTTCTTTAACTTTTTGATTTTCTTTGTTGAATTTTTTTTTTCAATTGTGAGAAATAAGAAAATTTCACAAAAAAAAAGATGGTTAACATCTACTCATAAATACATGAGAGCATATTACTATATTACTCAGCCTAGTTTTCAACGATTCACATAAACCAATTATTTTTGACAATTTTATTTTTTTTGTTTTTATCATATGGACCATTAGATTTTGTAAAATTGGTTGTTCATCTTGGGTTAGATTTAAACTTGTCTACCTAAACAAGGTTCATTCGTATTAAGATGTGGTTTGTGGACCAAATGATCATGCATTATTAGTTGTTAACTTTCATTAATGTTCAGTCTTTAATATCAAGCTTTATATTTACACTCTAAAACCAATTTTAATCATTTATTTTTTCCATTGGGGGGGGCTATCATTGAAAATTATATATGTTCTTCTTAGTAATATGACAAACGAAGTGACTGATTTTACTATATATTAGACTTGATTGGCCTGCGATATGGGTATATATATAACTAGAAAAAGTAGATGTGATTCGACCTATTACATTGGACCCATATACTATGATGATTCTCCATGCCGGAAAATTATAATTAATTTAATAGTGCTTTATTTATTTAGTTTTTCTAGAATTAGTTGTTCAATATTTGTCAAATTTACACTTCTGCCTACAAACTTTGTAGGGTTCATTCACTTTAAGGAGGTTTATGGGCCACATAACCATAGCTAGTTTGTTAAAATTTGGGTAAACTACTAAAAAGTGCAACGCACTCGTCAAATTCAACCAAACATTACTCTTCCTCTCCAACCAAACCAAAATAATCCACCATCAAAGATTGTGAAGCATCGATAACATTAAAACTCTTTGATGTCATCGATAACTAATATCTAAAAATAGTGGTACATTCGAGTCAAGATAAATTAGTTAAAGAAGTTTAACGTATATATATAACCTATAGCTCCAAAAGTACCAAAAGTACATTAGTTTTACCGTCTATGGTTTCATGTTGGATTATAGATTTTTGAAGTTGATTTGAAGGTTTCATCTAATTAATCCAAGTGGATTTTAGGATGCTCAAAAGAATCCAACAATAATAAAGAATTAAGAAATGGGTGAGAATGAGAAGCCGAGTTGGATGCAATTCAAGTGAATATATTGACCCTTTCATAGAATCTATTAGGGTTGCCATTTTTTACTGAAAATAAAACCGAAAAAACCAAATCAAATCAAACCGAACCGATGTAAATCGGGAACCCCTCTAGCCCTAATTTAGCCCCACTACCTCTCAGTCACGCAGTCGCTACTCTGCGTCCCACTCTTACAACACCTCTCATATGTGTGGGCGTAGGTATGTGTGGATATATCTATATATCTATATATTATGTATGTATTATGGATGTGTTTTAGAGAGAGAATTAGAGTTCAAAGGATTTGTGATGTGCTTTAGAGAGAGAAAATTATGGTTCAAATAATACAAGGGTAATCGAAGCTCTGCCATAAAATAATACATGGGTAATATCAAAGTTTGAACTTCAATTTTTCTTTTTTTATTGCTTTTTGTTAATTTCGGTTTTAACGAACCAACAAGTATACCGAACTGTAATTTTGGTTTGGGATCGATTTTTATTTTGGCTATACCTAATTTAATCTAAGGCTACACATCCTATCTAATAGGTTTATGATCATTTTTAACTTTTAGATGTTGTTTTCCCACAATAAAATATTAAATCAAACACTGACGCAACTTAAATAACGCGCTTCGATATAGCCCAAGTGCAGGCACGTCAAGTTGTAATATAGTCTCGGAAGTCCAAGTGTCGAACCACAGGGATAAGTGAAAAGGAGTGGAATGGATTACGGATTTTACGGTTTTTAGATTTTGTGTGAGTTGGATTTGTTGCGGAACAATGTAAATGTAAAACAGTTGTGAAAATTAATAAGAAAGCATTAAGGTAGGTGGAGGTTAATTACAATTTAAGAGATGGTGATCACTAGCTCATACAAAGATTTCAACACAATGTTTCTCGAGATATGGGGAATGTGGATGTGTCTCTCAATAGCAAAGGGTACGACGCTAGGCGACTCATTCCCGAATTGAAGCTATATCCAGAAAGAGACAACTGACATTCCACCAAAGATGAGTTTATCATTCCTACCTCTTAGCTACGGGTGTGAAGCAAGGCAACCCATTCCCGATGAAGCTAATCCGAGATAATTATGACAAACTCATCATAAAAAGATTTGACATGAAGCAAGTGTATGAAATCTCATGATTTAAAGAATAAAAATTATAAAGTGAATCCTAACAATGAAACAGAATGAAGTTTATGGGATAAATTCGTCAACTCATTGTTTATCACTCATGGTAGAAAATAAAGAGTCTAAGTATCACATATAGTGTAAGAAGCACTCAATATATCAATAAATGAATCAAAGATAAGCTAACAAATTTATAATCCATCTATGGAGTTTTATGAACTATTTATAATTCCTACAAAAAGATCAAAAACTCCATGAATGGGGGAAAAAGACTACAGGCTTTCTAGAACCATATAAATATGTTGTATGATCATTAATAACCAAGAACTAAATATACATGGCATATAAAGTCTTAACTTATCATGAAAATACCTAGAAAGCTAGAAATAATGGATGAAATGATGAAGCAAAGGATTCATAAACATTTATCAAACTTTAAACATGGATTGAGCCATTAATCACCAAAAATAATATCGCAATCAACCTCCATAACCTTAGTAAGAGACTACTCCATAATAGATGCAAAGACAAATATTATAGATGAAGAAATCATTCTTACAAATCAAAACACTTACAAGGGAAAATGAAGAACAATACAACTTTAGCTCTCCCTTCTCTCTAGCACTTTAATGTGTAAAAAACTAGATAATGATATATCTCCATCTCCTAGACTAAAACCATAGCCAAAGGAGTACAAAAAACTAATAAAATAAACAAAAAGAAATATCTAGGAACCAAAACCCCCGAAATAAGGCTAAAAGCAGGAGTTGGTGATTGTCCCCGCCAGGTCATGATCGATCATGGCCAACCCATGATCGATCATGGGGTCCTCTGCCTGAAGGCCAGTTTGCACCATGATCGATCATGGTATACCCATGATCGATCATGCTTTTGGGAAATTCCTCAGATCAGCATTTTGCGAGCTTTTCACTAGCGCTTGATCAATTCTTCGAAGGCCATTGCATCCTATGCCTATAAACACATAGAAACACAACAAGAGCACACCTAGCGGGACGATGTTAGATACAAAAACTCGCTAAGACACTAATCTCAAGATAAGAGGATACTTAGGCAGAACTAAAGCAACAAACGCATCAAGCGACTCCGGGAAAGAGCTTATGCATGACAATATTATGCGTTTATCAACTCCTCTCAACTTATCTCTTGCTAGTCC
Organism: Lonicera japonica; assembly: GCA_021464415.1. NCBI lineage: Eukaryota > Viridiplantae > Streptophyta > Magnoliopsida > Dipsacales > Caprifoliaceae > Lonicera > Lonicera japonica. The sequence continues at coordinate 56,967,435 of CM038470.1, forward strand.
CTTAGCAAGACAAAAAGTATATAATTACAAAAATTAATATACTATACAAAAATATGTTAACTTCTAAGTTCCCAAAGAAGACGAGTTGCATCTCGTGAAGGTTTTTAGAAATGATACCTACAAACATTAGAAGTTTGATCATGATGAACGATGAGAATGAAGTTTCAAGTTTCAATTTGCAAAGCAAGAGGCATTACTATCAATTTTTCAGAAAGATGGATTTTTGAATGATCATCTAATTCGCCTATCTCCTTTAGAACCCAATCCCATATTTTCCAATGCTCACATCCTATATTTCGATTCAAGCAATTCAATATAAACACAAAGAGTCATAATCATTCAAGAAGGAAGAGAGAACTTTTTCAAAAACAAAAGCTCCAAGATTTATCGATTCTAAGCACTTTCTTTATCTTTTCTTGGAAATTTTTGCTAAATTAGATCAGGGCGGTTTTCATCTCTATGGGGGGCAGCGGTTTTCATCTCTATGGGGGGCAGCGGTCTCACTTATGAAATTTTCTCAAAATTCTGCTCATTCATTAGAGTTTGAAGGAAGCTATTCACCCTTTCCCATATGGCAACCTATACCCATCCATAATATTAGACAAAGAGACTTAAGATTTAGTCAAATGAAGCTTTAAGTCAATATTAGGATAAAAGTCATCCAAGTTATCAAAGTGCTATGCTTTTGTCCTCTCATTGGAGGATCTTTTCGAAAGAGCTTCCATCATTTTTGGACAAAAATTTCTCTTCTCTCAATGAAAATAAATCTAAATATTACAACCGAATTGGGAATAACCAAATCAATCTAGCATGCGGAACAGGCAAATATGACGGGACATAAGACTAATTGGAGCAAGGCAATTTAGATTATCATTCGAATTCCTATCTAAATCAAAGAATTCAAGCCAAAAGCTAATGAAACAATAGTCTTCATCAAACAAAATATCAATCAATCATTCATCAATTTTCAAACTTCTCAAACAAAATTTGAACACATCTCTTCTACTCATGGAAATAAACAATAGCAAGCCAAAACAAAATAAACACAAAATAACGTACCCCCCTCAACTTGAAAGAAACATTGTCCTCAATGGATAGAGAACAATAAAAAATGCACGGAAGGGCTACTTTGGCTTTGTTTTCCATGAGACAAAAATAAGAGATAAACAACAACTATACACAAAACGACTTAGAATTAGAATCTAATAGCAAAAACCATAACATTCAACTATTAAAACCAAGTTCTAAAGTTAACATCATGTCTGAAATCTAATACAACCCAAAAGAAATAATATAAAACTAAGCATAAATATAAGAGTTTCCAGGATTAGCAAGTATCATCACATGTTGAGAGGTGGGGGTGGGGGAAAACGACCATACAATGCCTCGAACTGCTGGTGTATGAACTCCTGCTGGGTCGCCATCTGAGCTGCAACTCGTGCCTCGACCTGAGCTGCAATATCTGCCTCCAAACGGTCCTGACGCAATGCCATAATCTCAACCCTCTCATTAATGCTAGCAAACCCAGTCTACATCAAAGCAGTCATCTGCTCAAACTGCTATCTCATGAATTCCCTAGTGTCATCTACCGGCCCAGAGCTTGCCCGTCTTCTCTGCCTTGAGGGGCCCGGGAGATCTGCTCCTGCTTCTTCTGCCCCCTCTTCTTCAGACTCAACTTGAGGAAGTGCGGTTGAAGAACTTGGCTGGTTCCTTAATTGACTAGCGGCTCGAGTTTGGGTCGATCGGTTAAGTGGTGCTCGAGGCATTTTCTTCACATCCTCATCTCTCTCAGTTACCCCCAACATACCTTAGTGATCAAAGACCCAAATTTGATTGTTTCATTGTGGGCGACCAAGTCTGTGATTCTAGCAATTCGCCCAATGTGAGAATCCGCAAATGTGACCCCCGGGTCTCGTCCCCGTTCGTTGGGCGTCTTGAAATGTCGGAAAGGATCCCGTCGTTCCATTTGCTTGGAGTGTTTTGATAATTCATATCGGGTGTCCCTCTATCCTGTTTCTAGGTACAAAAGGGTTCGTTCAGAGTCGCCAGTACGTTTTACGAGAAAACGGACAAAAAGGGGTCGTGTAAGAGAAGAGGCTACAGATAAGCCTTTCTTTACACGTTTGTCTGCGAAACCAGGATTCTATAGGGTTCAGGAACTATATTACGGTTTGGGAAGGTGTTAAGCACCTATTCCGCCCTTTCGGTCTCTAGTGGACTTATATGTTTATTTTATATTTAAAGAATTTGATTCTTTTACTGATAGTCTACTACTTCTCGAATAAAAACCCTAATTTTTAGGGAAAGCGGGAAAGGGTATGAAAAGCCTTTGTGTTCCGAGATCCGATGTTTTTATTATTGAAAGATGTAAATACAAATGACAAAACCTTTTATTTTGAAAGAGTATCTCGTATTATTTCCTCAGATAATGACGATTTTCTCATGTTGTGATTACTTTTGTAAAAAGTTCGGATTTATATCGGGACTGATTTAATATGGAATTAGAACTCTTTGAGGAGAGTTATCAGACACGTCACAATCTATAGAGAAGACAGGATATGTTGATTTTAATTCCTAGATGAGTCTTATCAATCCGGGTTTTGAAAACTGAATTTTATCCGGACGATAACGTTCTCACTCTTCTAGTTTTGCAAATGGTTTTATCGAGGAATTTTGTTTTGAATAAGGTAGACTATTTATAACTTGGCAATAAGTTTATTCAAATAAAAGTGGACAAAATAACAGAAATAAAACAAGTACACAGATAAACCTGATTTTCGAGCGCGTTAGAAACCTAGCACAACCATGTTGCCACTTCGCTTACCAGGACGGGGATCGAATAATAATACTAGAATTCAATATTTTATTTAATTACTAGATGAGACTTTATTTACCTTCCCGACGAGAATAATAATAAGAAAGAGAATATAATACGGCAGAGAGATCTCCGGCGATAATAATCTCTCCTTCTTTAGATATTTCCGAGAATTCAATTCCAGAAACGGGACACGTCGAGTGTCGAGAATAGATTCGACTCTTCAGAAATAAGACGATAATCGAAAATACTTGTTGCTATTTTTTGCACTGTTTTGGCGATTATTCTTGCTGTTTTCAGCTCTAAAACTGCTCTCATGTTGCTGTCTAGAACCCATGGGGGTGCTGGCCTATTTATAGTGTCGAAAGGGCATATGTCGCTCGACATTTGGGTGTATGTCGCGCGACAATCTTAACTGTCGCGCGACATTCTACTTTAATGATTATTCTGACTCACTGCTGAGTCAGAAAGTGGTGTGGTGGGGTGTTTGTCGCGCGACATGTCCCTGGAAAGGGGATTGTCGCGCGACATACTGGACTGTCTCGCGACATTTCAGTTTAAAACATGTTTGTTTGGCCAACAAACCCTCTCGGGCCAGTTCTGGGTGTTCGGGTGAGTTCCGGACTCAAAAACAGTACTTTCGAAGTTCGTTAGGGTTCTTGCGGGGGTCACGGATCGGGGTGTCTACACCTAATGATGTGACGAAGCAAACAACAACGCTTGTTTGTTGCAATAGCGTATAGCACATACGCTTGAGAAGGGTACAGGTGTTGGGTATGTGAAGTCGGGTCCAAAGCGTTGGACCGTTTTCCCTCGGACATGAGCAACATATACATATGGGGTATTTGGAACTGGGATTAAACTTGCAACAAATTCACGACAAATGGAGAGATTACATTGAGTACCTTGTTCACGTAAGTAGTTAATCCACTCCGGATAGCGCTCAAACGTTGCTCGTTGAAGGAAATCGTCCAGCGAACCGATGTAGACCGGCCTCTCAATCACTATCGTCCTCGTCTTGAAAGCGTAATTCCACTATTCGAATTATTGGCGGCTTCGAAATCCGCGGTAGCCACCCCTTGCAGCTTGAATTTCAAGTGGCTTAGTGGGAGGGTTAAAAGAAGCCATAAAAGAGTAATGTGACACTTTAGAGCAGGGAGAGATGAGAAATTTGGAGATTTGATTTGGTAGGGCTCGAAATTGGTGAGGAGAGAGAGAAAGGGAGATTTTTGGGATGGGTTTGATGATTGAGGTTCGAAATTGGAAGATTTGATGGTTGATTCTAGGTTGGGAAGGTTGGAAATGGTGTTTGGGGAAGGTTTGGGATCAATGGGGGAAGAGGGGCTAGGGTTTGGAGAGGATTTGGGAGAAGGAGAAGTGAGAAATGGGGGTTTAGAAACGGCGCCCCTGTTTTATTACGGGACCATGATCGATCATGGTATACCCATGATCGATCATGGGTCATTCTGCCCAACTGATTTTTTGTACAATGATCGATCATGGTATACCCATGATCGATCATGCTGCCTTCTACCCAAATGATATTCCCCCATGATCGATCATGCTTCTGACTGGCTGAGAAAAAATTTTCACCATGATCGATCATGGGTAGGGCAGGATCGATCATGGACCAATCTGCCAAAAAAAAAAAAATTCTTTGCCCTCTTTGCACCAGACCACCTTATAGCTCCCCTCAACTCGATCCGTTCAGACTTAATGACACCCGAATCTCCAATGACGATTCCTGAAACTCAAAAACACTAACAAAAAACATTATTTACAAAATCGACTCATGCCTTTTAGACATAAGTCGGGTCTTCGAGAGGGGTGGACTCCTCTCGAGGTGGGAATTCAAAAAATGGCTTTAAACGTTGTCCATTTACTTTGAAAACATAGCCAGTTTTGGGATCCTCGACATTCACAGCCCCAAAAGGAAATACATGACGGACAATGTAGGGACCAGTCCAACGAGACTTTAACTTTCCCGGAAAGAGATGCAAACGAGTATCATAAACAAGAACTTTGTGCCCAAGTTTAAATTCTTTTCTCAAAATGGATTTATCATGAAAAATTTTGGCACGTTCCTTGCTTATCTTTGCATTGTCATAAGCATCTCTTCTTAATTCCTCAATTTCATCTATTTGCAACTTACGGTCAAGCCCGGCTTTTTTCAAATCACAGTTAACCATCTTAGTTGCCCAGTATGATTTGTGTTCCAACTCTACTGGCAAATGACATGGTTTTCCGTACACAATGCGATAAGGAGACATATCTAGAGTTATTTTATACGCAGTACGGTAAGCCCAAAGTGCATCGATCAGTCTTAACGACCAATCCTTGCGGTTCGGGTTTACCGTTTTCTCTAGAATCTGTTTGATCTCCCTATTTGCCAACTTGGCTTGACCATTAGTTTGAGGATGATAAGCGAGCGATACTTTGTGGTTTATACCATACTTTTGCATTAATGATTGAAATGGTCTGTTGCAAAAGTGAGTACCGCCATCGCTTATTATTGCCTTGGGAGTGCCAAAACGTGCAAGAATGTGTTCTTTCAGAAATCGGATCACCACCTTGTGATCATTTTTCTTGCACGCTTGGGCTTCCACCCATTTTCAAACATAATCTACGGCAACTAAAATGTAAAGATTACCGTAGGAGGATGGGAACGGTCCCATAAAATCGATGCACCAGCAATCAAAGATTTCAATCATCAGGATTGGGTTAAGTGGCATCATATTCCTCTTGGAGATCCCTCCAAGCATTTGGCATCTTTGGCATGCCTTGCAAAAGCATTGTGCGTCCTTAAAAAGCGATGGCCAATACAATCCACTTTGCAAAATCTTCGCGGTGGTCTTCTTTGCCGAGAAGTGTCCTCCGCAAGCCTCATAATGACAGAAGGATAGAGCTCTCTCCACTTCTTCCTCTGGGATGCACCGCCGGATAATCTGATCCGCACAATACTTAAACAGGTACAGTTCATCCCAATAGAATCGACCCACTTCGCTCAAAAACCTTTTTCTGTCTTGCGCGCCCCATGACTTTTGTATCTTGTCAGTTACAAGATAATTTACAATGTCGGCATACCATGGGAGTGTCGAGATTGCCAACAGTTGCTCATCTGGGAACGAATCTTGGATCGGGCTTTCTTCAATGTTGTTTGTAAAAGTGAGACGAGACAGATGATCGGCCACCACATTTTCGACTCCCTTTTTGTCCTTGATGCTCAAATGAAATTCTCACAATAGGAGTATCCACCTCAAAAGCCGCGGCTTGGCATCTTTCTTTGTGAATAGGTACTTCAATGCCGCGTGATCCGTGAAAATAACAATGGGCGATCCTATCAAGTAGGATCGAAACTTGTCCAAGGCGAAAACAATTGCTAGAAGCTCTTTCTCTGTCGTGGTGTAATTCATTTGCGCATCATTCAAGGTCCTACTTGCATAGTATATCACACCCGGTTTCTTGTCTTTCCGTTGACCAAGAACCGCTCCCATCGCATAGTCACTTGCGTTGCACAAGAGCTCGAATGGCAAGCTCCAATCCGGTGCCTGCATAATCGGCGCAGTAGTGAGCATATGCTTCAGAGAGACGAAGGCTTCCTCGCACTTGGCATCCCACGCAAAGGGTGCATCCTTGAGAAGTAGATTACACATCGGCTTGGAAATGGAACTGAAGTTCTTGATAAACCTCCTATAAAACCCGGCATGTCCTAGAAATGATCGGACATCTTTGACATTCTTGGGCGTAGGAAGTTTGGCAATCAAATCGATTTTAGCTTTATCCACTTCAATTCCTTCAGATGAAATGATATGCCCTAAAACAATTCCCTTGGTAACCATAAAATGGCACTTCTCCCAATTCAATACCAATTATTTTTCCACGCATCTTCCCAAGACCTGTTCCAAGTTAGTCAAGCAATTGTCGAATGACTTACCATAGACGGTAAAGTCATCCTGTGAGAACCCGCGTTCTCGACGCCCGGGGGTCCTCGTGGGCGGCGATTCCGTTTGTTGATTTGAAAATCGGTTTTGAAAAGAATAAGAGTCGCCAGTTTGTTTTACTAAACAAACAAAAAAGGTTTGTGTAAAAGAGACGTATTTATGGGGTAAATATCCTCTTATACACAATGTATGCGAAACCAGTTGATTCGAAGGTTCGGGAATTAAGTTACGAATCAGGAAGGTATTAGGCACCCAATTCGCCCTTTCGGTCTCTTGAGTAGGATATGCGTGTGTTATAATTCAGTTCTTGCATGCTATTGCTATTACTTGACAGCTTTTCGTGCTTGCCTTAGAAATTGGGATTTTGGGATTGGGATGAAAACGATGTGTTTCCTAGTTCGCCCATGATTTAAAAAATAAGTGTGTGTGTGTGTGTAATTAAAAAAAAGAGTTTGATAATAATAGATGCAGTGAAACAAGTGATTTTGTAAAGTATTGGGCTTTTCGAAAACTGATTCAATGTGAAATCTTATATTCGATATGATATGAGGCGAGTTGACTGATCGTATGCCAAAGTCTATTGATTAAACCGGTATAGATGGCACTAATGCTCTCATCATCGAGTATTCATCACATATACACCGCAATCTATGAGTTAGATTGGATAAATAGCGATTTTCGATTCCTTCGTATAACAATACCGCTAATCCGGGCTTTTAAAAAAGTAAGAAAGTAATAATACTATTTTGGAATTGGATTAGGGTTTATTATACGCCTTTGGTTTTGAAAAACAATTTGAAAAAGGGTTTTGAAAAGCTATCAAGTGATAGAAATTATGCAGACAAGAGTATGAATTATAAAACTGACGAATAAATAAAAGAAGAGAGAGAAAATTATACCTGAGCCTCCTTAGAGGGAGAGAATATGGGTCTCTTGGTGTGTACCACGAAATCCCCTTGATTGTTGATGAAAATAATAAATGGAGGGGGGGTCTATTTATAGTTGAAGAAAATACTTGGAGAGCAAGAAAAGAGATTGCAACTAGGACTCTTGGAAATTATCGTAAAACCTTCCCACCGTTGGATCATCCTAATTTTTGGATATGTATTGGGAATAGAACTCTTCTATATTGTGTACAAATTTCAGGTGGATCAGATTTCGGGAAGGTTCCCTTTCGTTCTGATTGGTACGAAGAGTTTGTGTCCGCATAGGAAAGGTACTTGTTGTAGACAAGGTCCCTTGTTTGCACGACAGGTCAGGTTCTAACCGTTGGATCATGCTGAATTTTGGATATGTATTTCCAATATAAGTCTTATAGACTCTGTAAAAATTTAAAGACGATCGGAGTTTGGGAAGGACTCAGTCTCCTCGAATTGGTACAAAGAGTTTGTTCCCGCGTAGGAAACGTACTTGCGTACAAAAACCTCAGTAACTGAACTTCTAGCCGTTGGATTATTCTAATGTTTGGATATGTTTTCCCTCCAAATATTTTCTAGCTTGTGTCCAAATTTGAGATCGATCAGAATTTTGAAAGGCCAATATTTATGTTAATTTTCTACGAAGGACATTTCAACTAGAATTGCACGGTAGACAAATTGATTCTTGAGAATCCCATGTCTGACAAAGATGAAATTTTAATATGCTCTTCCCCACAATAAGGCCTATCCACTTACCAAACTTTAAACCATTTTAACTTCTAGAAGACCTCCATTTGACCACCCGAAATAAACTCGCGATTGTTTGAATTTTCGGAGATCCGAATATCAGATTGAGCTGATTTTCGAGTATGCTACTCCGCATGATAATGTCTAACAACTCTCAAAGTTTGAGGATGATCCGAAATGCGTAACTCTCCTTTCATAAGTTTCCAGGAGTTTTGCCGATTTTCGGTTTCGATAATTTTCGATGCTGTGCTGCTTAACTCTCTTCTTGGGATGGATGGGCGATTTATGGGCTGTTTGGGTCATGTCCTGCTCTTTACTCTGATTTTGATTTGGCTGATGAGCATCTGTATTCTCACTGGTAGAGATGGCTTTTGTTAATAAGTCTCTCTTGAACTGACATATATCTATGGGCAGGGAATGTTTTGTACTCCCACAGGCAGGGACGTACCCCCACAGGCAGCGATGATTTTGAATTCCCACAGGCAGGGAATGTTTTGTACTCCCACAGGCAGGGACGTACTCCCACAGGCAGGGATGATTTTGAATTCCCACAGGCAAGGAAAGTTTTGTACTCCCACAGGCAGGGACGTACTCCCACATGCAGGGATGATTTTGAATTCCCACAGGCAGGGAATGTTTTGTACTCCCACAGGCAGGGACGTACTCCCACAGGCAGGGATGATTTTGAATTCCCACAGGCAGGGAATGTTTTGTACTCCCACAGGCAGGGATGATTTTGAATTCCCACAGGCAGGGAAAGTTTTGTACTCCCATAGGCAGGGACGTACTCCCACAGGCAGGGATGATTTTGAATTCCCACAGGCAGGGAATGTTTTGTACTCCCACAGGCAGGGGCGTACTCCCACAGGCAGGGATGATTTTGAATTCCCACAGGCAGGGAATGTTTTGTACTCCCACGGGCAGGGACGTACTCCCACAAGCAGGGATGATTTTGAATTCCCACAGGCAGGGAAAGTTTTGTACTCCCACAGGCAGGGACGTACTCCCACAGGCAGGGATGATTTTGAATTCCCACAGGCAGGGAAAGTTTTGTACTCCCACAGGCAGGGACGTACTCCCACAGGCAGGGATGATTTTGAATTCCCACAGGCAGGGAAAGTTTTGTACTCCCACAGGCAGGGATGATTTTGAATTCCCACAGGCAGGGAATGTTTTGTACTCCCATAGGCAGGGACGTACTCCCACAGGCAGGGATGATTTTGAATTCCCACAGGCAGGGAATGTTTTGTACTCCCACTGGCAGGGAAAGTTTTGTACTCCCACGGGCAGGGATGATTTTGAATTCCCACAGGCAGGGAATGTTTTGTACTCCCACAGGCAGGGACGTACTCCCACAGGCCGGGATGATTTTGAATTCCCACAGGCAGGGAATGCTTTGTGTTTGAGAGGCTGGGGAAGATGGTCTGCTGGGGACGTTTGATGAATCAACTGGAGACACTACTTTGGTGTTGGTGATTTAGGATAAAGGCTGATGGGGAAATAAGAATTTATGGTATACTAAGAAAATGTGGATTCCTACTGGTCAAGATAAAGGCTGAATGTTGATGATCTGCTGGGGATATGATGATTGGTGGTTTACTGAGGATATGATGAATTCTACTGGTTAAGATAAAGGCTGAGGGTTGGTAATCTGCTGGGGATATGATGAATGGTGATCTGCTGAGGATTTGCTAAATTCTACTGGTTAGGATAAAGGCTAAGGGTTGATGATCTGCTGGGGATATGATGAATGGTGGTCTGTTGAGGATATGCTAAATTCTACTGGTTAGGATAAAGGCTGAGGGTTGAGGTTGAGGAGGTGAGAGTATCTGAGAAGACATAGAGAGAGAGTTCTGGTGTGATCTTTTTTTCTTTTTTTTTTTTTTTTTAAAATAAATACTTTTGGCTGGCCTCTTTTTCCTTGAGAAATGATCGAGTTACATTCTCTCTATTCTCGAAACCTCGTGTATGAATTTTGGACTTTGCCTCTTGCCCAGCTTTCGTGGCATCTTTTTTTTGTCACTAGGGTGTGATTCTGCTTATTGTTTCCTGACTTCGCGAGAGAAGAATTTTTTTGTGCCTGCATCATTTTTTATTTTTCGATGCCCTTATTCCTCCTTGATTGATTGAAAGCTTTTTTATGCAGCTTATTTTTTTTATTTTCTTTCAGCTTACTTTTTTTTTCTTTTGCATGGTCAGCAGCCTTCCTCACCCAAGACACAGCCCTGGGCTTTTTAGCCTAGCTGTCACTCTTGGTGTGGCTCTCAGGGCCATCTTTTTTCCTTTTCTATTTTTTTCAATATTCTTTTCCTTTGGCACTGTGGGATTTATCCTCTTTTCTACTCTTTCAATTTTTTCTTGCACCCACTTTGTTTTCTCTCACTTTGTCAGGTTTTCTGAGCATCATCGTCCTTGCGATTTTGAGAATGTTTACTTTGAAAGTTCGCATTTGACATCGTCGTGCTGTGTTTGTGATTTTCGATTCGAGAACCTTTAGGAGCGTATCTTGAAGACTTCTTGGGAAAGAAGAAGTTAAGCCAAAAGTCCTTTTTGTAGGGACTTGTTCCCTATGTCTTTTACGAAATTTTCTCATTCCAGTCTTTTTCTCTATCTTTCTCTGATATCCTCTTAAAAGGGGGATTTTTGATTTTGGAGAAGACTTGAGTTTGCCTATAGGAAGGGCTTTAGTATGTGCCTGTGAAAAGGGCTTAGATTGGATTGGTGCCTGTAAAAAGGGTTTGGATTGGATTGGTGCCTGTAGAAAGGGCTTTGATTGGTGCCTGTAGAAAGGGCTTGTGAAGTGATTTGACTCTCTGGGAGACTTTGTGATTGATTGCCTCTTTGGGAAGGCTTATGAAGTGATTTGACTCTCTAGGAGGGCACGTGACCTTTTCATGATGATCTGGTCGGTGATGGTGGTGTGACTAATCATTGAGGTATATATCAGGATGCGGTGGTGTAGCCTGTCTGGTAGGCTATGGAGCTTAGTGCTTACGTATCCACCATGTAAATGCTCATGCCATGCACCTTGGTTTTGAAAAGGTTGTGAATCGTGAGTTGCCTAATTTACGAAACATGATATGCTATTCGAAAATGCATGCAATGCTGACTCTTTTCCGAGAATATGTTAACTTATTTAAGAAAGTATCATTTATCATTTCGTCTTGTGGACAAAAGCAGACCTTCTGTCTCATAGACAAAAGGGGGTCCTTTTGTTTTAGACAAGAGGCTATGTCCCTCACGTCACTTTTTTCTCCCATCATGTTTGCTTTCTTGAAATTCATTTTTTTTAGACCGGGCCTGAAGTCACTTCTCAGGTTGCCTACGTTCCCCTTGTTCTAATATCTCAAATCTTGGTTGTGGGGCTCAGGTCTACGTAGTTCTTAGGGATGCCGGCTTAGGTCCTTTATTGATAATATTTCTTCAGACGATCCAGATTAACCGAAGAATTGAACTGCTGCCCATCTGTATCTGTGAGTATGACTGCTCCCCCGAAAAAGATTTCTTTAACAATGTATGGCCCAGTCCATTTCTGTGCGAATTTACCCCTCGGATCTCTGGCTGGTTCCCTAATTTCTTTCAGCACCAAATCATTTATATGTATTCCTCTTACTTTCACCCTTTGATTGAACGCTCTAGCGACTCTTTTCTGATATCCCTGCTGATGATAGGCGGCTTTCAGTCGTTTCTCATCGAGTAGTGCCAGTTCCTCATAACGGCTTTGAACCCAGTCTAATTCGGACACCGAGCTCTCCAGTATCACCCTCAGCGATGGAATCTCCATTTCTACTGGCAGTATTGTTTCCATTCCATATGTTAGTGAGAATGGTGTCACGTTTATAGAGACCCTTTCGGTAGTACGATATCCCCATAGTGCATACGGCAATTTGTCGGCCCAGTCTCGACCACTTTTTATCATTTTACTAATTACATTCTTCAGGTTTTTATTTGCTGCCTCTACTGCGCCATTGGTCTGGGGTCTATAGGGGGATGATTTGTGTCTCTATATCCCGTATTCTTCCATTACATCATTGGCTTCCCCCTCAAAGTGGGTTCCATTATCTGACACAATTTCATGCGGTACTCCGTATTTGTAGATGATGTTTCTTCAGATAAATTTTGCAACTTTTCTTGCATCGAGCTTCGCATATGATTCAGCTTCTACTCATTTTGTGAAATAATCGATTGCTACCAGTATGTATTCATGTCCATTACTTGCTGTCAGTGATATTTTTCCGATGACATCTATACCCCAAACTGAAAAGGGCCAGGGAGCTGTCATAGTGTATAATTCTTTTGGAGGAAGTTTCTGAGATTTCGCATGAACCTGACATAGGTGACACCTTCTTACATGATCATTGCAATCTTGTTGCATGGTGGTCCAGTAATACCCTTGTCTGACAATCTTGCGGGCCAAGGTGTGCCCACTCATGTGGGGTACGCATTCACCCCCATGAATCTCGTCCATGACTGGTTGGAACTCTTCCTGTTTTAGGCATCGGAGGTGTATCCCATCGTGACTCCTCTTATACAATTTTCCCGAGCAAATAATGAACTGAGCAGCTAATCTTCGAAGTGCTACTCGAGTTTTCTTATCAGCACTCTCAGGGTATTTTCCTTCTTTTAAGATTCTCCAACTATCATAATACCAGATCGATGGGTCCACCATTTCTTTATTTTCACTTTCGATGACTAGACAGTATGCGGGAATCTCCCTTTGCTCAATGGCTATTTGTACTGTTTGCATGTCTTCGGGAATTTCTACCATTTCCGCTAGAGTTGCTAGCGCATCAGCAAAGTTATTCTGGCAGCGAGGTATATGGTGAAACCTAACTCTGTCGAACCTGTTGGCCAGATCTTGTAATCGATCTAAGTAGGGGATGAGTTTTTCTTCTTTGATTTTCCACTTTCGTAGAATCTGCTGAATGATAAGAGCTGAATCCCCAAATACTTGTATCTTTGTTACCCCTTTTTCAAGCGCGATTTCCAATCCCACAATGCAAGCTTTATACTCAGCAGTATTATTAGTACAGTCAAATTGAAGCCAAAAAGATAACGACGAGTGAATCTGATCTGGTGAGATTAGGAGGATCCCTATCCCGTAACCGTTCTTGTTGGCAGCCCCATCAAAATACAATTTCCATTCACTCTCTGTATCTGTGACCATAACCGTTTCATCTGGAAATTTGGATTCTTCCTCTTCTTCCCCTTCTAACATAGGATTACCTGCTAAGAAATCTGCGATAATTTGCCCTTTAATCGCCTTTTGAGTGACGTAAGTGATATCAAACTCCGATAGTAAGAACACCCATTTGGCCATGCGGTTAGTCAACATCGGTTTTTCGAACAAGTACTTCAATGGGTCTAGTCGGGTTATAAGAGTGACTGAAAACACAAGCATATATTGGCGTAATTTCTGAGTGGCCTAGATTAAGGCTGCACACGATCTCTCCAGAGGCGAGTAATTCCTTTCATAATGTGATAACTTCTTGCTGATGTAATAAATCGCCTGTTCTCTTCGACTCTGGGCTATATGTTGGGCCAGCATGGCCCCTGCAGCAGTTTCATTTACCGTGAGGTATAGTAATAACGGAATTCCTGGCTGTGGCGAGGCGAGGATCGGTGGATTTGACAAATACTCTTTGATCTTATCGAATGCTGCCTGACATTGTTCATTCCATTGACCATCAGACGACTTCTGCAACAATTTAAATATAGGTTCGCACTTTTGTGTGAGCTGTGATATGAACCGGCTGATATACTGAAGCTTACCTAAGAACCCTCTGATTTCTTTCTCGGTGCGTGGCGTGGGCATTTCTCTGATTGCCTTTATTTTAGCTGGATCTGCCTCGATTCCCTTCTTACTGATAACATACCCCAGCAGCTTACCTTTGGTTACCCCGAATACACATTTTTGTGGGTTTAGCTTCATCTGGAACTGCCTGAGCCTGTCAAAGAAGGCTTTAAGGGCGGGGAGATGTCCCTCTCTTTCTTTAGACTTGATAATCATGTCATCTACATAAACCTCTACTTCCTTGTGGATCATGTCGTGGAACAGTGCGGTTGTAGCCCGTTGGTACGTTGCTCCAGCATTCTTCAACCCAAATGGCATAACTGTATAACAATAAGTTCCCCATGGCGTTATGAAGGCAGTCTTATCTTGGTGATCGGGATGCAACTTTATCTGATTATAACCAGCAAACCCATCAACAAACGAATTTAGAGCATGGTTGGCGGTATTATCCACAATCAGATCAATGTTGGGCAATGGGAAATCATCTTTTGGGCAGGCTTTGTTGAGATCCCTATAATCGACACATACCCTCACTTTGCCATTTGGCTTTGGCACGGGTACTATGTTAGCTAACCATGTTGGGTAATCTACCACTCGGATGAACCCTACCTTTAGTTGCTTTTCAACCTCTTCTTTAACTTTTAATGACCACTCTGGTATCAATTTCCTGAGTTTCTATTTAACTGGCCTGCACTCCGGCTTAGTGTGAATTTCATGCATCACTATATCTGTACTTAATCCAGGCATATCGGCGTAAGACCAGGCAAATACGTCAACATATTCCTTCAATAATTCATGCAAGTCTTTACCCTCAGCTTTACTCAATTCAGCCCCGATTTTTACTTCTTTCCTATCCTCATCGGTCCCTAGGTTAACTATAACAGTTTCACCCTCTTCGATTTGGATTCGTTGCTCGTGTTTTTCAGGAGTATCATTCATGGATTCAATTTCTGTCAAGGTAATATGAGATTCAGACACATTCGGATACTGAGAAGCTGATTCTATCTTATTAATGAAAACATTATCAAGGAAATTATTAAGAAAATCTCCTAAGAGCTCATAATCGCTCATTCTACCCACAATTTTATCCCTTACAAGTTCACTCCCTTTCTCACTCATATTTCCCTTATCTTTAACCGGGCGAATCAATGTAACTGGATCTACTACCAGGCCTTCCTCAGTAAGCACCATGATATATGTCTCTTTTTGGGGCTGAATGTGTTCTTCAAAAAATAGGCTTCTCATCATGCTTGATACATCTTCCACTTCTTTTTCCTCATTCATGCGTTGAAATTTCACGTGGTAACCCTGACTTTCAGTGCAATGCATATGGCCCTCCTTGCAGTACAAGTCTTCAACATAAAATATCTCAAACCCTGGAACTTTTTCACCTTTCGAATTGACCCACGGCTCCTGCAACCCACAAAATGGAAAATCCTCTTCTTCTTTCACGAAAAACCCATTAAGAGAAGTGTTGAACACCCCGCAACCCAAACCTTCTGTAAATCCATCTTCCGTGTTACCTGTTTGATCTGTAAAACCCAATCCGGCATATTTTCTTTCCTGCATATGGGGCTCAATTGGCTCAGCTATTCCAATATGTTTATCTCCCAGTCCTCGGCCTGGCATGTAACCCATAGTATTCATCATGGCTACCACTCACTCATTCAAAAATGGCACTGTTTCAGGCGGTATATACCTGATCTTCTGCGTAGTCAGAGCTTGTACCTTAGGTTCATATTGGAAGCCCCCCAACTGCACATCTTGACTTCCTATACCTAAGACAGGCGTATCTTTAGGTATTATGGTTTTATCACAATCACCATGTATCACGATAACCTCATCCCCTACCGGGATCTTGATCTTTTGATGTAGAGAAGATGGAAGAGCCCCTACCGAATGTATCCATGCGCGTCTGAGCAACAAGTTAAAGCTAGATGGTATGTCTATAACTTGGAATTCAACAGGGAATTCGATCGGCCCAATTAGTAAGTTCAAATTAATAGACCCTAATACTGCCCTTTTGGTGTTATCATATGCCCTTACCGTTACCGAGGATTCTCCCAAGCTACTTTCATCGAGTCCTAAAGCCTTGAAGGTTTTGAGTGGACAGATGTTTATAGTCGTCCCATTGTCAATGAGTACCTTTGGGACTACCATTCCTTTAGTTTCAATAGATATATGGAGTGCTTGATCATGGTTCCTCCCTAGTGGTGATAGGTTTTCGTCTGAAAAGGACAAACTATTCTGTAGGCTTAGGCTCCCGATCATTGTTGTTAGTTGTTCTGGGGTTAATTCTATTAGGATTATGGCCTCATCCATGAGCTTGAGAAATGCTGCTCTGTGGGGCTTGGAAGAGACCAATAATCCCCAAATAGATATTTGGGCCTGAGTCTTCTTTAATTGATCAACAACTTGGCCCCCTTCGGGCTGAACCACCTCTTTCTTTCCTTCCTCTTTTCCTTTCTCTTGCGGGTGATATGCTTTTCCTGACCTTGTGAGCTGTTGTACCCACCTGGCCAAACCTTCTTCCTCAGCTAAATCAGATTCTGACGTAACCTTTGCCTAATCAAAGCTGACCACATTGATGTGTGCTCGAGTGATCTTCTTTGAGATTGACCACTTCCTATTTGATGCATCTTGGCCAAATTTTATTTTCCTCCCCTGATAACCCAAGCCTTGCCTATGTATTTGGGCTTTAACAACAATGGGCTCTGCAATGCCTTGATTATTCTTGCCTAGTCCTTTACCGGGCAATATTTTCATTTCTCGCATCCATTTATTAACATGGGAATCGTATACTGGCTCTTTCAAAATTTGTGGAGTTTCTTTCATCATATCTCGAAACATAGTTTCTGAGTCTTCTTCCTCTTTCTTCACTCGAATTCGGTTTACACGATTTTCAACACGATAAGCTGTCATGACTTCTCCTCCCTTCTTTACTGACTTAATCAAGAAAATCGGATCATTTTTTTCGTTATCTACTAATAAGGCATTAATTCTCCCTCAGTGGTTAGGGAGTGGGTTCTTTGCAACATTCGGAGCTTCAGGGTCAGGGATTTTTCCTGCCTCGATGAAATCTTGGATAGCATGCCTTAAAGCTACGCATCAATCAGTGTGGTGTCCTGGGCCTTGGTGGTATTCGCAACATTCATTTGTGTTCCAACTAGGAGGCAGTGGATCGGGAGGAGCCCGGGGGGCCAGTGGTCGCATGATCCCACTTTCTTGCAATGCAGCTATAGTTTTACTTAAGGAGGCCGGAAGACGTGAGAAATATCGATCTTTGTTTTTTCTATTTTGGTTCACGAATCCTTGGCCTTGGGCCGACCCTTGCTCTCTTGGGTACTGAAAATTGGTTCGTTGATAAGGACCTAAGTTCTGATGAGACCACACTTGATTAATAACAGAAGCAGATTTCTTGTATTGGGACGAGGCCTTCTTAACCTCAGCGGCTTTTGCAAGTTCTTCTTCGGTTTCATTAGCCACGTGCATCAAAGCCTTATATTTTTCAAAATACTGTCGTCCCATACCATTTTTGATCTCAGGTTTAAAATTCTTGATAATTAAGCCCAATTGTTCCTCCTCAGGGACCCGATCAATCATCTATGATGCCAATTCCCTCCAGCGTGTGATGAAGTCATTGACACTTTCATTGTCTCGCTGCTTAGCCATTTCGAGGTGCTTACGAGAAATTTTCAACTCCTCATTTGATTTGTAGTGTTCCATAAACTCCTTCACAATACTCTTCCAGTCTGGCACCCTGTATTTTTCCAACCCTAAAAACCAATTGTGTGCGGGCCATGTTAAAGTCTGATGGAAACCTTGGGCTAAGTGAGTCTCATTTAACCCATACAATTGCATAGTGCAAACATAGGCCTTATGATGTAGATGGGGCGGGCTATTTCCCAAGAATTTTTCCACATTGGGAAGTTTAAAGCCCACCGGCAACCTGGCTTCAGGGAAAAGAGACATGTTTTGAAGATCGGCTATGTCATCAACCTTATCCGTCACCTTCTGGTTTAGAGCCTTCATTTGTTCCTTTAGTAGGGTGATGGCTTCATTTTCCTTAATCTGTTCAACTACCGACTCAGCGTACTGTCCCATATACGGATCTGGTTCGTGCCCTTCGAAGAGTGGGTTATGATGTTGTCGGGGTTGATTGTGTTCAGGATGGAGCCACACATTGACAACATCTGGCACTGGCGGGCCTTGTCGTAGTAGGGGAACCGGTAGGACATTTTGTGGAGGTGGGGGAATAGGTTGGCCTTGGCCTTGGCCTTGGTTGTGAGCGGGATTAGGATTTGGTCGATTCAGTTCAACAGGTGCCCGAGCAGCAAGTAAGGTATCCAGACGGGCCTGGGTGGTCCTATGCAGATTGGTCATGGTATTCATAGACAGAGCCAAACCTTGTATCATTTGGTAAAGCTGTTCTGGAGTAAAGGCCTCGGGGTTGACTGGTAAAACGGGACCGGGCGGCAGATCCGCTGCATGGTGTTGACCCTCGGTCTCATTAACCCTTTCTTCGTTAACTTCTACCTAGTCATTGTGATAATCGAGAGCACGTCGTGGAGGCATGATGAAAGGTGAATCTGGTCGAGTAAGTCTGCCTGTATGATCTCTACCAGCCCAATCGGCCAGTGTGTTTCGGCAATAAAAAAAAACCTGGGAGTGGTGGAGAAAAGACTGAGATAAGGACAGCGAGCCAGAACTAGATAACTGATACTTTTCACCAATTGATTGCGTAATTCTCGGAAAAGAGTGTGACTCAATGATATGCAAATCGAAAACCACTTTTTGGTGTTTAGGCGAAAACAGACCCACAGTAGCAACTTGAGAGCCCCGTGGATAGGTTTAGGGAGGGAATATAAATTCCCGGGGTGCCCTTATAACCTTCCGATTTTGAAAATTAATTTTTGAAAAATGACTCGATTTTTTAGAAAATATTTTGAAAAACATTTTTTTTGAAAACTGGGAAATTCTCTCCTCTTAGAGTTGCTTTTCATGGAAATAGTGACAGGAAAATTCTCACTAACAGGTTTTAGTGAGGGATTTCTACGGACGGGGTTGGACAGCCTCCGGCCGTACTTGCCAAACCAAGAGTTGGTATATATGACAAGGCCTTTTATTCACTAATCTCACGACTGACGGTCAAGAAAACATGCAGAAATTCGTGTGTACTAAGATGATGCATCCTATATGCAAGCGTGGTTGAAAGGGGTAAGGTTTAAGGCTCCCTCCTATTTAGCTAGGTCTTGCTATATACCCTAAGGGCGAGTACGTGCAAGGACCTTTTGATATACATTCTAGGTACGTGAGTGTTCTCGTCACTCGATATACCTCAGTTTGGTACTTGGCCAAGGAGAGTGGTCCCATGCGCTTTCGGCTGGTGTAAACCCGCAAGTCCACGGCCTAGTCACGACTTTGGTCCCGAGGTTGATAGGGTAAATTCACACTCGCTATAATGCATGATGATAGTGAGTGCGTGCAAAATAACAATTATGGAGGTTCATTATGATAAACGCTTTAGGGTTTGTTCAAGTACTTTCAAATTTTATTTATGAAAAGATTTTCCTCAAACAATTATTACAAACAAAAAGGGAATTAGGGTATCCACCTAAATCGCATCTATGTTATCCTAAGACTAAGGCCAAAAAAAAGAAAGTATGCAAACATAAATAATTATCCACGCATATTCTACTCTTGTTTAGAGTCTAATCCTCTTACGTCCACAGCAGAGTCGCCACTGTGAGAACCCGCGTTCTCGACGCCCGGGGGGTCCTTGTGGGCGGCGATTCCGTTTGTTGATTTGAAAATCGGTTTTGAAAAGAATAAGAGTCGCCAGTTTGTTTTACTAAACAAACAAAAAAGGTTTGTGTAAAAGAGACGTATTTATGGGGTAAATATCCTCTTATACACAATGTATGCGAAACCAGTTGATTCGAAGGTTCGGGGATTAAGTTACGAATCGGGAAGGTATTATGCACCCAATTCACCCTTTCGGTCTCTTGAGTAGGATATGCGTGTGTTATAATTCAGTTCTTGCATGCTATTGCTATTACTTGATAGCTTTCCGTGCTTGCCTTAGAAATCGGGATTTTGGGATTGGGATGAAAACGATGTGTTTCCTAGTTCGCCCATGATTTTAAAAATAAGTGTGTGTGTGTGTGTAATTAAAAAAAAGAGTTTGATAATAATAGATGCAGTGAAACAAGTGATTTTGTAAAGTATTGGGCTTTTCGAAAACTGATTCAATGTGAAATCTTATATTCAATATGATATGAGGCGAGTTGACTGATCGTATATCAAAGTCTATTGATTAAACCGGTATAGATGGCACTAATGCTCTCATCAT
This sequence comes from Lonicera japonica, assembly GCA_021464415.1. Lineage (NCBI taxonomy): Eukaryota > Viridiplantae > Streptophyta > Magnoliopsida > Dipsacales > Caprifoliaceae > Lonicera > Lonicera japonica. The sequence goes on from CM038470.1 coordinate 56,988,001, forward strand.
CGAGTATTCATCACATATACACCGCAATCTATGAGTTAGATTGGATAAATAGCGATTTTCGATTCCTTCGTATAACAATACCGCTAATCCGGGCTTTTGAAAAAGTAAGAAAGTAATAATACTATTTTGGAATTGGATTAGGGTTTATTATACGCCTTTGGTTTTGAAAAAAAATTTGAAAAAGGGTTTTGAAAAGCTATCAAGTGATAGAAATTATGCAGACAAGAGTATGAATTATAAAACTGACGAATAAATAAAAGAAGAGAGAGAAAATTATACCTGAGCCTCCTTAGAGGGAGAGAATAGGGGTCTCTTGGTGTGTACCACAAAATCCCCTTGATTGTTGATGAAAATAATGAATGGAGGGGGGGTCTATTTATAGTTGAAGAAAATACTTGGAGAGCAAGAAAATAGATTGCAACTAGGACTCTTGGAAATTATCGCAAAACCTTCCCACCGTTCGATCATCCTAATTTTTGGATATGTGTTGGGAATAGAAATCTTCTAGATTGTGTAAACATTTCAGGTCGATCAGAGTTCGGGAAGGTTCCCTTTCGTTCTGATTGGTACGAAGAGTTTGTGTCTGCGCAGGAAAGGTACTTGTTGTTGACAAGGTCCCTTGTTTGCACGACAAGTCAGGTTCTAACCATTGGATCATGCTGAATTTTTGATATGTATTGCCAATATAAGTTTTCTAGACGATCGGAGTTCGGGAAGGACTCGGTCTCCTCGAATTGGTACAAAGAGTTTGTTCCCGCGTAGGAAACGTACTTGCATACAAAAACCTCAAGAACTGAACTTCTAGCCGTTGGATTATTCTAATTTTCGGATATGTTTTCCCTCCAAATGTTTTCTAGCTTGTATCCAAATTTGAGATCGATGAGAATTCAGGAAGGCCAATATTTATTTTCATTTTCTACGAAGGACATTTCAACTAGAATTGCACGGTAGACAAATTGATTCTTAAGGATCCCATGTCCGACAAAGCTGAAATTTTAATATGCTCTTCCCCACAATAAGGCCTATTCCCTTACCAAACTTTAAACTATTTTAACTTCGAGAAGACCTCCAATTGACCACCCGAAATAAACTCGCGATTTTCTGAATTTTCGGAGATCCGACTGTTAGATTGAGCTGATTTTCGAGTATGCTACTCCTCATGATAATTTCTAACAACTCTTAAAGTTTGAGGATGATCCGAAATGCGTAACTCTCCTTTCACAAGTTTCCAGGAGTTTTTGTCGATTTTCGGTTCCGATAATTTTCGATAATTCTGTAACTCCTCATCCGGGGTCCTTTTGGCTTTCTTCTTTGACATGTATCACATGTACATATATGCATCTAGGAATGTTCGTGCATGCATGCGTGCTTATTTCTTTGGAGATCAAGATTCTTGCGGGGGTTGCAAAATGAGGTGTTCACACATCCATAAAAACTTCTAAAGTCCTTTCCACCATATCGCTAAAAATACTTAGCATACACCGTTGGAAAGTGGCCGGTGCATTACATAGACCAAAGGGCATTCTTCGATAAGCGAAGGTACCAAAAGGACATGTAAAGGTGGTTTTTTCTTGATCATCTAGGTCAATCTCAATTTGATTGTACTCGGAAAAACCATCGAGGAACGAGTAATATTCATGGCCCACTACCCTCTCTAGGGTTTGATTCAAAAAGGGGAGTGGGAAATGATCTTTAGGAGTTGCCTCATTGAGTTTACGGTAGTCAATACACATTCGCCACCCGGTGGTGACTCTTTGCGGAATCAACTCGTTTGAGTTGTTTTTGACTACCGTAAGACCCGATTTTTTCGGTACCTCTTGGGTTGGACTAACCCATTTACTATCCAAGATTGGATAGATGATCTTTGCATCCAACAATTTCAACACCTCGTTCCTAACCACTTCTTGCATGTTAGGATTCAACCGGCGTTGAAATTGCCTCGATGTTTTTGCCCCATCCTCTAAGTGAATTTTATGTCTACAAATCAAAGGGCTTATTCCTTGGAGGTCGGCAAGAGTCCAACCAAAAGCTTTTTTATATTTACCAAGCAAATGAACTAACCTTCCTTCTTGGTCATCCGAGAGATCGGACGAAATGATGACAGTGTAAGTGTCTGAAGCTCCCAAAAAGGCATACTTCAAGTTGCTCGGCAAATGCTTGAGATCCATTTGTCCTTCAAGCAAATTGGTGGACCCTGATGTGTTTTCCTCTTTCTCCAAGCATTCAACCTGTTTGTCACACAAGGAAAACACTTGCATACAATCCTCGGGTTCATCGGAAGTGGTTAGATAACCTTCCGTTGACTCCGATTTGAAATTTTCCACAAAGTGGTCTTGGATACATGACTCTATCATGTTCACGTGTTCATTTTCCTCATTATCATCGTCATCTCTTTGATTGCTCAAAGAGAACATGTTTAGCTCTAGAGTCATGTTTCCAAATGTTAACTTCACGATTCCATTCTTGCAATTTATGATGGCATTAGACGTAGCAAGAAATGGTCGTCCGAGGATAACCGGAATCTCGTTGGCGGGATTTGACACGGGTTGCATGTCGAGGATCCCTCTTGTCGACTTGGACAAGCACATCCTCGACAATCCCTCTTGGGATCTTAACGGATCGGTTCGCTAATTGAATAGTAACCCTCGTGGGTTTTAACTCGCCTAATCCCAGTTGTTGATATACCGAATATGGGAGCACATTCACACTTGCTCCCAAATCTAACAACGCATTTTTGATCATTCAATTTCCTATGACACACGAAATTGTGGGACACCCGGGGTCTTTGAACTCGGGGGCTCTCGTGCCTTGCATGAGGGAGCTCACTTGCTCCGCCATAAAGGCCTTTTTCTTGACATTCAACCTTCGTTTGATAGTACATAAGTCCTTGAGGAACTTAGCGTACGAAGGTATTTTCTTGACCGTGTCAAGCAATGGAATGTTGATTTTCACTTGCCTAAAAACATCCAAAATCTCGGTATTAGATTTGGACGGTTGGTTCAATCTCTCCGGAAATGGAACTTTAATCCCATTTTTTATTTTTTCGAGATCCTCTTTTCCTTGTTTTTCTTCCTCTCTCTTCTTTTCTTCACTCACAACCTCCTCAACATGCGTGGGCTCAACTATGTCCGCCACCTTGGAGGTTTTAGGAACAATAGTTTTATCTACCTCCTTCCCACTCCTCAGGATTGTGATAGATTTGAGTTCTTTTATCTTGGTACTAGACTCTCCTCCCTCTATGACTTGAACTTGACCTCTAGGATTAACTAAAGGTTGAGAGGGGAATTTTCCCTTCTCTTGGGTAGCTAGGGCGGTGGTGAGTTTAGACATTTGAGTTTTTAACTCACCCACATCACGATCCGTTTTGTCCACAAATGATCTCAACAAAGCTTCCAAGTTTTGGTTGGCATTTTGATTCTGAGGTGGAACAAAAGAGTTTTGAGGTTCTTGTTGCCTTTGGTTTTGATGATATTGGTTGTGGTTCTGACCTTGATTTCCTCCCTAACTGAAATTGGGGTGATTCTTCCATCCCTCATTGTACCTTTGAGAATATGGGTCGTTTTGGTTTCGGTTTTGGTTGTACTGGTGCAACGCATTGACTTGGGCGGGATTTTTGAGGACTTCCCGGAAAGCGGGAATAGTAGGGCAATCCTCGGTAGTGTGTCCTGAATTTTCATAAATAACACACAACTAACTCGAGGATACTACGTTGACCTCCTTAAGCTTACTTGCTTCCATTGCCTCTACTTTCTTAGACAATTGGAATAACCTCGCACCCATGTCATCCTCATTGGACACTTGGTACAACCCACCCCTTCCCTGAGTTTTGGCTTTGGGTTCTTCGGAATAAGTGTTCTAATTTTGAGCACCTTCCGCTAATTCATCAAAATACAATAAAGCCTCATCGGGATTCTTACTCAAGAATTGACCATTACACATGGTCTGAACAAATGTACGCATATCGGGGGTGAGAGATTCATAGAAAAAACTAACAAGGCTCCATGTTTCGTGACCAATGTGAGGGCATGCGTTTAGAAGTTCCTTGTATCTTTCCCAACATTTATAAAAACTTTCATTTTCTTTTGGAGAGAAATTTGATATCGCCCTTCTCAAAGCGTTGGTCCTATGAACGGGAAAGAATTTTTTTAGAAATTCTGCTTGAAGCTCTTGCCAAGACCGAATTGATTGCGGTCTTTGAGCATTTAGTCAAATTTTTCCTTTATCTTTTAGGGAGAAAGGAAAGAGTTTTAAACGCATGACATCCTCGTTAACATTTGCCTCACGAAATGTGGAGCAGACTTCCTTAAAATCTTTCAAATGCAAGTATGGGTTTTTCGACTCCATACCATGAAAAGAAGGGATATGTTGAAGCATACCTGGTTTAAATGAGAACGCACCGGCTTGACCGGTGGGAAGTACGATGCATGAGTTCGAAGTTGCCCGAGGTGGTTGGAGATAGTCCCTCATGGTCCTAATGGGAGGAACATTGTTGGCACCTTCCCCTTCATTATCGCTCTCGTGATCCGCTGCTCTTTCTTGGTTTGCCATTCTTGGAGATGAGGGGGGGCTAATTCGAATATCCACGAACAATCGCCCTTGCATGAGCTTGGAAGACTATTCAAAAAGCTCCTTGGGAGATCTACAAAATCTAACAAGAATAAGGGAGAAAAATAAATTAATTAAATGGAGAGATACTCACAGAGAATGGTTTTATACAAAACCCGAGATCCGCCTTTTGCCTTATCCCCGGCAATGGCGCCAAAAACTTGACGCAACTTAAATAACGCGCTTCGATATAGCCCAAGTGCAGGCACATCAAGTTGTAATATAGTCTCGGAAGTCCGAGTGTCGAACCACATGGATAAGTGAAAAGGAGTGGAATGGATTATGGATTTTACGGTTTTTAGATTTTGTGTGAGTTGGATTTGTTGCAGAACAACGTAAATGTAAAACAGTTGTGAAAATTAATAAGAAAGCACTAAGGTAGGTGGAGGTTAATTACAATTTAAGAGATGGTGATCACTAGCTCATACAAAGATTTCAACACAAGGTTTCTCGAGATATGGGGAATGTGGATGTATCTCTCAATAGCAAAGGGTACGACGCTAGGCGACTCATTCCCGAATTGAAGCTTTATCCAGAAAGAGACAACCGACATTCCACCAAAGATGAGTTTATCATTCCTACCTCTTAGTTACGGGTGTGAAGCAAGGCAACCCATTCCCGATGAAGCTAATCCGAGATAATTATGACAAACTCATCATAAAAAGATTTGACATGAAGCAAGTGTATGAAATCTCATGATTTAAAGAATGAAAATTATAAAGTGAATCCTAACAATGAAACAGAATGAAGTTTATGGGATAAATTTGTCAACTCATCGTTTATCACTCATGGTAGAAAATAAAGAGTCTAAGTATCACATATACTGTAAGAAGCACTCAATATATCAATAAATGAATCAAAGATAAGCTAACAAATTTATAATCCATCTATGGAGTTTTATGAACTATTTATAATTCCTACAAAAAGATCAAAAACTCCATGAATGGGGGAAAAAGACTACAAGCTTTCTAGAACCATATAAATATGTTGTATGATCATTAACAACCAAGAACTAAATATACATGGCATATAAAGTCTTAACTTATCATGAAAATACCTAGAAAGCTAGAAAGAATGGATGAAATGATGAAGCAAAGGATTCATAAACATTTATCAAACTTTAAACATGGATTGAGCCATTAATCACCAAAAATAATATCGCAATCAACCTCCGTAACCTTAGTAAGAGACTACTCCATAATAGATGCAAAGACAAATATTATAGATGAAGAAATCATTCTTACAAATCAAAACACTTACAAGGGAAAATGAAGAACAATACAACTTTAGCTCTCCCTTCTCTCTAGCACTTTAATGTGTAAAAAACTAGATAATGATATATCTCCATCTCCTAGACTAAAACCATAGCCAAAGGAGTACAAAAAACTAATAAAATAAACAAAAAGAAATATCTAGGAACCAAAACCCCCGAAATAAGGCTAAAAGCAGGAGTTGGTGATTGTCCCCGCCAGGCCATGATCGATCATGGCCAACCCATGATCGATCATGGGGTCCTTTGCCTGAAGGCCAGTTTGCACCATGATCGATCATGGTATACCCATGATCGATCATGCTTCTGGGAAATTCCTCAGATCAGCATTTTGCGAGCTTTTCACTAGCGCTTGATCAATTCTTCGAAGGCCATTGCATCATATGCCTATAAACACATAGAAACACAACAAGAGCACACCTAGCGGGACGATGTTAGATACAAAAACTCGCTGAGACACTAATCTCGAGATAAGAGGATAATTAGGCAAAACTAAAGCAACAAACGCGTCAAGCGACTCCAGGAAAGAGCTTATGCATGACAATATTATGCGTTTATCAAACACAATAACACTCGCACAAAAAAAATACATTCAACACACTACCCACCCCAATCTCCCCCTCTCTCACTCTTTTGAAATTTGAAATATCTCTCTACTTTATAATTTCAAAAATTGAATTTTAGTAAAATTTATATTTTTGAAATATCTATATGGTAAAATCGATCGGGAATAAAAATAGTATACAAAATTTCAAGACTAAGGATAGTCATTGATCCAATATTTTAATCTTTGTAATGTCATGTTTTTTAATAAATTTTTATAAATCTATTTTGGGCATTTGTTTTTGCATTTAATGTCATATGGCAATTATTAATTATTTCAAAGCAAGTTAATTATGTAGTAATTTTATTTTTCATTTTACATTGTACACTACTATTAGTTAAGTATCAATTTTTTTTTATTTAACCGCGCTATCCGACACGAACAATATCTGGTATTTATAAACTATAACGCATGCACATATCTACGCCTATTACGACATAATATGGGTATGCTTATTCCAAATACAGGAACAATATGAGATATATTATATTATTTCTTAATTTTATAAACACAAACCTAATATTGAACGCGTGGAGTATAACTAATATGTAAAATTGCTGTATAGTCAAGATAAATTAAGAAAAAAAGTTGGAATATAAGTTGAGACATATTTTCTTTAATTATTTGGTTTTTTTCGTTAAATTTTTATTTTTTAACAGTGAGAAAGAAAAAATTTCACAAAAATAAAAAAAGAAGGTTAAAATCTACTCATAAGTACATGAGAGCATATTTCTATATTACTCAACTTATTTTTCAACATTTTACGTAAATTAATTATTTTTTTACTAGTTTTTATTTTGTTATCATACGGGCCCTTCAATTTTGTAAAATTGGTTGTTCATCTTGGTTTAGATTTAAACTTATCTGCCTAAACAAGGTTCATTCGTATTAAGATGTGGTTTGTGGACCGGCCAGGTGATCATGTATTATTAGTTGTTAAAAGTACTTTAATTAATATATTATAATGTTCAGTCTTCAATATCAGGCTGTGTATTTACACTCAAAAACTAATTTTAATAATTTATTTATGCTCCAATGGGCTATCATTGCAAATTCTATAAGTTCTTCTTCTTCTTTTTTTTTTTGGTCCTTACATAAGTTCTTCTTAGTAATAAGGACAAAGGTGGTGACTAATTTTACTACATATTAGGCCTGATTGGCCGGCAATATGAGTATATTTAATTAGAAAAAATAAACTTGATTTGACCTATATAATACATTGGACCCATATACTATGATGAATCTCCATGGGGGAGAATATAATTAATTTAATAGTTCTTTATTTATTTAATTTTTTAGTTTTTCTAGAGTTGGTAGTTTAATATTTGTAAAATTTACTCTTCTGCTTACACACTTTATTGGGTTCATTCATTTTAAGGAGGTTTTTGGACCACATGACAATAGTTAGTTTGTTAAAAATAGGGTAAATTATAAAAAAATATAATGTGTTTTACATGTTTTTTTAAATTTAGCTAATAAATATTTTTTTCGAAATAATAAATATTTTAATTTTAAGTAATCCGTTAATATTTTGTCAAAAGCATTTAACAAAATGCTTACATATGTGTAATTTTGATGGTCCTAAGTAAATGGTAAACTACGATATATGGTTAACACATCAACTTATAGGATAAGAATATTCCTATTTCTATTTTTATCTTAGACAAGAAAATCGTTTTCTAGAATTTAGAATAACTCATCACATGCAATAAAACAGTACTCCTCTTTTCCAACCAAACCAAAATAATCCACAATCAAATATTTTGAAGCATCAATAACATTCAAACTGTTTGATGTTATCGATAACTATTTTCTAAAATTGGTGTTCATTCGAATCAAGATAAAGTAGGTAAAGATACATCGAAGCTCTATGTATTAAAAGATATTTTTTTATTTTCATGATTTTTTTAATTATATTAATCAATTACCCCAAAAACCAATTTTGTAGAATAGATGAAAGAAAAAAGTTAACTCTATCGTCCTAAATTTATTAACTACAAGCATTCGTAAAATTAGAAAAATAAAGGGGCAATTAGTATTACACCCCTCTATTCTAACTTAATTAGTAGTAAGGACAAGGAAGATCTAGATATTAGTATCTAGTCCTCCTTACCTTAATTATCCATCCTGCATTAACTAAGGAAATTTGCAAACGGAAATACCTATATAACTTAATTAAGCAAACTACAATTGATTGATCTTTTTTACTTTTGATTGATTTCCTGGATAACTTTCCAATTTTATAGTTGTAATTCATATAATTATTAAAACCATATATAATTATATAACTACATATATATATATATACGTAAAATAGATACTTTCGTCAAAACAGGTATGGTTTTCAGGAAATGTAACGTTTTTTTTAAATATGTTTCAAAATATACTTAATATAAATTAATACACTTTTTATTATAAATACTTAGATTATATAAAGTACCAAACTGATACATATAATTGTCGGAAAAAAAACATGTAATATACAAAAAGAACCAAACATATATTTTACGTGTAATTAATGAAAGTATGAAACAGCATATATTAAACATATGAAATAGGTAAATAGTGTAATTCGAATAATTGTGCAAACTACATATATATTACATGTATATATATTACAAATATATACAATATTTTACATGTAAATATATCAATTTTTGTGTTAAAATTTCCCTAATTATATTTGTCTAGCTGAAATGAAATGTAACACTCTAAATAAATGTGCACATACAGATGATATGGTAATCAAATACGAAATAATTAATCACAAATCAAACCAATAAGCAATATATATAGGTATTTATTTTTCTTCTTGGATATTGGAATATACTTGTTTAAATAGCCAAAACAGTTATAGGAATTCAAACACGTGATTCGTGATTTCCAGCGGGAATTGTAATCGACGCGACTATTTGTATTCCACAACCATCGTTTATTAGAAGGTCTCTACTCCGATGGGTGGTCAAACATCCGTTACTATATATGTTATGCAAAAGTTTTAAAATGTTCTAACTCTTCCCCATCGATTTTAGAGCCCAACAAAAGGCAGCGATTTTATGATCAAACCCCGTCTCCACCCCTATACCAGTATCCGAAAGATTTAAATGATGGTGAAGGCGAATACGAAGGAGACGAAGAAGAAAACAACGATATTGATGATGTTGAGGAGGACGAAGAGTTGAAAGATGACGAAGACGAAGATGAGGACAATGGATGTTATGACCTTGACGGCAATAACGATGATGACGCCGACGATAGAATTCAGTCGGAGCATGAGCCATGGGCGGATGATTTAGAAGATATTGAATGGTGATGATTGATTATTGTTTGTTTCCTTTGTTGTTTATTTCCTTTTTTTGTTTGTTTAATGTGAAAGATTGATTTTTTTGTTAAACATGGAAACTTTGTTTGAATATTAACTGGTTTATTAAAATTATTATTAATTGTCTATAATTGGTAAATTCTTTCAATTTTTAATGTCTCTGTGATTTAATATATATATATATGTTGTTATGTATAACAATTTATTAATAATATTATTAATTGATTTAGAATGAAAACACCATATCCCAGGCATTCAAAGTGGGTAGATGTTTTAAGGAAAATTTAAGTTGTATATGTTAGAAATAGCATTTTTATATTACAATGCTTATAGTAAAGATAATTATATATTTAGCAACATGCTGTAAGAAAATTAATAATTAATATGTATGATCTTAATTATGATAAACTTATTTATTACTGTAGCATTGCTCCAAAAATATATATCTAAATGATTGCAACATATATTTTTATATAATCGAATATATATATATATATATAATTGAATATATATCTAAATGTAACAGTCATGCATATTTATGTATATCAAATAGCTTTATAAAAATAGTTATATAACCAAATAAATTGTTAAAACATCTATATACATATATATATGTTTGTATAATTGAATAAATAATTATATATGTGTAGCTATATATAATTTACTAAATAAACATGTATAATTGCAAATTCATGTAAATTAGATCAATGCATAGTAACTATATAACAGATTTACGTAAGAACATATTGAATATCTAGCACGTATATTGAAAAGATAATTAAGTAATTGAATAAATAATTTTATCAAATATATTTATATAATTGAATAAATAATTATGTATATATGGAAATGCTCTAAGTAAACATATGTGAAAATAATAAATATATAACATATATATATATATATATATATTACAGTAAATAGTATCTATATAATATGATATAAATATAAGAATCAAGAGATATTGTATTTGAATAGACATGTAACACTAGTATTAAGTCATGAGTAATATGAGTAGTTTTCAAACATCGAAAATACCTACAAATATATGTATTAATGTAGGATATAAATCATGCAATTGTATATATTGGTTTTTATACTGAGATATTAAATTTGTTGAATCAGTTCCAACTATAAATGGCTGTAATATAATTTTCGTCCTTAATTCATTTAATAATTATAACTAATTACTTTTACATAAAGTGTAAATGAATTAAGATATATTAGAGAAAAACCAGCATTGTACATGTATTTAAGTAATATGAAAATATCGTCTCTTTTGTAGTCGAAAAAGAAATTTTTTTCATGTATGTGTACATGTATTAGCTCGGCCTGTGCTTTGCACATGTGAATATTTTTAGTAAATTAAAATGGTTGCATATGCTATCTAGGTTTAACTATTCGACCTACGAAGAATTCGATATAAAGCATTGCACGGCTGAACATAATGATAAAATAATATTTGTGTAAATGAAACCTTTTGTATTAATAAAAAAGCTAATAAATCTTTAAAATTCGTGTATATCAATACGCATCAGTATACGTTTGACATAAATGAAAATACAAAGGTGCATACTGAATAGTTTAGATTGGGTGTATTTGGGATAAACTTTTAATTTTCTTTAGTGTGAGAGTTTATGATGTCAACTTGTAATTTTCTTGAGTGATATTGGGTGTATTTGGGATAACGGTAGAAAATTGCATTTTTTTGTAATCCTTAAATTGTACAGATGTTATCTCAATAGCAAAATTGGCTCGACATGGATTAGTGGCGATTCACCAAAACCACAAAATTCTTGGTGTTTTATATTATTTTAATCTTACAACACATTTTAGCGTCCTTCCATCAAATCTATATATTTGGTGGGCCATGGTATGTGCAGGGGATTTTTATGTTTCGTTATTGTAGTAGTAAAATCCCAACAGCTGGTATCAGAGCATTCAAGGTTACACAAGGTGTTTGATAAAAAGTCTTGCCTAGATTTTTTATTCATAATATGGGATTTGTTCGACTTTGTCACTTGTGAAAACTATGGCTGGTAATATTGCTTCACAGTTAAGGTGAGATTTTTGATTGAACGTTCGAGTTTACTCTTGAAATGAGAGTAATGGACAGCTAATGCAAAATATAGACGGAAGGTTCGATAACCATTTGTAAGGTCTATAGACAGCAATTTGATCTTCACCGAAGAATAAGATTAATTATTGTCAGGATCCAATTGTAGCAAGTCTAAATCTAAGGACTTGGAGCGGTTCTAAAAGTGTTGAAAATGAGTCATTCTTTGCTTTGTATTTGAACAAAGATGGTGGTGGCGACTCGAGGAATTGTACCATATAATGCTAGAATTCTGCTTGTTACTTTTTAAAGATAATCTCACAATCTCAAAAGGGTTAAACTCCATGTGCTGCCATACTGACGCAACTTAAAATATCGCGCTTTGATAGAGCCCAAGTGCAGGCACGTCAAGTTGTAATATAGTCTCGGAAGTCCGAGTGTCGAACCACAGGGAGAAGTGAAAAGGGATGGAATGGATTACAGATTAAATGGTTTTCTGATTCTTGTAAGTTGAAAAGGTTGTAGAACAACGAAAATGTAAAACAGTTGTGAAAATTAATAAGAAAGCACTAAGGTAGACGGAGGTTAGTTACGATATAAGAGATACGGTGATCACTAGTTCATACAAAGATTACAACACTAGGTTTCTCAAGATATGGGGAATGTTGGTGTTTCTCTCAATAGCAAAGGGTGCGACGCTAGGCGACTCATTCCCGGGTTGAAGCTATATCAAGAGAGAGACAAAAAACATTCCACCTTAGACGAGGTTATCATTCCTACTTCTTAGCTACGGGTGTGAAGCAAGGCAACCCATTCCCAATGAAGCTAATCCGAGATAGATATGACAAACTCATCATTAAAAGATTTGATATAAAGCAAGTGTAGTAATCTCATGATTTAAAGAATGAAAAATATAAAGTGAATCCTAACAATGAAACGGAATAAAGTTTATGGGATAAATTAGTCAACTCATCATTTATCACATATGGTAGAAAATAAAGAGTCTAAGTATCACATAAAGTGTAAGAAGCACTCAATATATCAATAAATGAATCAAAGATAAGCTAAACAAGTTTAAAATCCATCTATGGAGTTTTAAGAACTATTCATAATTTCTATGAAGAGGGAAAAACTCCATGGATGGGGGAAAGAGACTACAAGCTTTTTAGAACCATATAAATATGTTGTATGTTCATTAACAACCAAGAACTAAATATACAAGGCATATAAAGTCTTAACTTAATATGAAAATACCTAGAAAGCTTGAAATAATGGAAGATATGATGAAGAAGAAGAAGATTCACAAATATTTATCAAACTTTATATATGGAATGAGCCATTAATCACCAAAAATCATATCACCATCAACCTCCGTAACCTTAGTAATAGACTACTCCATAATAGATGCAAGAACAAATATCATAAAAGAAGAAATCATTCTTACAAATTAAGCACTTACAATGGAGAAATGAAGAACAATCAACAATGAGCTCTCACCTATCTTTTTAACTCTAAGTGTGTAAAAAAACTAGATAGATCTCCTAGAAGCTAAGAATTCTATTATATATTAAAAAGGGGCAAAATATCTAAACAAATATCTAAAATAGCTTGAACCACAAAATAGCCCATTTTGGGTGTGAAAAGAGTAAGTTGGAGGCCATGATCGATCATGGCTTTGCCCATGATCGATCATGAAAGTGTTCTGCCAGAAATTTTGTAAGCCATGATCGATCATGGCTTTGCCCATGATCGATCATGGGTCTGGAACTTGTCACTCAGCACATTTGCAAGCTACTAGGCTTGCTCTTGATCACCACATGCCCTGCCATTGTATCCCAAACCTACGAAAACATGGAATACTACAAAATATACACCAACTTGGGCAACGTTAGATACAACACTCGCTAAGGCATTAATCTCGAGATAAGTGGATAATTAGGCAGAATTAAAGCAACAAACGCGTCAAGCGACTCCGGGAAGGAGCTTAGACATGACAATATTATGCGTTTATCAACTCCTCTCAACTTATCTCTTGCTAGTCCCTTAGCAAGACAAAAATATAATAAATACAAAAGCACTACGCTATACAAAAAGTTGTTAACTTCTAAGTTCCCAAAGAAGACGAGTTGCATCTCGTGAAGGTTTTCAGAAATGATACCTACAAACATCAGAAGTTTGATCATGATGAATGACGAGAATGAAGATTCAAGTTTCAATTTGCAAAGCAAGAGGCATTACTATCAATTTTCCAGAACGACGGACTTTCGAATGATCATCTAATTCGCCTATCTCCTTTAGAACACAATCCCATATTCTCCAATGCTCACATACTAGACTTCGATTCAAACAATTCGATATAAACACAAAGAGTCATAATCATTCGAGAAGGAAGAGATAACTTTTTCAAAAACAAAAGCTCAAAGATTTATCGATTCTAAACACTTTCTTTATCTTTTACTTGGAAATTTTTGCTAAATTAGATCAGGGCGGTTTTCATCTCTATGAGGGGCAGCGGTCTCACTTATCGAAATTTCTCATTACTGCTCATTCATTGGAGCTAGAAGGAAGCTATTCACCCTTTCCCATATGGTAACCTATACCCATCCATAATTTTAGAGAAAGAGACTTAAGATTTAGTCAAGTGAAGCTTTAAGTCAATATTAGGATAAAAGTCATCCAAGTTGTCAAAGTGCTATGCTTTTGTCCTCTCATTGGAGGATCTTTTCGAAAGAGCTTCCATTATTTTTGGACAAAAATTTCTCTTCTCTCAATGAAAATAAATCTAAGTGTTATTACCGAATTGGAAACAACCAAATCAATCTAGCATGCGGAACAGGCAAATATGACGGGATATGAGACTAAGTGGAGCAAAGCAATTTAGATTATCATTCAACATCCTATCTAGATCAAAGAATTCAAGCCAAAAGCTAATGAAACAATAATCTTCATCGAACAAAATATCAATCAATCATCAATTTTCAAACTTCTCAAAAAAAAATTTGAACAAATCTCTTCTACTCATGGAAATGACTGATAGCAAGCCAAACAAAATAAACACAAAATAACGTACCCCCCTCAACTTGAAACACACATTGTCCCCAATGTAAAGAGAACAATAACAACGCACGGAAGGGCTACTATGGCTTTGCTTTCCATAAGACATTTATAAGAGATAAACAAAAATTATTCACAAAACGGGTTAGAATTAGAATTCAAAAAGCAAAAACCATAATATTCAACCATTAAAACCAAGTTCTAAAGTTAACATCATATCTGAAATCTAATACAACCCAAAAGAAATACAATAAAGCTAAGCATAAATATAAGTACTTAAGGAGTTTCCAGGATTAACAAATATCATCACATGTCGGGAGGTGGGGGTGGGGGAAAACGACCATAGAACTCCTCAAATTAGCGGCGTATAAAATCCTGTTGAGCCGCCATATGAACTTCCACCCTAGAAGCAATCTCCGCCTCCATATGATCTTGGCGGACCAGCATATCATCCACCCTAGAATTAAGAGCATCAAACCCAGCGTGCATCGTGGCATTCATTTGCTCAAATTGCTCTCTCAAAAATGTCATATTATCGTCCACAGGTCCCGTACTTGCTCTTCTTCTTCTTCTTGAAGGACCCAGGACGTCCGTTCCCGCTTCTTCTGGTGCTTCTTCTTCGGACTCGACTGGTGGAGGTGTGGCTGAGGAACTTGGCCTGTTTCTTAGTTGCCCGGCGGCTCTAGCCTGGGTGGACCTGTTTATCGGGGCCCGCTGTATCTTTCTGACATCGGCCTCTCTCACTTGGACACCCGCTTCCAAGCAAATGTTGGTCAGAAGCACGCCAAATTTGATAGTTTCGTTATGGGCCACCGTGTCATAGACTTTCATGATTTTACGCATTATGTAGCGAACCAAACAACACGGCCTATTTCGAGCAATGACATATAAAACATAGGCATGATAGGTGTACAAATGTTGAATGTGCGAGGTGGGATCTAACGCATTGGCTACAACAAGCCACAGGGTCCTGAATTGTGGTGCTAAATTGTTCCTATCGAATTGAATGCCAATCCAAGTCATTGGACGACTGGCTAAGAACGTAGCCAACTCGTCATCAGTGGGGTATACAATTCGGGCTGAATGAGGGAGGTCATAGCTGCCATCCGGCAATGCTGGAATCCCCGTGACTCTACTAACAACCTCGAGGTTGAAATGTACAGTTCTCCCACGCACGTGGGCAACATAGGCATAAGCAGCATTGGGCACACGCACCAAGCTTGCAACAAATTCACGACATAGAGTGAGATTACATTGATTACTTGTTTGTCGCAAATATTGCACCCACCCCTCGTGTCTTTCGAATGTTCCCATTTGAGGGAAATCGTCCAAGGCACCAATAATCACGGGCCTCTCGATCATCACAGCCCGGTTCCTAAAGGCGTAGTTCCACCAATCGTACTCCTGACGGCTACGGAACCCGCGGTACCCACCCCTCGCGGCTTGAAGCTCTTCTGGCTTGTTAACTGGAGCAATGGCAGCCATTTAGGTGGGGAGAAGGGAGAAAAAGAGAGAAATTTCAAAATTTTTGGGGATTAGAGCTCGAAATTGGGATTTTGGGGTTTTGAGAGAGAGAAAATGGATGATTCTTAGATGGGTGTGGGATTTGGGGTTGAAATTGGATGATTATGGAGGTGGAAAGGCTAGGGGAGGTTTTAATTTGATGATGATTGAAGGTTTGGAGAAGGGAGATGGAGAGAAATGGGAGTTAGAGAGAAGATGGGGCACGATTTGGGGTTTAAGAAACGGCTGCTCTGTTTTTAAGAGGGACCATGATCGATCATGGAAGTGCACTGCCGCAGGAAAAGTTAACCATGATCGATCATGGCTTTGCCCATGATCGATCATGGAAGTCCACTGCCACCAAAATTCGATCCCATGATCGATCATGGCTTTGCCCATGATCGATCATGCCTTCAACAAAAATTTTTCCACGACATTTCTTCACTTGAAAACACCTTTCCACTCCCCCCAACTTGGTCCGGTTCGATCCAATTTCACCCGAACCTCCGAGACAAATTCCTGAAACTCAAAAATTCTACAAAAAACATTATTTACACAATCGACCTATGCTTGTTAGGCATAAGTCGGGTCTTCGAGAGGGATGGACTCCTCTCGACTTGGGAATTCCAAAAATGGCTTTAAACGTTGTCCATTTACTTTAAAAACATAGCCGGTTTTGGGATCCTCGACTTGCACAACCCCAAAAGGAAATACATGACGGACAATGTATGGGCCGGTCCAACGAGACTTCAATTTTTCGGGGAAGAGATGCAAACGAGTATCATAAACAAGAACTTTGTGCCCAAGTTTGAATTCTTTCCTTAAAATAGATTTATCATGAAAGATTTTGGCACGTTCCTTGCTTATCTTCGCATTATCATATGCATCTCTTCTCAATTCCTCGATTTCATCAATTTGCAACTTACGGTCAAGCCCGGCTTTTTCGAAATTACAATTAACCATCTTAGTTGCCCAGTATGATTTGTGTTCCAACTCTACTGGCAAATGACATGGTTTTCCGTACACCATACGATAGGGGGACATATCTAGAGTTGTTTTGTACGCAGTACGGTAAGCCCAAAGTGCATCGATCAGTTTTAACGACCAATCCTTGCGGTTCGGGTTTACCGTTTTCTCTAGAATCTGTTTGATTTCCCTATTTGCCAGCTCGGCTTGACCGTTAGTCTGAGGGTGATAAGCGAGCGATACTTTATGGTTTACACCATACTTTTGCATTAATGATTGAAATGGTCTATTGCAAAAGTGAGTACCGCCATCGCTTATTATTGCCTTAGGAGTGCCAAAGCGTGCAAGAATGTTGTCTTTCAAGAATCGGATCACCACTTTGTGATCATTTTTCTTGCACGCTTGGGCTTCCACCCATTTTGAAACGTAATCTACGGCAACTAAAATGTAAAGATTACCGTAAGAGGATGGGAACGGTCCCATGAAGTCGATGCCCCAGCAATCGAAGATTTCAATCATCAGGATGGGATTGAGTGGCATCATGTTCCTCTTAGAGATCCCTCCAAGCATTTGGCATCTTTGGCATGCCTTGCAAAAATGTTGTGCGTCCTTAAAGAGCGACGGCCAGTACAGTCCGCTTTGCAAAATCTTAGCGGTTGTCTTCTTTGATGAGAAATGTCCTCCGCAAGCTTCAGAATGGCAGGAAGACAGAACTCTCTCCACTTCTTGGTCTGGAATGCACCTCCGGATAATTTGATCCGCACAATATTTAAATAGGTACGGTTCATCCCAATAGAATCGCTTCACTTCACTCAAGAACTTCTTTCTATCTTGTGCGCCCCATGCTTTTGGTATCTTGTCGGTTACAAGATAGTTTACAATGTCGGCATACCAGGGGAGTGTCGAGATTGCCAACAGTTGCTCATCCGGGAACGAATCTTGGATCGGGCTTTCTTCAATGTAGTTTGTAAAAGTGAGACGAGACAGATGATCGGCCACCACGTTCTCGACTCCCTTTTTGTCCTTGATGCTCAAATGAAATTCTTGCAATAGGAGTATACACCTCAAAAGCCGCGGCTTGGCATCTTTTTTTGTGAATAGATACTTCAATGCCACGTGATCCGTGAAAATCACAATTGGCGATCCTATCAAATAGGATCGAAACTTGTCTAGGGCGAAGACAATTGCTAGGAGCTCTTTCTCTGTCGTGGTGTAATTCATTTGCGCATCATTCAAAGTTCTACTTGCATAGTATATCACACCCGGTTTCTTGTCTTTCCTTTGACCAAGAACCGCTCCCACCGCATAGTCACTTGCGTCGCACATGAGCTCGAATGGCAAGCTCCAATCCGGTGCCTGCATAATCGGTGCAGTAGTGAGCATATGCTTCAGAGAGACGAAGGCTTCCTCGCATTTGGCATCCCACTCAAAGGGTGCATCCTTGAGAAGTAGATTACACATCGGTTTGGAAATGGAACTGAAGTTCTTGATAAACCTCCTATAAAATCCGGCATGTCCTAGAAATGATCGGACATCTTTGACATTCTTGGGCGTAGGAAGTTTGGCAATCAAATCGATTTTTGCTTTATCCACTTCAATTCCTTCAGACGAAATGATGTGCCCTAAAACAATTCCCTTGGTAACCATAAAATGGCACTTTTCCCAATTCAATACCAATTGTTTTTCCACGCATCTTCCCAAAACCTGTTCCAAGTTCGTCAAGCAATTGTTGAATGACTTACCATAGACGGTAAAGTCATCCATAAAAACTTCCAAAGTCCTTTCCACCATATCACTAAAAATACTTAGCATACACCGTTGGAAAGTGGCCGGTGCATTACATAGACCAAAGGGCATTCTTCGATAAGCGAAGGTGCCAAAAGGACATGTAAAGGTGGTTTTTTCTTGATCATCTAGGTCAATCTCAATTTGATTGTACCCGGAAAAACCATCGAGGAACGAGTAATATTCATGACCCGCTACCCTCTCTAGAGTTTGATCCAAAAAGGGGAGTGTGAAATGATCTTTACGAGTTGCCTCATTGAGTTTACGGTAGTCAATACACATTCGCCACCCGGTGGTGACTTTTTGCGGAATCAACTCGTTTGATTCGTTCTTGACTACCGTAAGACCCGATTTTTTTTGTACCACTTGAGTTGGACTAACCCATTTACTATCCGAGATTGGATAGATGATCTTTGCATCCAACAAATTCAACACCTCGTTCCTAACCACTTCTTGCATGTTAGGATTCAACCGGCGTTGAAATTGCCTTGATGTTTTTGCCCCATCCTCCAAGTGAATTTTATGTGTACAAATCAAAGGGCTTATTCCTTGGAGGTCGGCAAGAGCCCAACCAAAAGCTTTTTTATATCTACCAAGCAAATGAACTAACCTTCCTTCTTGGTCATCCGAAAGTTCGGACGAGATGATGACGGGGTAAGTGTCTGAAGCTCCTAAGAAGGCATACTTCAAGTTGCTAGGCAATAGCTTGAGATCCATTTGTCCTTCAAGCTTTTTGGTGGGAGATTGTGTGTTTTCTTCTTTTTTCGAGCATTCGACCTGTTTGTCAGACAAAGAAAACACTTGCATACAATCCTCGGGTTCATCGGAAGTGGTTAGATAACCTTCCGTTGACTCCGATTCGAAATTTGCCACAAAGTGGTCTTGGATACATGACTCTATCATGTTCACGTGTTCACTTTCCTCATCATCATCGTCGTCTCTTTGATTGCTCAAAGAGAACACGTTTAGCTCTAGAGTCATGTTTCCAAATGCTAACTTCACAATTCCATTTTTGCAATTTATTATAGCGTTAGAAGTAGCAAGAAATGGTCGCCCAAGGATAACTGGAATCTCCTTAGCGGGATTCGACACGGGTTGCATGTCAAGGATGATAAAATCAACCGGAAAATAAAACTTGTCAATTTGAACAAACACATCCTCGACTATCCCTCTTGGGATCTTAACGGATCGATCCGCTAATTGAATCGTAACCCTCGTGGGTTTCAACTCACCCAACCCCAATTGTTGATATACCGAATATGGGAGCACATTCACGCTTGCTCCCAAATCTAACAAAGCATTTTTTATCCTACAATTTCCTATGACACACGAAATTGTGGGACAACCGGGGTCTTTGAACTTGGGGGCTCTCATGCCTTGCATGAGGGAGCTCACTTGCTCCTCCATAAAGGCCTTTTTCTTGACATTCAACCTTCGTTTGGTAGTACATAAGTCATTGAGGAACTTAGCGTACGAAGGTATTTGCTTGACCGCGTCAAGCAATGGAATGTTGATTTTTACTTGTCTAAAAACATCCAAAATCTCGGTATTAGATTTGGACGGTTGGTTTAATCTCTCCGGGAATGGAACTTTGATCCCATTTTTGATTTTTTCGAGATCCTCTTTTCCTTGTTTCTCTTCCTCTCTCTTCTTCTCTTTACTCACAACTTTTTCAACCTCCGACTCCTCAACATGCGTGGGATCAACTATGTCCGCCACCTTGGGGGTTTTAGGAATAATAGTTTTGTCTACCTCCTTCCCACTTCTCAAGATTGTGATAGATTTGAGTTCTTCTATCTTGGAGCTAGACTCTCCTCCCTCTACTACGTACTTGAACTTGACCTCTAGGATTCGCTAAAGGTTGAGAGGGGAATTTTCCCTTCTCTTGGGTAGCTAGGGCGGTGGTGAGTTTAGACATTTGAGTTTTTAACTCACCCACATCACGATCCGTTTTGTCCACAAAAGATCTCAACAAAGCTTCCAAGTTTTGGTTGAGATTTTAATTCTGAGGTGGAACAAAAGAGTTTTGAGGTTGTTGTTGTTGCCTTTGGTTCTGATGATATTGGTTGTGGTTTTGACTTTGATTTCCTCCCCAACTGAAATTGGGGTGATTCTTCCATCCCTCATTGTACCTTTGAGAATAGGGATCGTTTTGGTTACGGTTTTGGTTGTACTGGTGTAAAGCATTGACTTGGGCGGGATCTTTGAGGACTTCCCGAAAAACGGGAATGGTAAGGCAATCCTCAGTAGTGTGTCCTGAATTTTCACAAATGACACACAACTGACTCGAGGATACTACGTTGACCTCCTTAAGCTTACTTGCTTCCATTGCCTCTACTTTCTTAGACAATTGGAATAACCTTGCACCCATGTCATCCTCATTGGACACTTGGTACAACCCACCCCTTCCTTGAGTTTTGGCTTTGGGTTCCTCGGAATAGGTGTTCCAATTTTGAGCACCTTCCGCTAATTCATCAAAATACAATAGAGCCTCATCGGGATTCTTACTCAAGAATTGACCATTACACATGGTCTCAACAAATGTACGCATATCGGGGGTGAGAGATTCGTAGAAAAAACTAACAAGGCTCCAAGTTTCGTGACCATGGTGAGGGCATGCATTTAAAAGTTCTTTGTATCTTTCCCAACACTTATAAAAGCTTTCATTTTATTTTGGCGAAAAATTAGATATCGCCCTTCTTAAAGCATTGGTCCTACGAACGGGAAAGATTTTTTTTAGAAATTCTGCTTGAAGCTCTTGCCAAGACCGAATTGACTGCGGTCTTTGAGCATTTAGCCAAATTTTTCCTTTATCTTTTAGGGAGAAAGGAAAGAGTTTTAAACGCATGACATCCTCATTCACATTTTCCTCACCAAATGTGGAGCAGACTTCTTCAAAGTCTTTCAAGTGCAACTATGGGTTTTCCGATTCGATACCATGAAAAGAAGGGATATGTTGAAGCATACCCGGTTTGAAAGAAAATGCTCCGGCTTGACCAGCGGGAAGCACAATGCACGAATTC
This sequence comes from Lonicera japonica, assembly GCA_021464415.1. Taxonomy (NCBI): domain Eukaryota; kingdom Viridiplantae; phylum Streptophyta; class Magnoliopsida; order Dipsacales; family Caprifoliaceae; genus Lonicera; species Lonicera japonica. The sequence continues at coordinate 57,010,189 of CM038470.1, forward strand.
GAAGTTGCCCGATGCGGTTGAAGGTAGTCTCTCATGGTCCTAACAGGAGGAACATTGTTGGCACCTTCCCCTTCATTATCGCTCTCGTGATCCTCGGCTCTACCTTGGTTTGCCATTCTTGGAGATGTGGGAGGGCTAATTCGAATATCCACGAACAATCGCCCTTGCATGGGCTTGGACAATGATTCGAATCACTCCTTGGGAACTCTACAAAATAAAACAGGAAATAAGGGAGAAAAATAAATTAATTAAATAGAGAGAAATACTTACAGAATGGTTTTGTACAAAACCCAGAATCCGCCTTTTGCCTTATTCCCCGGCAACGGCGCCAAAAACTTGACGCAACTTAAAATATCGCGCTTTGATAGAGCCCAAGTGCAGGCACGTCAAGTTGTTATATAGTCTCGGAAGTCCGAGTGTCGAACCACAGGGAGAAGTGAAAAGGGATGGAATGGATTACGGATTAAATGGTTTTCTGATTCTTGTAAGTTAAAAAGGTTGTAGAACAAAGAAAATGTAAAACAGTTGTGAAAATTAATAAGAAAGCACTAAGGTAGACGGAGGTTAGTTACGATATAAGAGAGACGGTGATCACTAGCTCATACAAAGATTACAACACTAGGTTTCTCAAGATATGGGGAATGTTGGTGTTTCTCTCAATAGCAAAGGGTGCGACGCTAGGCGACTCATTCCCGGGTTGAAGCTATATCAAGAGAGAGACAAACAACATTCCACCTTAGACGAGGTTATCATTCCTACTTCTTAGCTACGGGTGTGAAGCAAGGCAACCCATTCCCAATGAAGCTAATCCGAGATAGATATGACAAACTCATCATTAAAAGATTTGATATAAAGCAAGTGTAGTAATCTCATGATTTAAAGAATGAAAAATATAAAGTGAATCCTAACAATGAAACGGAATAAAGTTTATGGGATAAATTAGTCAACTCATCATTTATCACATATGGTAGAAAATAAAGAGTCTAAGTATCACATAAAGTGTAAGAAGCACTCAATATATCAATAAATGAATCAAAGATAAGCTAAACAAGTTTAAAATCCATCTATGGAGTTTTAAGAACTATTCATAATTTCTATGAAGAGGGAAAAACTCCATGGATGGGGGAAAGAGACTACAAGCTTTTTAGAACTATATAAATATGTTGTATGTTCATTAACAACCAAGAACTAAATATACAAGGCATATAAAGTCTTAACTTAATATGAAAATACCTAGAAAGCTTGAAATAATGGAAGATATGATGAAGAAGAAGAAGATTCACAAATATTTATCAAACTTTATATATGGAATGAGCCATTAATCACCAAAAATCATATCACCATCAACCTCCGTAACCTTAGTAATAGACTACTCCATAATAGATGCAAGAACAAATATCATAGAAGAAGAAATCATTCTTACAAATTAAGCACTTACAATGGAGAAATGAAGAACAATCAACAATGAGCTCTCACCTCTCTTTTTAACTCTAAGTGTGTAAAAAAACTAGATAGATCTCCTAGAAGCTAAGAATTCTATTATATATTAAAAAGGGGCAAAATATCTAAACAAATATCTAAAATAGCTTGAACCACAAAATAGCCCATTTTGGGTGTGAAAAGAGTAAGTTGGAGGCCATGATCGATCATGGCTTTGCCCATGATCGATCATGAAAGTGTTCTGCCAGAAATTTTGTAAGCCATGATCGATCATGGCTTTGCCCATGATCGATCATGGGTCTGGAACTTGTCACTCAGCACATTTGCAAGCTACTAGGCTTGCTCTTGATCACCACATGCCCTGCCATTGTATCCCAAACCTACGAAAACATGGAATACTACAAAATATACACCAACTTGGGCAACGTTAGATACAACACTCGCTAAGGCATTAATCTCGAGATAAGTGGATAATTAGGCAGAATTAAAGCAACAAACGCGTCAAGCGACTCCGGGAAGGAGCTTAGACATGACAATATTATGCGTTTATCACATACTCTATAGCGAAGGTTGTTATGACATTGTACAGTGTAGTTCGTGTTGTATGACATGTTTGTGGCTAGTTTATTTCATCTGTATTTTAATCTCGTTGATGTGCAAAAATATGCATAAAGATAAAAGGCTTTTTTATGTGTCTTGTGTGCATCCATATGAGTGATGTGTATAACCACTTAGACTTTCTTGAAATAAGAGAATAAAATATGGATAGAAAATTTCGTGAACTCTTGTCTGAGGTTAATTTTTCTTGAATGAAAAGTTTATGACGTAAACATGTAATTTTCTTGTGTGAGATTTGGTGCATTTGGGCTGAATGTAGCAAAGTGCATTTTTCTCGTAATTCTTGCATTGTAGGAATGCTATCTCAATAGGGAAATTGGCTCTGCGTGGACTAGTGGCGATTCCCCGATACCACATAATTCTTGGTGTTCTCTATTATATTAATCTTGCAATGCATTTCACCATCATTCCGTCAAATCCATATATTTGGTGGGCTGTGATATGTGCCGGGAGAATTTTGTGTTCCGTTGTCGTAGTAGTAAAATCCCAACATGTAGAACCATCACACAATATAAAAATTAAAATATATTTTATCCTTATCGTGTGTATCTACTTTATAATATATGTATAACATTATCAATTCCTGTTTTACTACTTTGGTCTTTAAACGCTAAAGTTCCATATTTTGTACTTTTTTAAGTACATGATATTTAAATTTACACTTAACTTTTAATACTGGCATTATAAGAGTTGAAAAAAATGGTCATTAGATTTCATATCCATTTTGTTATGTCTTCCAATTTAGAAAATGGTATACTACGTAATTTATCGAATACAATTTTACAAATTTGCACAATAGCAAAATCATGTCATTATATATATATATATATGAGATAAACTATGAAAATTAGAATTGCACTATCAATACCATAATAAGATGTGAAAATTTATCTAGCTACTTAATAACACATACCCATTAATTTGTAACAATTCAATGAAACATCTCCAGTCATAACGGTGAGTATCTACCCAAATTATTACAATACATATATCGAGTAATCCCCACAAAAGCTTCTCTATTGTTCTTATTCTGCGAATCCTATGTACCCATATTGCCATGTCTTCCCATATAAAAATACCACAACCAGAATTATGTGCGAACAACAGTTATATGTTAGAGACATATATATATTAACATGTACTAAGTAATGAATAACAATTTAATACTCTACAAACAATTGAAACACATAAACATATTATATTATAATTTAATATTATTTCATAAACAATATTACCATCTCCAAACAGATTTGCTCAATTAATAGTGTTAGGGAAACATAATAACAATAAATTCAAACAAATATAAATAATATTAGAACCTAAGCAGATAAACATATTATATAATAGTTTAATTGTATATAAATTTAATAATAATTCTGAAACAATATCACAACCTTCAAACAGATACAAGAAATTATGTGGGTTAAACAAAAAATGGTTATATAATAATTTAATATATTTGCGAAGAGATGCATAACATTTCATAAATTAATAAACGTAGTTTATAACATATTCAAATACATGTTTGAAACATATCAGTTTCATCCGAAACAATATCACAAAGCCAATAAATTTTTCAACCAAATGAAACAGCTAAAAATATTATATAACAATATAATATAATTTATAAAGAAAATTACAAATTTCAAACAGGTACAGGTAATTATAAGGATTAAATAATATTAGAACCAAAAAAAATAAACATAATATACAATAATTTAATTGTATATCAATTTAATAATAATTCTGAAACAATATCATAACTTTCAAACATATACAAGAAATTATGTGTTAAACAAAAAATGGTTATATAATAATTTAATATATTTGCGAACATATTTGCAAACTTTTAGATAAAAACATATATATTTTGTAAAAATGGTCAAATAATATAAAAACATGTATGCATATTATAAACAATTATTATATATTTGGAAAATAAAATATAATTATGCAACAGATATATAATTGAAAAATCACAAAAATATGTAAATGTATACAACATATATATATAATGATAAATATATCTATCAAATTAAAAATGTAAAACATGTATGGATATAAAAAATTATATCTGTTGTATAATAACAGATAGAATATATACTCATATTTGCACACTTTCAGATAAAATATATATATATATCTTGCAAAAATTTTCAAATTATATAAAAACATGTATGTGTATCACACAATAGTTATTATATATTTGAAAAATAAAATATAATTATGCAACAGATATATAATTGAAAATCAAAAAAATATGAAAACGTATACAACCAATATATACATATCAAATTAAAAATGTAAAACAGGTATGGATACACTTGCAACATATTTGCAAACTTTCAGATAAAACATATATATTTTGTAAAAATGGTCAAATAAAGTAAAAACATGTATGCATATTATACAACAATTATTATATATGTGGAAAATGAAATAGAATTATGCAACATATATAAAATTGAAAAATCAAAGAAATATGTAAGTGTATACAATATATATATATATATATATATAATTATAGTTAAATATATCAAATTAAAAATGTAAAACATGTATAGATATAAAATTATATCTATTGTATAAAAACAGACACAATATATTCTCGTATTTGCAAACTTTTAGACAAAAACATATATATTTTGTAAAAATGATCAAATAATATAAAAACATGTATGCATAATATACAAACATTATTATATATTTCAAAAATGAAATATAATTATGCAACATATATATAATTGAAAAATCAAATTAAAGAAATATGAAAATATATATAACATATATATATATATAATTATAGATAAATATATCAAATTAAAAATGTAAAACATGTATGGATATAAAAATGTTACAAAATGAAATCATAAGAATGAATAATCCAGAAATTTCGTTGCCCATGCAAAATGTGAACATAGCTACATTTAATTTGGAAACTTAAAAGTTATATCAATTAAAACAGGCATTAAATCCCATAATCACAGCCAAGAAATCATTATATATTCATTAATTAATAATTGTGTACACATCTATATATATATATGCAGTTAATACACTGCATTCAAAAGGTATGTTACACATCATACACCATTTTTAAAGTTTATGCACATAACGTGCATGACTATTAAATACTTTGCAACTTGTTAAATATTTAATGTATATTGAACCATATATATTAATTGTGATAAACGCATAATATTGTCATGTCTAAGCTCCTTCCCGGAGTCGCTTGACGCGTTTGTTGCTTTAATTCTGCCTAATTATCCACTTATCTCGAGATTAGTGCTTTAGCGAGTTTTGTATCTAACATGGCCAAAGTGGTGTGTATTTTGTAGTATTCCATGTGTTTGTAGGATTAGGATACAATGGCATTGCATGAAGTGATCAAGAGCAAGCTTGGAGGCTTGCAAAGTGCTGAGTGAAGAAATTCCAGAACCATGATTGATCATGGGTATAACCATGATCGATCATGGGCATAACCATGATCGATCATAGGCATGTCCATGATCGATCATGGGCATAACCATGATTGATCATGGAACCATTTTTTCTGGCAGAACACTTCCATGATCGATCATGGGCATAACCATGATCGATCATGGCCCTGGCAACTTGTCCATTTCACACCCAAAATGGGCTATTTTAGTGGTTCAAGCTATTTTAGATATTTAGTTAGATATTTTGCAATATTTTAGTATATGTTATTTTTCTTAGCTTCTAGGCTAAGACATCTAAGTTTTTGTAGAAATTCTAGAGAGAAGTGGGAGCTAAAACCTTGTAATTTCTTCTTCTTCTTGTAAGTTTACTTTGATTTTAAGAAATGAATGCTTCTTCTATAATTCTTGTTTCGAGTATTATGGAGTAGTCTTTTACTAAGGTTACGGAGGTGAACCGCGATATAATATTCGGTGATTTATGGCTCAATCCATGTTTAAAGTTTGAGAAATAGTTGTAAATCCTTTTCTTCTTCATTTCCTCCATTGATGCAAGCTTTCTAGGTATATTCATAATATTAAGACTTTATATGCCTTGTATATTTAGTGCTTGGTTGTTAATGAACATACAACATATTTATATGGCTCTAAAAAGCTTGTAGTCCCTTTCCCCCATCCATGGAGTTTTTCCCTCTTCATAGAAATTATGAATAGTTCTTAAAACTCCATAGATGGATTTTAAATTTGTTTAGCTTATCTTTGATTCATTTATTGATATATTGAGTGCTTCTTACACTTTATGTGATACTTAGACTCTTTATTTTCTACCATATGTGATAAATGATGAGTTGACTAATTTATCCCATAAACTTTATTCCGTTTCATTGTTAGGATTCACTTTATAATTTTCATTCTTTAAATCATGAGATTACCACACTTGCTTGATGTTAAATCTTTTTATGATGAGTTTGTCATATCTATCTCGGATTAGCTTCATTGGGAATGGGTTGCCTTGCTTCACACCCGTAGCTAAGAGATAGGAACGATAACCTCGTCTTTGGTGGAATATTGTTTGTTTCTCTCTTGATATAGCTTCAATCCGGGAATGAGGCGCCTAGCGTCGCACCCTTTGCTATTGAGAGATACACCAACATTCCCCTTATCTTGAGAAACCTTGTGTTGAAATCTTTGTATGAGCTATCGATCACCGTCTATTAAATCGTAACTAACCTCCACCTACCTTAGTGCTTTCTTATTAATTTTCGCATCTGTTTTACATTTACGTTGTTCTACAACAAACCAACTCACAGAAACCAGAAAATCACTTAATCCGTAATCCATTCCATTCCTTTTCACTTATCCCTGTGGTTCGACACTCGGACTTCCGAGACTATATTACAACTTGACGTGCCTGCACTTGGGCTCTATCGCAACGCGCTATTTAAGCGGCGTCAAGTTTTTGGCGCCGTTGCCGGGGATAAGGCAAAAGGCGGATTCTGGGTTTTGTATAAAACCATTCTGTAAGTATTTCTCTCTATTTGATTAATTTATTTTTCTCCCTTATTTTCTGTTTTATTTTGTAGAGTTCCCAAGGAGTGATTCGAATCATTGTCCAAGCCCATGCAAGGGCGATTGTTTGTGGATATTCGAATTAGCCCTCCCACATCTCCAAGAATGGCAAACCAAGGTAGAGCCGCGGATCACGAGAGCGATAATGAAGGGGAAGGTGCCAACAATGTTCCTCATGTTAGGACCATGAGAGACTACCTTCAACCGCCTCGGGCAACTTCGAATTCGTGCATTGTGCTTCCCGCTGGCCAAGCCGGAGCATTCTCTTTCAAACCGGGTATGCTTCAACATATCCCTTCTTTTCATGGTATGGAGTCGGAAAACCCATACTTGCACTTGAAAGACTTTGAAGAAGTCTGCTCCACATTTCGTGAGGCAAATATTAATGAGGATGTCATGCGTTTAAAGCTCTTTCCTTTCTCCCTAAAAGATAAAGGAAAAATTTGGCTAAATGCTCAAAGACCACAATCAATTCGGTCTTGGCAAGAACTTCAAGCGGAATTTCTAAAAAAATTCTTTCCCGTGCATAGAACCAATGCTTTAAGAAGGGCGATATCTAATTTTTCGCCAAAAGAAAATGAAACTTTTTATAAGTGTTGGGAAAGATACAAGGAACTTCTAAACGCATGCCCTCACCATGGTCACGAAACGTGGAGCCTTGTTAGTTTTTTCTATGAATCTCTCACCCCTGATATGCGTACGTTTGTTGAGACCATGTGTAATGGTCAATTCTTAAGTAAGAATCCCGATGAGGCTTTATTGTATTTTGATGAATTAGCGGAAGGTGCCCAAAATTGGAACACCTATTCCGAGGAACCCAAAGCAAAAACTCAAGGAAGGGGTGGGTTGTACCAAGTGTCTAATGAGGATGACATGGGTGCGAGGTTATTCCAATTGTCTAAGAAAGTAGAGGCAATGGAAGCAAGTAAGTTTAAGGAGGTCAACGTAGTATCCTCGAGTCAGTTGTGTGTCATTTGTGAAAATTCAGGACACACCACCGAGGATTGTCCTACCATTCCCGCTTTCCGGGAAGTCCTCAAAGATCCCGCCCAAGTCAATGCTTTACACCAGTACAACCAAAACCGTAACCAAAACGATCCTTATTCTCAAAGGTACAATGAAGGATGGAAGAATCACCCCAATTTCAGTTGGGGAGGAAATCAAAGTCAGAACCACAACCAATATAATCAGAACCAAAGGCAACAACAACAACCTCAAAACTCTTTTGTTCCACCTCAGAATCAAAATCCCAACCAAAACTTGGAAGCTTTGTTGAGATCATTTGTGGACAAAACGGATCGTGATGTGGGTGAGTTAAAAACTCAAATGTCTAAACTCACCACCGCCCTAGCTACCCAAGAGAAGGGAAAATTCCCCTCTCAACCTTTAGCGAATCCTAGAGGTCAAGTTCAAGTAGTAGAGGGAGGAGAGTCTAGCTCCAAGATAGAAGAACTCAAGTCTATCACAATCTTGAGAAGTGGTAAGGAGGTAGACAAAACTATTGTTCCTAAAACCCCCAAGGTGGCGGACATAGTTAATCCCACGCATGTTGAGGAGTCGGAGGTAGAAAAAGTTGTGAGTGAAGAGAAGAAGAGAGAGGAAGAGAGACAAGGAAAGGAGGATCTTGAGAAAATCAAGAACGGAATTAAGGTCCCTTTCCCGGAGAGATTGAACCAACCATCCAAATCTAATACTGAGATTTTGGATGTGTTTCGACAAGTGAAAATCAACATTCCATTGCTTGACGCGGTCAAGCAAATACCTTCGTATGCTAAGTTCCTCAAGGACTTATGCACGACAAAACGAAGGTTGAATGTTAAGAAGAAGGCCTTTATGGCGGAGCAAGTGAGCTCCATCATGCAAGGCACGAGAGCCCCTAAGTTCAAGGACCCCGGTTGCCCCACAATTTCGTGTGTCATAGGAAATTGTAGGATAAAAAATGCTTTGCTAGATTTGGGAGCGAGTGTGAACGTAATCCCATACTCGGTATATCAACAATTGGGGTTGGGTGAGTTGAAACCCACGAGGGTTACAATCCAATTAGCGGACCGATCCGTTAAGATCCCAAGAGGGATAGTCGAGGATGTACTTGTCCAAATTGACAAGTTTTATTTTCCGGTTGATTTTATCATCCTCGACATGCAACCCGTGTCGAATCCCGCTAACGAGATTCCGGTCATCCTTGGCCGACCATTTCTTGCGACGTCCAATGCCATTATCAATTGCAAGAATGGAATCGTTAAGTTAGCTTTTGGTAACATGACTCTAGACCTTAACGTGTTCCGTTTAAATAATCAAAAAGATGATTATGATGAAGAAAGTGAACACGTCAACATGATAGAATCTTTGGTCCAAGACGACTTTGTTGCCAACATAGAATCGGATTCTACGGAAGGTTTTCTAACCACTTTCGAGGAACCCGAGGAATGTATGCAAGTGTTTTCTTTGTTGGATAAACAGGTTAATTCATCCGATGATCAAGAAGAAAACACACCCACGTCCACCAAAAAGCTTGAAGGAAAAATCAAGCTAAAGCCATTACCGAGCAATTTAAAGCATGCATTCTTAGGAACTTTTCAAGCTCGTTATCTAAATGGATTTAGAAAAGCCAAAGTGGATTCCTCCACTTTTCACCAATCTCTTCACATTGAGGACAATGCCTTCTTCAAGTTGGGGGGTATGCGTATTCCAAAACGCTTTTCATTTTTTGTTTGGTTGGCTTTTCTATTTATGCTTGTAAAAATTCCATGGGATTAGAACTTTTGTTCTAATTTTTTTTTGTGAAGTTTGAAAAATGATGAATGATTGATATTTTTTTCAAATGAAGACTATTGTTTCATTAGCTTTTGGCATGAATTCTTTGATCTAGATAGGAATTTGAATGATAATCTAAATTGCCTTGCTCCGCTTAGTCTCATATCCCGTTATATTCTCCTGTTCCACATGCTAGATTGCTTCGGTTGTTTCCAATTTGGTAATAACACTTAGATTTATTTTCATTGAGAGAAGAGAAATGTTTGTCCAAAAATGATGGAAGCTCTTTCGAAAAGATCCTCCAATGAGAGGACAAAAGCATAGCACTTTGATAACTTGGATGACTTTTATCCTAATATTGACTTAAAGCTTCACTTGACTAAATCTTAAGTCTCTTTGTCTAATATTATGGATGGGTATAGGTTACCATATGGGAAAGGGTGAATAGCTTCCTTCAAGCTCCAATGAATGAGCAGTAATGAGAAAATTCGATAAGTGAGACCGCTGCCCCTCATAGAGATGAAAACCGCCCTGATCTAATTTAGCAAAAATTTCCAAGTAAAAGATAAAGAAAGTGTTTAGAATCGATAAATCTTTGAGCTTTTGTTTTTGAAAAAGTTCTCTCTTCCTTCTCGAATGATTATGACTCTTTGTGTTTATATCGAATTGTTTTAATCGAAGTCTAGTATGTGAGCATTGGAGAATATGGGATTGTGTTCTAAAGGAGATAGGCGAATTAGATGATCATTCGAAAGTCCGTCGTTCTGGAAAATTGATAGTAATGCCTCTTTCTTTGCAAATTGAAACTTGAATCTTCATTCTCGTCATTCATCATGATCAAACTTCTGATGGTTGTAGGTATCATTTCTGAAAACCTTCACGAGATGCAACTCGTCTTCTTTGGGAACTTAGAAGTTAACAACTTTTTGTATAGCGTAGTGCTTTTGTAATTATTATTTTTTTTGTCTTGCTAAGGGACTAGCAAGAGATAAGTTGAGGGGAGTTGATAAACGCATAATATTGTCATGTCTAAGCTCCTTCCCGGAGTCGCTTGACGCGTTTGTTGCTTTAATTCTGCCTAATTATCCACTTATCTCGAGATTAGTGCTTTAGCGAGTTTTGTATCTAACATGGCCAAAGTGGTGTGTATTTTGTAGTATTCCATGTGTTTGTAGGATTAGGATACAATGGCATTGCATGAAGTGATCAAGAGCAAGCTTGGAGGCTTGCAAAGTGCTGAGTGAAGAAATTCCAGAACCATGATTGATCATGGGTATAACCATGATCGATCATGGGCATAACCATGATCGATCATAGGCATGTCCATGATCGATCATGGGCATAACCATGATTGATCATGGAACCATTTTTTCTGGCAGAACACTTCCATGATCGATCATGGGCATAACCATGATCGATCATGGCCCTGGCAACTTGTCCATTTCACACCCAAAATGGGCTATTTTAGTGGTTCAAGCTATTTTAGATATTTAGTTAGATATTTTGCAATATTTTAGTATATGTTATTTTTCTTAGCTTCTAGGCTAAGACATCTAAGTTTTTGTAGAAATTCTAGAGAGAAGTGGGAGCTAAAACCTTGTAATTTCTTCTTCTTCTTGTAAGTTTACTTTGATTTTAAGAAATGAATGCTTCTTCTATAATTCTTGTTTCGAGTATTATGGAGTAGTCTTTTACTAAGGTTACGGAGGTGAACCGCGATATAATATTCGGTGATTTATGGCTCAATCCATGTTTAAAGTTTGAGAAATAGTTGTAAATCCTTTTCTTCTTCATTTCCTCCATTGTTGCAAGCTTTCTAGGTATTTTCATATTAAGTTAAGACTTTATATGCCTTGTATATTTAGTTCTTGGTTGTTAATGAACATACAACATATTTATATGGTTCTAGAAAGCTTGTAGTCCCTTTCCCCCATCCATGGAGTTTTTCCATCTTCATAGAAATTATGAATAGTTCTTAAAACTCCATAGATGGATTTCAAATTTGTTTAGCTTATCTTTGATTCATTTATTGATATATTGAGTGCTTCTTACACTTTATGTGATACTTAGACTCTTTATTTTCTACCATATGTGATAAATGATGAGTTGACAAATTGATCCCATAAACTTCATTCCGTTTCATTGTTAGGATTCACTTTATAATTTTCATTCTTTAAATCATGAGATTGCATACATTTGCTTTATGTTAAATCTTTTTATGATGAGTTTATCATATCTATCTCGGATTAGCTTCATCGGGAATGGGTTGCCTTGCTTCACACCCGTAGCTAAGAGATAGGAACGATAACCTCGTCTTTGGTGGAATATTGTTTGTTTCTCTCTTGATATAGCTTCAATCCGGGAATGAGGCGCCTAGCGTCGCACCCTTTGCTATTGAGAGATACACCAACATTCCCCTTATCTTGAGAAACCTTGTGTTGAAATCTTTGTATGAGCTATCGATCACCGTCTATTAAATCGTAACTAACCTCCACCTACCTTAGTGCTTTCTTATTAATTTTCGCATCTGTTTTACATTTACGTTGTTCTACAACAAACCAACTCACAGAAACCAGAAAATCACTTAATCCGTAATCCATTCCATTCCTTTTCACTTATCCCTGTGGTTCGACACTCGGACTTCCGAGACTATATTACAACTTGACGTGCCTGCACTTGGGCTCTATCGCAACGCGCTATTTAAGCGGCGTCAAATTGTAACATTAATTTGTTTAAATTCAAAAACTATATAAGTGTATATTTCGTTTTTTTCATTTTTTTAGCATATATTTATCTAAAATGTCATATGTAAGATACTATTACTATCCCTAATGTAAGTATAATAAGTTAAATATATGTGTGTGTATATATATATATATATTTTTTTAATTATATAATTATCTAAAAAGTCAAACGCAAATTAATATTGGTTTATTACCAAAAAAGCAAAATCGTTAATATCAAAATAAAATCCTATAATCTCTCAATCATAAAAAATTTCTATAGACGGTATCACAGGCAAATTAGACATTTTAATTTTCATTAATAGCTCGATATTTAATAAATTAACCCTATTTTAAGAAAAAATTCAAAACAAGGGGTGTAATCCTAATAACACATCTTGTGTAATCCTCACCCCTAATATGTTTTAAAAATAGGGGGGTAATCCTAGTTTTTTAAAAAATAAAAATATTTTCGAAAGTACTCTTATAAGGGAATCTCCTTACTTTAAAAATAATAAGGATTGCTCATTTTGAGGGGTATACGACTGAATTTTTTCATGAAATTCGGTGGAAATGATTTCTATAATGAGTAGATTATTTCTACCAAATTTCATCCAAAAATTCAAACCAAAAGCTAGTATTGTAATGAAAATGCAATATATATATGTATGTGTGTCTATATTCATTTATTGAAATTTTATATGATCATATTACTAATTTTTAAATTGAGTGTTTTTATGAAATTTAATGTAGATGAATTATACATTATAAAGATCAATCATCAACACAAAACTTCATGTAAAAACTCATTTATTTACCGCTCAAAATTAAAAGTTGTTATTATTCTTAAAGTAATGAATATATTCGCTTACAAAAATATTTTCGTATATACATATATCTAAAGTAACTTTCAAATTTTTAGGTTAAAATTAAGCCTCATATTTACCCGTTTACAGCTAGGCCACCACTGCTGCCATCAGCTGGCTCCACCTTCTATGGAAGCAAGTCACTGTTCAATTATTTATTTATTATAAACTAGCAATTTGAATTCATTTTGAGAATTTGACGAAAGGTAACCCTTGGGTAAGGGTTTAAATATAGGATTGAAAAACCTTTTGGGCTAAGATTACCACAATTTCTAAGGTGTCCCACAATTCTCTTTTGTGTTTAATTTGTTGGGCAATAATTTAGACGTATATTATTTATATTTATTTATTTATTACAAATTGATATTGGAAATGAGAATGCAGTTGTCCTAAGAAGATTTGTATTTAGTGGAATTCGAACATGAAATTTCTCACTAAATAGATCCGTCCCCTGCATGAATCTAATGGGTGAAAAGCCACTAGGCAACCTTATGGGTTGAGTCTATTTTCATATGCTATAAATATTACATACTTAAACAAATACTTAATACAATTTTATCATGTCTAGATTCATATCTCATAAAATATCGAGACAGATTATCGTAATTAGGTAGAAGAAATGTATGTTACGTTATTTCGATAACAAGAGAATTATAGGTTACTATAGTTCACTAACATGAGAAATACAGGTTATCGTAGTTAGGTATCCTAAGTTAAGTAAACAGTAACCGTAGTCACAGAAACAACAAACTATTAATATATATACAATTATACATATAAGGTTATGGACTGCAAACTAAAAAGTTGCAAAAGGAGGAACCGGGCCGTAATTTTTTCTTAACTTTATTGTTAGCTGCCAATTCGACTTTTTAAACCCACCTTTTCAATATATATGTATATTTCACTCTAACTAAACCCGCATTCTAAGGTTTAGAGTTTTCTTTAGAAGAAACAAAAAACTGCCAATGTCTGACATCCTACAATTTAGCTTCAGAATTCTGTAAAATTACCTTTTTGAACTTCAAAATTTCTTAATCCACAGTAATTAATTATCTTTTAATACGATTTTCATTGACTTTCTGATATTTACAACATATATTTCTTAGAGGAAACAAATAAAATTTAATAGTGAGGTTTTACTTCTACACAATTTGTTTTACTTTTACAAAATTTTACTTCTATGTTTTCAGCAATATTTTCCAACCTAAGGTCTTGGGAAATTGCAACTGTAATTTTTTTATTTTTTTTTCAACTTGTAATTCATGAATGAAGTTAATGAGACGGCTCATTTACGTGCGCAAATACTCTTTACAACAATAGAAACCATCTTAATAATTGTAACTAACGATTAACATACCATGTGGGATCCAATTTTTTTTTTTTTTTGCGTTTTAAGAATATTTGTGTTTTATTTATTCAAATTGCGCACCAAACTCGTCATGAACTCATAATATATATGTAATACATGCTTTCATCAATTAAGAAGAACAATTTGCTTACTGGTTTACCACTCATTTCACAATCTCATATACAACATAAATATTACTAATCTACTACATACAATTTTAAATCTTAAAGTTTTTAATTTCAGTTGAAGCATCCTTAAAGTTTTTAATTTCAATTTAAACATCCTTAAAGTTTCTAATTTCGGTTGAAGCATCCAAAAATGCCCCTTCAAAGAGTGGCTCGTGACAATCACGCGCGTTTTCCCTCCATTTTTTTAACGGGAGCATCCAATTTTGAACGAGTGAGGCAAAATTATAAATTTTAAGAATGCTTCAACCGGAAATTGAACTTTAACTTTAGGGACGAGCAAGAACTTCGCGTCAAACTTGATGGTCATTTTTGCTAATCACCCCAAAATACCTAATAAATTTCAGATCATAACTAAACAAGAATTATATTAACTGAATATATACTGGAATATTTGCTCTACTTTCTAACCATAAAAGAACAACAAAAGCGATTAGACGACTAAACAAACTTATACAATAGAGTAAACTAACGAAAATTTGGCTTCTTTTTAGAGAGAAACACATTCAAATGAAAATAGGTATATATATATGCCAAGAAAAATTAAATATATATTACATAATAACAAAAGCAACAAGTCCACCTTTTATTGAATTCACAAACTTAATTAATTACCTTTAGCAGCACCTAGGATAGAACAAACAGTTTGTATAAAAGTAAGCACAAGCAGCACAATGGCAGCAGAAGTAGAAGCAGTTCTCCATGGTGAGCTGAAATAATCGCGGTTCAAAATTGCCTTCCACTTGTGCCCAGGGACCTTGCAGTACGCGTTTAACTCTTCGCATAAGCTAGAGAAATAGAAGTTACTGCTTGTAATGCCACAATTTTTGTTCATATTATTAAATAAATTGGCTGCTTCTTTGCTATCACCTAGCCAATTTTCTATAATCCCATTATGAATAAGCAAATCGACATCCATAGGCGTATTAAGGAGGAAATCCATAAAGAAAAAATAATCTATCATGTAACTATCATCCGGGTAGTGGCAAAACTCTAGTGCTATTAGGTTCCGTATTAAAGACTCTGTCGTGTCATATAATGTGATGCAAGGGATTTCTAGTACTCCGTCACTAAATTTTATGTCGAGTAAGCAATTGCTTGAACCCATTCTAAACTTCACTCCTGCCTCGTTTAGCTCAGTTGTGCTGCTTGCATATTGAAATTCTTTAACTATCCTTTGAGATGACACTGGTCGATGAAGGAGTAAAATCAAATCGGTGAAATGATTTATTGAAATAAAACCGGGTGATTTGTTTTGTGAGTTGTATTCCTCAAAAAAGGAAAGAGTAAGATCGAGGAGAGGAAGCGGTTCAAAATCTGTCATGGCTAGATTATATATCCCCTCAAGAACAAAGAATGGGATTTGATTTTCGAGTAATATGAGGTCATGATTTAAGTCATTCCACAACCTTGATGATGATAATATAGAATGGTCTATATCTCTCAAATCCCTGTAATATTTTTTTAGCAACAACTCGATAATGAAGCAACCATCAACCAACATCATGGTCACAAATTCGTCGCTATCCATCTCAATGATTTCTGAATAACATTGACGAACATTTGCTTCCACACTCTTCAAGAATTCAATATAGTTCTTCAAGCCAACTCCAGTACTCCTTCGAACCAGTTTCTTGAAATATCTCTTCTTAAATGGTTCAATGGATTTAAATCTTTCATTGCCGTGGTGAAAAGGGCCAATTGATACCACACTGGGATTGTAGGCTTCTTCATTTAACTTTCGAATTTTTTGAGGAACTCGGTAGATACAATATTCGGATGATACAGAAGGCTCTATTTCATCTAGCATTTTATCGATTGAAGTCACCAATGAATCATATTTATTCATGAGTGGAGCAATAATATTATCACATTCTTCTTGTGCTCCCATTTCATCAGTTATTGGAGAAGAAATGTGTTCCTCTCCTCTTTCTTTACTTGTTTTAAAGCTATTCACCATCATTGAAGTTTTCCTTCTCCTAAAGAACACAAAGACAGTCTTAATTTACTTGCATGTAACTATTTTCAATACAAAGTTTAGTGAATACAGGGTAATTCTTCTCTACACAATTTCATTTACTTAAGGGCTGTACTTTATGGTAAGGTAATGAATACTTGAGATTAAAATAATGAATTGAAG
Organism: Lonicera japonica; assembly: GCA_021464415.1. Taxonomy (NCBI): domain Eukaryota; kingdom Viridiplantae; phylum Streptophyta; class Magnoliopsida; order Dipsacales; family Caprifoliaceae; genus Lonicera; species Lonicera japonica. The sequence goes on from CM038470.1 coordinate 57,027,269, forward strand.
AAGGCTTTGATTCAATTGTAGCAATAATAATCTGTGGAAAAGCAGAAGATGAATATTATTATTATTGATAGTGAGTTATGAATGTGTACTGAGGATACAACACACTAATTAACATGTGTTTCATTTTATTATTATTGAAGTGCGGATTAAATGGGGTCACGGAAATGGTCCGTCAGATATATGATATAAAAAGGTTTCTGAACTGTTTGAGACTATAAATTTCTCATTGGAAAATGAGATTTTCGTAAAACAACATATAAGAATATGGTATTAGAGCGAAGATTATTAATCAAGCACTACTAGGCCCAATGGCCACGCCACATGTGAGGAGTCTACAAAGCAACTAATTGTGAATTAGTTATGGGTTGAAAATTCCGACTCTAATAAGAACCACTGGAATCAAGAGCAGTGCAAGTAGGGCAATGAGTATAATGCACCCCTTTTAGTTTGGAAGTTATTATAGTTGTGGGTGTTTTTAAATAAATCCATAATATTATTTTTCTCAACCCTACAAAAGTCAAAACCCAAAATAAAAGAACCACAAGAAAGGATGAACACCCACATTATTCTTCCTCTCACTCATATAAAAGTCAAACCTCAAATTAAATGAACCTAAAAAATAGCTTAAAAACTTTTCATCTCACCCCATCTAGATTCACCTCTCTCTGCAAATCAAAACCTAAAAATTCTAATTTTACTTAGTTTCTAATTAACATCCTTGAGAAATTTTATAAATAAATCTTAATGGATGAATCAAAATTTAACTGGGAAACAACAGAAACATCTTTGATTTTGAACCATGATTTATATAAAATATCATACCCAAGGTGTTTTTCAGAAAAGAGGGATATGAGTTTTTGTTCAAAACAATTTGAAATTTAAAAATTATAAAGATCATTCAATTTAACAAAGATTATGAGGGAGAGGGACAAATGAGCGTGAGAGAGATAGAGAGAGAACCGTGCAGAAAAGATATTATGTGCTTTGAAGAGGGAAAGAGAGAAAAACTTTTCGAAGAAGAAGAAAAGATATTCTGTGCTCTGAAGAGGAGAAGAGAGAAAAACTTTTTTTTTTCTTTACTTCAAATGGCTATAACATCTTTACATATTTATATCTACATATAAAATTGAACACAAATCAAAATCAAAATTGAAAGCACATTTCAAATCTAAAATCCGAAATCAAACTTAAAATCCAATTTTTCCCATATGAAATCTAGTAGCACATATCAAATTCCATATGAAATATGATTTTCTATGTCTTCTGCCCACCACATAAGAAAATCTTGAGCCCGCCACTGATTTAAGTAAACCCTTTCTTGGGTAGAATTTGGTTTTTCTAACAAGATTTCTTGGGTAGATTTATTTTTCTTTGAGCTACTTCTATGTTTTTTGTAAATTATTTATACATAATTAGCGTGCACACATGCGACTTTTATTTAGAGGGAAAGATAGTTTATGTAACCAATAAATACACGATTTAAACACACGTTAATCCACTGTGACATGAAATCGACTATGAATATATGAGTTGTGCTATTTTTATTTTTTTAAATGAAAAATCAAAAAAAAAAATAAAACAAACAAAGAAAAATGAAAATTAAGAGAAAGAGAAAGAGAAAAAGAAAAAAAAGAAAATGAAATGAAATGAAACCTGCTTATTTCGTTGGGAAGAATATAATGCACCACTTCTGCTATTTGGTGGCCTGCTCGTCCTCTCCTGTGTACGTATATATATTCAAATATATATATATGAGGGGTGGAAATTAATTTATTTAAACAAAAAAAATTAATGGAAAGATTAATTTTGTTTTTGGTAATCATTTGTTTGTTGGCATAAGACTCTTCTTTTTTAAAAATGAACCAAATTTGTTATAATATGCTTTTGACGATGACATGGCATACTCATTGTAATAAATTGGAATGCAAGTGTTAGGATTCTGTTACATATAATTCAACTCCTACGAAATAAAATACTCACTAATTAATCAAGTTGCAATTAAAATACTAGTATGGGTTTTCACTCCAATTATATTCATGATATATGTTCACACTTGAAAGACGACTTATTCAAAACATATATTTCACTGTGCTTGAACCTTTGACCTAAAGGTAAAATATATAACTTTTAATCACTAAATCAATAACAATTTTATACTAAATGCTACACATGCATGAAAATAATATGGATTTACTTTGTTGTGTTCGGCTCCTCATGAAAGGAGTGCAATGGGCGAATCGGTAATGGACCATTTATGGCATCCCCGTATGCAGTTAGTTTTTTAAATGAAAAAGTTCTGCCAGTGAGCATACTAGTATTGTACCAATTATGCAATACCTGACACGCATAACAGTACTATACCAATCTTGTAATATCTGTACGTGCGGGTTCTTTTCAGCGGAGGATTTATATCAAGTGGCGTACCCGTACAGATAAATTAAGGGCCACACTAGAACGCTGTGGCGACATGGCCCAAACCCATTGTTTTGTCAATTTCAATTGTATGAAAAGATAGATTCTTTTATATACTGTTGTACAGCTTGTATCAGAGTGTAAAGAGAGAAAACTAGGGTTTTGAGTTTCTTACAAGATGGATTTCTTGTGCGGGTTTCTGGCTACGGTTTGAGGGGAGTAAAATTCATTGGAAGTTGTTCCATTGATCGGTGAGAGTGATTGAGTGTTGAGCTCCGAATTTCTATTCGTCAATAAAGGTATCCTCTTTCAGCTCGAAGACCGGTTTGGGTACCCACCTTAAGTCCTATTTTCTTCTATATTGTGTGTTGACTACATGCTTGGTTGATTGGTCCTAGTCAGAATTTTATTTATCTAGTGTTCGTGAAAATTACCATAAGGGGTTTATCGGGTTATAATTGTGGTTTGGCATTAGGTCAATTGCTGTGGTTCGATATCACAATAAGTGGCATCAGAGGATTGTGCTGATCCATAAGTATATAGTGGTATCAGATAGATAAATTTGTTTGGTATCAAGGTTCAGCTATCTGTTGTTTAGGTTTCTGCGCCGGGTGTTCAATGGCCAAAGTCAATGGAAAGATCAATATGTTTTTGGTAATCAGTTGTTTGTTGGCATATGACTCTTCTTTTTAAAAATGTACTAATTATTCAACTTGTAATTAAAATACTACTATGGGTTTTCACTTCAATTATATTCATGATATATGTTCACACTTGAAAGATGACTTATTCAAAAGATATATTTAACTAGGCTCAAACCCTCGACCTAAAAGTTAAAAGTATAACTTTTAACCACTAAGTCAGTAGTAATTGTATACTAAATGCTACACATGCATGAAAATTAGATTTGGACGTGCATTACGTGTATCCATATCTAGTTAATTGTATTGCAAGTTTTTTGCGTAATTAAATAAAGTCTAGTGTTTGGATGGAGAAAAAAACTTGCGAAAAAGTGGAAGTTTATCGTTTGATAAAATTAGCGAAGAATTTAAAACATGCGATAAATTTGACATATTTTAATTTTTAAAAATTTCAATTTAAAATTCCGTGGTACGAGGCGCCATTCTTCAAATTTGGTCTCAAAATAAGTGATATTATAAGTCATTTCATTTTTTAAATTATACATATAGGACATACAAACATGAGAAATTGCAATTGAAAGAACTTAAAATGAAGGAATTTTAAGTTCCATAATTTACAATTTTTATAAATTTTAGAATTACTTCATCCAAAAACAGAAAAAGATTGGAACGTGCATAACTCAACCCCTAACTTAAAACATAAATACTCAATAATTAATCAACTTGTATCATGGCATGTATTTATATTCACATTTGAAAGATGACTTGTTCAAGAATTATATATTAACTTAATTATTCTTTCACATCTTATTTTTATATATTTTAGTATTTAACGTGTTATTCACTCATTGATGAATGAGACATCTCATCTGCAACAAATACCTTTTATGAAAAAAGAAATTCCTCAAAAGCCTGAGTGAAAGAATTAATTTTTTTGAAAAAATAAATTCCAGTCAACTTCAATGTTAACTTCTATTTTGTTTTGTGAGCGAGGGCTATCTGTTTTTCACGATTTCAACACCTAATTAATTTTTTGCTTATCTACACCATTCTTATTTGACTTACATTTATTCCTCTTTAGTTATATATATGAGTTACATTGGTTTTTTTGGATTTTGTCTCTTCGGAGTTATTTTAGTGATTTTTCTTCCTTTATTAGTTATTGGATAAAATTATAAAACAAATTAAAAAAATGATATAATTAGATCTTCTAGTCTAAGGAGAGAAAATTAAAATTGCCACATTTGTTAAAGGGTGGAAGACAGACGGTTACGGATCGAGAATGTATTAATCCGTACTACCATTTCTCTCTCGTATAAATTCGAGAGGTCGAGAGAGACATAGAGAATGTATAAATTCATACTACCATCTCTCTCGTACTGACTTATGAAAAGATATGTATAATTTCATAAATATGGACGAATATAGTTACTATTTAAAAAATGTCAAGGTTCGATTATAATATTTACATATTTGTATTGAAAATAACCCAAATATAATTTCTAAATGAATCGCTACTTGAAATAGCCTTCCAACTAAGCCTACTCCCACCGCATTGCGTACCGGGCTAGGTAACGTACCCCGTACCCATATCAGTACCGCGTGCCAAAGCGTCTCAGGAATTAGGTAACATTGGCTATTACTAACATCTCTCACTCTCACTCACACATGTTATATAAAGACAATGTATATGATAAATGCATAATATTATCATTCATATGCTTTTTTTCGGAGTTGTCTGACGTGTTTGTCTCACTAAATTCTCTGTTTTACTGTCTTATCTTACGATTAGTCCTGTAGCGTGTTTTGTATTTAACATTGGTTGAAAATGTACGTTTTGTGATTATTTGGTGCCTTTAGATCTTAAGAAATGCATTGGACAAGAAAAGAATGATCAAACAACTAAAAGTGAACTTTTGAAGCAGAAAGTCAACAAAGTCAAAGGCCCTAGATTGATCTAGCTAGGCTCAAGATCGATCTAGGTGTGGCAGTCAGATCCACCCCCCCCCCCACCCCCGCCCCCGCCCCCGCCCCCGCCCCTTTTTCCCCTTTCTGAATTGGTTATGGGAGATAGATTAGGCAGTTTATTCTCAATCTCAAGGGAGATATTTTTGTATAAATACACAACCTTATCAAATTATTAAGGGGTTAATTTAACATAGATTAAAAACCTAGAACAGAGTGAAAGAACTCTCTTGTACTCATTTTCCATTTGTTTTTAAGCTTTGTAAATTTCCATTTGAAGATAATATAGTTCACTTCCATAATTTTTGTATCTACATCTATTATCGAGTAAATTATTTGCTAAGGCTATAGATGAAGTTTGTAAGTTGATTATTGTGTGAGGTTGATCATATTTATTGGTTACTACTGTTAAATATCTACGAATCCTTTTACTTCTCCATTTAATCATCAATTTCACAATCTTACAAGATATTCCCATATGATTATTTGACTTTATATGCCAAATATATCTACTTCTTAAGCATAAATGGGGAGGTGATGCACTTGTGCATTCTTGAGAGTTTGTGTTCATCATCTATGAAAGATTTGCCTCTTTATATCAAGTATATTGAGTTTTCCAGTTTCATAATCACCATATGATTAGACTTATCATGTGATGCTTTTCACACTTCATGTGATGCTTAGACTTATCATGTTCTTATTTAAGGTGTGACCAAGGAGGATCTTGAAATTTATGTGATAAACACCACAACCTTAATTAATCAAGGATTCATTATATATTTATAAAACAAGTCTAGCTAAATCGGTTGACTTTGTCTCTAATTAGACTTTCCAAGCTTAGACAAGGGAATTGTTGAGATTCTTGAGTTAACTTTTTAGTTGACCTTTCTCTCAAACAATTAATTGCCTAGAAGGAAAACTAATCATGAGTTTCCAAATGCCTAGTTAATGTTGTATCTTCTATTTAGTGAATTTTGTATCAATATCTTGTTTTAATTAGCATTGTACGGGAATGTGGTGAACTTATTTCGCACCATTTTCCTACAAATTCATGCCTGATTCAGTTTTGATAACACCCTCTTTTGGTATGGCATTATATGTGAATAAGTCATTTTTGCATTGCACCCTTGCTTTAGAGAAGTGTAATACACTTTCCATTTAGGAATTGCATTTGGGAACCATGTATGAGATCATTCTCACTTAACTTTGCTAGCAAATCAATTTTGATTGCCTTAGCCCATTCTCAAACTTTGTTACATTCACTTCCAATTCACATTTATTATTCTAAAATCGAACCACTTTACAAAGAAGAAAAATCCATTAATTGATTTACCACATCTTTTCGACTATCTTTCTAGTTCAACACTTGGACTTACCAAGTTATATTACAACTCGACGAACTTGCACTTGTGTTACTACAACGCGATATTTTTGTGGTGTCAATATGTAACTATTTTGCATTGGTGAGGATTAGCATAGTTTAATTTGTATATATCTCTCATATATTTATAAATTGGCTTTTCTTACTTATGTCTACATTCTTTTATAGGTGACATCCCTTTAAAATCCTCATCCCAAGCTTATGCTTAGGAATTTATACATCGATCTTTGAATAAGTCCACCTAGAGATCCATCACTTGCAGGATCTCCACCTCCATCACCACCACCATCACCAATGGCATATAACAAAGATAGCGATAATGATTCAAATGTAGGAAGCCAAGCAAATCGGAATCATCCAATTCAGACTATGCAGGATTATGTCCAACCTCCAAATGGTGCGACCAACTTTTGTATTGTCTTTCCTGCTAATCCTCCCAGCACATTCACTCCAAAACCGGTCATGCTCTAACACATCCCTACGTTTCATGGTATGGAATCCGAAAACCGTTATTTGCATTTAAAAGATTTTTCACGAAGTTTGTTCTGCATTTAAAAATCTAAATACAAATAAGGAAGTCATGCGATTGAATTTTTTTCCATTTTCTCTAAAAGATAAAGGAAAATTTTGGCTCGATGCTTAAAGACCTCATTCGATTCGATCATGGCAAGAACTCTAAGCCGAGTTCTTGAAAAAGTTATTTCCTGTTCACCAAACACATGCCTTGAGAAGGCGACTTCAAAATTTTTATCTAAGGAAAATGAAAGCTTTTACAAATGTTGGGAACGGTACAAAGAACTTTCGAATGCTTGCCCTCACCATGGTCATGAAACTTGGAGTATTACGAGTTACTTTTATGAGTCTCTTACACCTTCCATGTACACTTTTGTTGAAACGATGTGCAATGGGCAATTTTTGAGTAAAACTTCAGAGGAAGCCTTGTTGTATTTTGATAAAATTGCGGAGGTTGCCCAAAATTGGAACACCTACACAAAAGATACTAAGGAAAAATCATCGAATAAAGGAGATTTGTACTAATTAAAAAAAGGGGATGATATGGAGTTAAAAATTCTTCAATTGTCTTAAAAAGTTGAGGCTATGGAGTCCAACAATATAAAGGAGGTTAATGTGTTAGGATCGAGCTTTTTGGGGAAAATGTAAATGCAAACTCAAATTCTAATTCACACGAAAATTATCAAAGGCAAACCCCACCCAAATATTCTTTTGGTGCCTCGAATTCAAATTCGAATTTAGAAATGATTTTACGTCAATTTGTGGAAAAGACTAATCAAGATGTGGGTGATTTTAAAACTCAATTTTTCACACTCACCATATCCTTAAAAATCCAACAAAAATGGAAGTTTCTGGCTCAACCTTTAGTTAATCCTAGAGGGCAAGCCATAATAGTTGAGGGAGGGAAGTCAAGTGGGAAAATGGAAGAGTTGAAATCCATCATAACCTTTAGGAGCGAAAAGATGACAGACAAAATTATAATTTCTAAGGCCCAAAAGCCGGTAGGCATAGCGGAGTCGACACCAAGTGAGGTGTTAGAAAAAAAAGAGAAGTTAGGAGGAAGATGAATAAAGGATAGGGAAGGAGGACATATAAAAAATCAAAAATAGCATCAAAGTCCCTTTTTCCCAAAAGGTTAAATCAACCTCCAAATGAAAATCGCAATACTGAAATTCTTGACGTGTTTAGGAAAGTCAAGATCAAAATTCCATTGCTTAATGTGGTCCTTTCATATACTAAATTTCTTAAAGATTTTTGTACCACAAAAGGAATGTCTAATGTTAAGAAAAAGACATTTATGACAGAGCAAGTGAGCTCTACCATGTAAAGGCCCATGTATCCCAAAGTTCAAAGATCCCAGTTGCCCAACGATTTTTTGTTTAATTGGAAATTATCGTATAAAGAGTGCTTTACTTGATTTGGAAGCTAAAGTCAATATGCTTCCCTTTTTAGTGTATCAGTAATTGGGGTTATGAGAGTTGAAATCTACAAAGATGACGATTCAATTAGGGGATCATTTCGTTAAAATATCAAAGGGAACAGTAGATGATGTTCTTGTACAAATTGATAAATTCTACTTTCCTATTGATTTCATTGTTCTTAATAAGCAACTAGTAGCAAAACCCGCTAATGAAATTTTCGTCATCTTGGGAAGACTATTTTTTACCACATAAGTTGATGCGCAAAACTAGAAGGGTAATTTGGAGCACACAGTCAAATGCTTGGATCAAATGATTAACGTAATAAATGTGGCTCGTTAAGAGAGTCAAATATGTATAGAGGAGGTTGGCGTCATATGAAAATATGGGTTAGTTTTCCTCTGTGTAATAGAAGTAGGAGCTCGATTCGCTTTGTATTGATATAACCGAGTGATCATTAAAAACTCACAAAAAATTTCTAGCAATTATATCCTTACCAAATTCTGATAAGAATGTGTTTGAGCTACCCGAGTTCTAACTTCTCTATGCTAGGAGCTCTGGTGGGTACTCTATAATTTTATTTTTCACTATCTCTTTCAGTTGCTCATTGTAGGCTACTTGAATGATAAAGTCTCTCTTGCTATTGACCGTTGTTAGATTGTTCTTGGTTTAATTCCGTTGAATTGGGTTGTTGAGAGAAATAAATGCCACTTCTATATATATATATGATTGAGAGGAAAATGTGTTGGAGAGTTCCCCGAGCATGTCTGGAGCCATGCCTTTACAGTTACCCACTCTTACCTCGCTTCTCCATGAATTTTAATGCATTAAATGCAGTTGGTATGCATTTAATGAAGTTGAGGGAGGTTCTACGGCGTCTGACAAAGCTGGCAGCAGTCGCCCATGCCTTTGTCAACCACTCTGGCATAGTGGTTATGCGAGAGAGCCCCGGAGCTTGTCGAAAGAGCTCTGGCATTCTAGTTTCATTATTTGCTGTGCGAAATCAATTCTTGGATCAAATACCATGCCATAGAGAACTCTGATTTCCTTGTAGTGCTCCAACAGAGCTCTTACGAGCTCCTCTGATTGTAATAGGTCTAGTCGTTGACGTGGAGGGCCACTTGTCAGCTCATGGTCAGCAGGGTGAATTAAGTCACTAATTTGTACTATTAATTGTCCCTATCTTTCCATTTATCTTAGAGGAGCTCAATGAGGTGGATAAACACACAATTTAGAGTCCGTGATAGCTCGGAGCTCTGATGGTTAGAGCTATTCACTACGCGAGCTCTAGATGATCGTTCTGGTTTATTAATTTTCAAGGGTTGAATACTTGACTTCAAAAACCTCATTTATTTCCCACTACTTTGCTATTTAAGGCTTCTCATCTGATTGTTACCGTTTTGGAAAGATCGTGCCCACTAATTCTGTATTTCTTGGAGGACGTACAAATCTGTGGTAGTAGGTCTGTGAGTGGGCAGTTAAGGTTTGAGTGGACAGTTAGGTTCTCCTACACACCTTATATAAACCCATTTTCCTTCGTGGAATTTTCACTTCATCTTTCATAAACCCTAGGCATCCTTATAGCTCAGAAAACTCGTCATTTCCATTCATCGTTGTCCTGGCCTATAGAACCCCTTCAGAGAATACTTTCAAGAGGTTCTCAAGTGTCCCTTTGGAGGATTTTATAAAGTCTATTCCTCACTTTGCACCTTCTACTCCTCTTCATTCCCTAACATTACTCATTTAGCACTTTACCAACCAAGGTCTGAACTAAGAAGTCCCTCCTCAAACGGGGTTAGGCTCTTCCTCTAGCGCTATTCCGGACGCGATTCCTCAACACAAAACCATCACTATCATGGACTGTGATGAGCTAATTACCACTATCTTCCTTCAGCCAACGGTCGGTTCTTCTGAGGACGCAAGGCATACTCAGAGTACATCAGCTCCTTGTCAGTATTCTCCATCCCTTCCATATTTTTTATGGAGGATATCTCAACGTTTAGGGATAGATATCAAATCCTTGTCGGCGTTACGATTAGGGCACCTAACTTGAAAAAGGGAACTTGCTATTACAAACCTGGGGAGGTCTATTTCTATGAGTCAGCCTTCGAGAGCGGGCTCCGCTTTCCAATGGACAATCACTTAAGGGAGCTGCTGGTGGCCTTCGATCTGACCCCCATCTAGTTGTCAGCGAACATGTGGAGCTTCCTGATAGGCCTCATTCTGATATTCAGGGCCATATCTGCTAGGAGCCACGAGGTCTCAACAGAGGAATTTCTTACTTTGTTTCAGCCCAAAGAAGGACGGAGTAGGAATCGAGGGACCCTTAACTATCCAACCAGGTTGGGAGCTGCCAAACTCATCCAGAATCTCCCCGATAACATCCCCAACTAGAAGAAGAGATTTTTTTACGTTTCTGCGACGGGCTTGGAACACTAAGGCGACTGTCCCAGTGTGGTGGACCCAAAGACTTGGTTCACCGAGCCCAACACAATTCGTATGTGTCGACCATTCACTCTCATTTTTATCATTTTTTGGCTGTCCCCGAGCTAACTACTTATTTGTCACTTCATTCTTTATAGTGAAGGAGAAGAGGCATACTCTCGTGTCTACCCCCTGGATTGAGGACGCTAAGAGGTTCACTTTATAAAATTATACAGATATAATAGTTTCAGAGATGCTCTGGCGCTTCGACTTAGGCCCTAGGCCTACTGACGTGGATGAGGCCATCAAAACTGTGGAGGAACTCGAGCTAAACAGGCCATTCATGGTGCTCACCGAGAAAGATCCCTCCACCATGACTACCAAGTCCTCTAAGGACGGGTCCACAGCTCCTTCAGCCGTTAAAGGGATGGAAGGAAAAAAGAAGGAGGAAGATGGGCTTTATAGGAAGAGGTCCAAACAATCTGTATGCATCCTCCCTCTACATCAAGTTCCTGTCTCACCTCCAAATAAGTTACATTCCATTTATTTTACTATTCGGTATAGAGCTCCTTATATGCATCCTGGCGTACGTCTCTCCTTATGCCACAGATGTACCTCTGGCGATCTCTTTAACCAGGGAATGGTTACCTCTGCAAGAGGAAGATTACTCTTTAAAGATGTACTCAGGCCAAGAAATCCAAAATAAGTGATGGGACCTCTATACCAAAGCAAGGTGCAGACCAGTGGGCACCGTTAGCTTGTTTGTCGACCTGATGACAGGTCCTATAGGTTTCCTCCTACCTCTTGACCCACGGGAGGTTGGGCTTGAGAAAATGGGGATTTTTGATGATGAGGTCGTGTTGCCTCCCCCTTCGAAAGAGGCTCCACCCGCCAAGATAGCTTACAAGTAGGTAATCTCCGATGATGAGGACCTGCAGGAGCTCGATGCTATGGAAGCCAAACTTTAGTTGGCTTTCGGAGGTGTTTCCAGCTCTGCCACCCCCGAGACGGAAGAGGACTGATTGAGGTTCTTCATTATAAGGGTGACTTTGCCCCTTTTGGGTACAGGTATGCTCCAAAACGCAAGGGCAGCAAGGGTCAACCATCTACCTGACGAGTATGGTTACCATATTGACGCACGTGAAATAGTGCAATCGTATACACCTAAGTGTAGGTGGTCAAGTTGTAATATAGACTTATAGAAGTCCGAGTGTCGAACCACAGGGAGGGGCGAAAGCTTTGTATCTCAAGAGCTTATATAATAATGATTAATTGATTTAAAGTTGTATTGTGAATTGTTTTGTGAAAGTTTAAAATAAACTTTAGAATTATGAGATTGTTCTTATATTTAAAAAAAGCAAAGGCTTTGGGGGATCATTTTCTATTTTATAATAACCATGTTTTATGAATCCAATTTGGCTTATTTATTCATTTTAGTGTGATTTTTATTTGCTTGTCAAAAAGAGGCCTAGATGTTGGCAATAAAAGATTTCGAGAAAATACAATCAATCCAACTCCACTAGGCCACCAAATGAGGAAAGACAAACATCACATTTAAAAGAATAAATAAGCAATTAGAAAATTCTCAAATACAGGCACAAAGTGTATTTAAGTGCTGTAGGTGACAAAGAAAAATAAAACCTTACTTTACACTTAACCACAAAATGTGACAATATTTGAAATAAACCTCTCCAATTTTATATGAATAGCATAGCCATCCATTTACAATGGTGGTTGTTGAATAATATATGCTTACTTGAGATGCTTTGTTTGTATACTAATGATCCATATAGTACTCCTCATATATGGCATGAAGAGTCTAAGTATCATTGATATACTAAACCTGTCCATAAGTTACCAAAAAATTCCATATACTTGGCAAAAGGAAGCAAAGGAACTTTAAATGGAGGTTTCATAATCTTTATGGTGTTTAAATCATCAAAGATTATGAAATATGTTTAATATTAGACAAGCATATTTATTTGACAACACTAGGCATGAAGCTTACAAGAATTAAAATTTAACCCATGTTTATCCTTATAACAAATTCACCCCCTAGCCTAAGTTAGGTGATTTACCCCTCGATAGATGTTAAGAACATGTTAAAGAAGAAGTAGAATCAAAAGAACACTTGTGTTAATAGATATAAAAATGAGTCTATTACAAGTGTGCGAGAATACAAGAAGAATAAGAAAGTTTCTCTCTTTTTTTCTCTCTTAATCCTCTCTCAATTACAAGAAAATTAATCTCTCAAATCTAAAGGTTCAAGGCTAAAACTAGAACTAGCAAATGCTTGGCTCTTCATCTTTATTTATAGAAGTACAAAAGAGTGTGGAAGGCAAGTGGACAAGTTGCACAAAAGATCTTTTGGCAAGTGGATCCAAGTTGGCAACTTGCACAAGTAACTAAAAAAATATCTTCAAAGTTGCAAAACCTCCTTAGTAGGATCGATCGATCTTACTTAGGTAATTTTATGTACTAGAGTGCATCTGGAACTAATGTTTCTGATAGGGTGAGGGAGTAGGATCGATCTTACTTAGGGAATTTCCTAAACTAGAACAGAGCAGGTACAACACAGTTTGTAAATGGGGGGAAGTAGGATCAATCTTATTAGTAAGATCGATCTTACTCAGGGTCTGAATCTTCTGATAAACGCATAATATTGTCATGTCTAAGCTCCTTCTCGGAGTCGCTTGACGCGTTTGTTGCTTTAATTCTGCCTAATTATCCACTTATCTCGAGATTAGTATCTTAGTGAGTTTTGTATCTAACATCATCCCGCTAGGTGTGCTTTTGTTGTGTTTCTATGTGTATATAGGCATAGAATGCAATGGTCTTCGAAGAATCGATCACGCGCTAGTAAAAAGCTCGCAAAATGCTGATTTGAGGATTTTCCCAGAAGCATGATCGATCATGGGTAAACCATGATCGATCATGGTGAAAACTTGTCTTCAGGCAGAGAACCCCATGATCGATCATGGGAAGGCCATGATCGATCATGGCCTGGCGGGGACATTCACCAACTCCTGCTTTTAGCCTTATTTCGGGGGTTTTGGTTCCTAGATATTTTCCCTTGCTTATTTTATTAGTTTTTGGTACTCCTTTAGCTATTGTTTTAGTCTAGGAGATAGGGGGAAGATTAAGGAGATAGTTTTTTTTACACCTTTAGAGTTCTAGAGAGAAGGGAGAGCTCTTTGAATATTGTTCTTCATTTTCCCTTGTAAGTATTTTGATTTGTAAGAATGATTTCTTCTTCTATAATATTTGTTCTTTCATCTATTATGGAGTAGTCTATTACTAAGGTTACGGAGGTTGATTGCGATATGATTTTTTTGGTGATTAATGGCTCAATCCATGTTTAAAGTTGGATAAATATTTGTGAATCTTCTTCTTCTTCTTCATCATACCCTCCATTATTTCAAGCTTTCTAGGTATTTTCATTTTAAGTTAAGACTTTACATGCCTTGTATATTTAGTTCTTGGTTGTTAATGAACATACAACATATTTCTATGGTTCTAGAAAGCTTGTAGTCTTTTTCCCCCATCCATGGAGTTTTTCCCTCTTCATAGAAATTATGAATAGTTCTCAAAACTCCATAAATGGATTATAAATTTTTTAGCTTATCTTTGATTCATTTATTGATATATTGAGTGATTCTTACACTTTATGTGATATTTAGACTCTTTATTTTCTACCAAATGTGATAAACGATGAGTTGACAAATTTGTCCCATAATCTTCATCCCGTTTCATTGTTAGGATTCACTTTATAATTTTCATTCTTTAAATTATGAGATTGCATACACTTGCTTTATGTTAAACCTTTTTATGATGAGTTTGTCATATCTATTTCGGATTAGCTTCATCGGGAATGGGTTGCCTTGCTTCACACCCGTAGCTAAGAGATAGGAACGATAACCTCGTTTTTGGTGGAATGTGTTTGTCTCTCTCTTGATATAGCTTCAATCCGGGAATGAGGCGCCTAGCGTCGCACCCTTTGCTATTGAGAGATACACCAACATTCCCCTTATCTTGAGAAACCTTGTGTTGAAATCTTTGTTTGAGCTATCGATCACCATCTTTTAAATCGTAACTAACCTCCAACTACCTTAGTGCTTTCTTATTAATTTTCACAACCATTTTACATTAACGTTGTTCTACAACAAATCCAACTCACACAAAATCTGAAAATCGTAAAATTCGTAATCCATTCCATTCCTTTTCACTTATCCCTGTGGTTCGACACTCGGACTTCCGAGACTATATTACAACTTGACGTGCCTGCACTTGGGCTCTATCGCAACGCGCTATTTTAGCGGCGTCATCTTCCTAGATTTTTGACTCAGGCAAATTATGACAATTTTCTTAATTATCACTAGACCTCTTCGGTTGTAGAACCAACCTCTTTTTAAGAGGGTTTTTACAAAGTACACTTTACAAATAATGAAATACTAAAACAAACATTTCATATGCATTTTTCTTTGGAAATAACCATTACAAAAGTACAAAGTATTCCAACTTAAGAATACTATCTCTTGAGGTGTTCTATGTTCTATGGTCTTATGACCTCCATGCCGTCTACAGTCCTTAGATACTAGGTACCATATCTGCTAACTTTGGTGACTATATATGGACTTTCCCATTTTGCAGCGAGCTTGCCATGTTCAGAAATTTTAGTGGCCATGATGACTTTTCGATGTACTAGGTCACTTACATTCAGACTTCTGTGCTTGACCCTCTTGTTATAATTTTTTACCATGCTCCTTTTATAGGTTTCTTCCTTGATCTGAGCTTGTTATCTCTTTTCTTCAAAGAGTTCTAAGTTAGCCAGCAGGCCTTCGTTATTTCGAGGTGGGTCATGATGGTTGATTCTGTATGTTTTTACTCCTATATCTAGTAGAATAACTGCTTTAATTATGTAGGTCAGGGAGAAAAGAGTTTCGCCAGTCGAACCTCTGATAGTGGTTATGTAAGCCCATAGAACTGATGGGAGCTCTTTAAACCAATTTTCTTTGGCATCATTAAGTCTTTTCTTCAACGAGCTCAGTAACGTTCTGTTGGTGACCTCTACTTGGCCATTAGCCTGAAGATGAACAGGCAAGCTATAGTGGTTCTCTATTCCATGCCCCTCGTAGAAGTTTCTAAAAAGATCCCAATTGAACTGCTTCCCATTATCGGTGATCAGTACCTTTGGGAGACCAAAGCTACAGATGATATTCTTTCACACAGAACTTTGGATCTTCATGGTGGTAGTTGGGGTCAGTGCTTCTGTCTTAGCCCATTTGGTGAAGTAATCAATAGCTACAACTGCAAACTTTGTCTACCCCTTGCCCAAAGGGAAAGGTCCAACTATATCCATGCCTTACTGAGAGAAAGGCTATAGGTTGCTAACAGGGATCATTAGCATTGCTGGGAGCTATTGGACGTTGGCGAACCATTGGTACTTGTCACATTTCTTTACTAACTCCTTGGCGTCTTGTAAGATTGTGGGCCAGAAGTAGCCTTGCCTCCCAACTTTGTGGGCTAAGAAACAAGTTGTTGGGTGTCCTCCACATAATCTTTTATGAACTTCCAGCATATCTGTTTTGGCTTGGTAAAGATGTAGGTAGAGCAGGAATGGGAGAACATATCCACGTTTATACAGTGTTGCCTCGATGACCACGTATCTGTTGGAAATGTACTTATTCCTTTTGGCCATCTTCTTATCTTCTGGGAGAGCTCCACTTGTAAGGTAATTCAAAATTGGGTCAATCCAGCATTTGCAGACTTGCATTAGAGGCATGTCTAGCTCCACAAGTTCCTCAATAGCTTTTCATTCCAAGTACTCTATGTGAACACCACTAAGTACTTCTAATGATGAAGCAAGCTTGGCTAGGCGATCGGCCTTGTTATTTTAAGCTCGTGGGACCTTGATGAAGACTACCTTTATGTACCTCCAAGCTGCAGCCCGAGCCTTGGCCAAATAAGCGGCCATGTGATCTTCTTTGCCTATGTTGTGGCTAAGTATTTCGCCGATCATGACTGTAGAGTCGATGTACACCACCATCTGTCTTGCCCCCAAGTCACCAGCTATCCTTAGGCTTACTATGATTGCTTCATACTCAGCCTCGTTGGTCGAGGCTTTGAAAAGGAATTTCAGAGCTATCTCTAGGGTGTTGGCCTTATGAGAGATTAGTACTAACCCAGCACCGGAGCGTTGCAAATTGGAAGCTCCATTCGCTGATGTATCCATATGGGAATTTATGGCTGCAAGTTCATTGAGGTGGTAGGGCTCGAGGTGCCTAGGTCCACGGGTGGCAACAGTTCCAGTTGCTCAGTGACCTGCTCCGTAGTGTAAGTGAACTTTGCGATGAAGTCTGCTACGGCCTGGCCTTGACTGAAACTCAAGGTTTGTAGCTGATCACGAATTGCTCGAGCTTTACAATCCCAATGGCTAACCTTCCTGACTGTTATGGCTTGTATAGCACCCTTTGCTGTGGCAGGCATGTGAGCACATCAGTGGCATGGGCCTAGAAGTAGGGCCTTAGTTTTTTGGTAGTGATGAGGAAGGCGCAAGCTAGCTTCTCCAACCTTGGACAATTCAGCTTAGCAGCGTGCTGGGGTCTGTTCATGTAATAGACTAATAGTTGTGCCCCCGCTTAGTTTCTCATTATCGGCGAACTAACCACTGTCTACGATACTACTAGATACAAACTTATAACTTTCTCCTTCTTTGATGACCTAAAAAGGGGAGGAGCTCCTAGATTCTGCTTCAGTTGTTGAAAAGTGAGCTCGCATTCATCTGTCCATTTAAAACCTTTCTTAAGGGCTTTGAAGAATGGGTGGCAGTTATCTGTTGCCTAGGAGATGAACCTTTCAGAGCTACCACCCTCCTGGCCAAACTTTGGACTTCTTTCGACTTGGTTGGAGACTTCATGTTGATTAGAGCTTATATTTTCTCAGGGTAAGATTCAACACCCTTTTGCGTTAGCATGAACCCAAGGAATTTTCCTCCCTTTACTTCGAAAGCACACTTTGCTGGATTGAGTGACATACCATTTTGCTTGAGTATAGTGAAGGCTTTATTGAGGTCTGCCATGTGGCTGGAGGCTTCTAGACTTTTGACCAGCATATCATCGAAGTAGACCTCTAAATTTTTGTCTATCTAGTCCTTAAACAAGGTGCTCATGACCCTCTGATAGGTAGCTCTAGCGTTCCTAAGGCCAAACGGAAAGGCCTTATAATAGTAGGTGCCCTCATTAGTAATGAAGGAGGTCTTTTCTTCATCTTCAAGAGCCATCTTAACTTGATTATAGCCAAAGTATGCATCCATAAAGCTTAGCATCTCATGGCCAGTGGTGGCGTCTACGAGCTGATCAATCTTTGGGAGTGGAAAACTGTCTTTTGGGCAGGCCTTGTTGAGGTCTTTGAAGTGCACGCACATCCTTCACTTCCCACAGTGTTTTTTCACAAGCACCACATTGAAAAGCCACTTCCGATTTTGGACTTCCCGAATGAAACCAGCTTGGAGGAGCTTCTGAACCTCTTCTTTGGTAGCCAAGTTCTTATCTGCTGCAAAGTTTCTCTTCTTCTGCTTTACAGGCTTGAAGGCCGGGTCAGCATTGAGACAGTACACTGTAACTTTTAGATTTAGGCCTTTCATGTTGTTATGGGACCAGGCAAAAAGGTCAGCATTAGCTCGTAGGCATTGGGATAGCTCTTCTTAGACTTCCACACTGAGCTGATTGTTTATTTTAAATACCCTGTCAGGCTGCAATGGGCCCAAGGAGATATCCTCTAGGTCCGCAACTAGCTTGCCTCTAAGTTCTTTTTCTTCATCTGAGGGCCCAGAGTATCAATTTCCTACTTTTCTAGATCATTGGGCCCTTGTGCGTTAACTAGCTCTATAGTTGCTGCTATTTCGAGCTCCGTGGCCACTTGGTTTCCTCTGACCTCCTCGATTTCAAGGGGGGTTAGGAACCTTATGGTCAAGCTGCAAGTTGAGATGGCAGCTTTGATCTCATTAAGAGTGCCTAGGCCGAGAATAACATTATAGTGGGGGGGGCTTGTCTAGTATGAGGAACTCTATAATAGCGGTGACCTATTTCAAAGCTATTCTTAGAGTCACAGCGAGCTTGATGGTTCCTAAAGATTTGGTCTTCTCTTTAGAAAAGCAAACCAGCAGCACCGTCAATGGGGTCAGGTGCTCAGTTGTAAGGGCCATTGCTTTGAAAGTGCTGTAATACATGAGGCTTGAGGTGGCTCTAATGTCTATGAGGATTCAATGGACATTGTGATTGCCCACCATAGCTGTTACCACCAAAGGATTATCATGTGGGAACTCTACCCCGCTTATGTCCTTATCTATGAAGGTGATCGCCGTGACATCATACTTCACCATCTTAGCAGCCTGAAGCTAAGGAATTCTGCCTCCAAGCTCGAGGTATTGACCTGTCTGATGTAGGCTTTCTTGGACCTATTACTATTGCCTGAAAAAGATGAGCCCCCCACCGATCATGTATATCTCATTGGTGTGTTCTTTTCCTTTAGCTTTTGGGGAATCTTCCTTCTTTTTGTCTACATATTGACGGAGTTGCCCCCGCTGGATGAGTTTTTCGATCTCCTCTTTTAACTTCTAGCAGTCGTCAGTCTCATGACCATAATCTTTGTGGTACTGGCAGTATTTCATCATATCCCTCTTCTTCTCTAAAGTCTTCATCTTTTGGGGCTTTGGGACCTGCCCTGGTTCCAACTACGAGTAAACCTCACCTAAGGGAGCTGTTAAGGGAGTGAACTGCTGGCGAGCTCTGCCTTCGCTTAGTTTGGACCTGTTCGATTCTTTCTTGCCCTTTTTACCCTCTCTCTTGGCCGTAGGGTGGACTGTGTCCCTTTTGGCACTTGGAGGATGGGAGAAGAGCTGACGGATCGGGGCCTTGCAAAGCTTCTTCCACGCTATAGACACCCCGATCCGTGACCCCCGCAAGAACCCTAACGACCTTCAAGAACTACTGTTTTTGGGCCCAGGACCCACCCGAGCACCCGAAACTACCCTGAGAGGGTTTGTTGGCCAACAACCCTTTTTTTAAGAGAGATTGTGGCACAACATATCACATTGTCGCGCGACAATCACTGATATGTCGCGCGACAATCCCACATTGTCGCGCGACAATCCCTCCTGACACCAGACCATCCACTCTCTGACACATCAGTCTGTCAGAAACATCACTTCAGCCGTTTGTCGCGCGACATTGGACACATTGTCGCGCGACATATGCCCTTTTTGGGGAAGTGTCACGCGACAATCTTCCCCGAGCAGTATAAATAGGCCAACACCCCCCAAGGGTTCAGGACGGCAACTGGGGATTAAAGAATTCTAAGCTTAAAAATCTGATTTTCTAGTTTTTCATCAAGCATTCTCTATTATCGTCTTATTTCTGAAGAATTATCGAATCTATTCCCGACACTCGACGTGTTCCGTCTCTGGAATCGAATTCTCGGAAATATCTGAAGAAGGAAAAGATTATTATTGCAGGAAATCTCTCCGCCGGATTATATTTTCTTTCTTATTATTATTCTAGTCGGAAAGGTAAAGAAAGTCTCTTCTAGTATTTAACATTAAATATCTGTGTACTCGTTTTATTTATGTTGTTTTGTCCACGTTTTATTTAAATAAACTTATTGCCAAGTTACAAATAGTCTATCGTTTTCAAAACAAAAGACCCTGATAAAACCATTTGCAAAACCAGAAGAGTAAGTACATGACATCCGGATAAAATCTTGTTTTCAAAACCCGGACCGGTAAAACTTACTTAGGAAATAAAAACCCGGTATATCTTATCTGTTTCATATATTGTGATACGTCCGGTAGAACTCCCCTCAAGAGTTCCAATTCCATATTGAATTAGTTCTATTATAAGATCTAAACTTTTTCCAAAACAAGTCAAAACTCGAGAAAACCGTCATTATTCGAGAAATAATACGGGAAACTCCATCTCTAAAGAAAATAACTTTTGTCACTTGCATTTGCATTTCTCAAAACTCAACATCGGATCTTGGAACACAAAGGTCTTCATCCCTTTACACGTTCTTCCCAAGAATTAGGGTTTTTCACTTAGAAAGTAGTAGACCGTCAGTAAAAGCATCCAAGTTTTTCAATATAGAATAAACATATAAGACCACTAGAGACCGAAAGGGCATAATGGGTGCTTAACACCTTCCCAAACCGTAATATAGTTTTCGAACCCTATAGAATCCTGGTTTCGTAGACAAACGTGTAAAGAAAGGCTTAACTGTAGCCTTTCCTCTTACATAACCATTTTGTCCGTTTTCTCGTAAAACGTACTGGCGACTCTGAATAAACCCCTTTGCATCTAGAAATAGACCATAGGGACACCAGATATGAATCAACAAACACACTCCAGCAAAATGGAACAACGGAATCCGTTCCGACGTTTCAGACGCCCAACCGAACGGGGACGAGACCTGGGGGTCGCATTTGCGGATTCTCACAGTGGCGAATCTGCTGGGGACTTTAGAAAACTAGACTCTTATATGTGGACTTTTGTTTATCTGTGGAATACTTGCTTTTAATGCTTTCCCTATTTATGTTAATTGTTTGAGAATAAACATTTTTTCTAAAAAATGGGAGTTTTTAAAAAATACGTAATCAAGATAATGATATTTGTGAAACCAAACTTTCGAACTTTACACACACTTTCACAAATCGTGCATTGGTCCTACGAGTGTGAATTTACCCCAAACCCTCGGAAGTATTATAAGTGAGTAGGGAGTTGGCTTGCTTGGGCCAACATAAACCGAAAGCATTTAATTCCACTTTCCTTGGCCAAGTACGCCCCCAAGGTATATCGAGTGACGAGAACACTCACGTACCCGGGAAGTATATCAAAAGGCTCTTGCACGTACCCGCCCCTGGGGTATATCGCAAGGTCTTACCAAATAGGAGGGAGCCTGAAGCCTTAACCGTTCATACACCTGCGCTGCATATAAGATCGAGTCGAGTTAAAACACTTGTCAAACAGCCGTAGGGGATGTACCACCTTACGGCTTACTTTGCAACACCTTTTAAAAGACCCGAGTCTTTCCTCGGCAATTTTTAGTGTTTCTTTTGGCAAAAATCGAGTCGCATCACAGTCTTCCTACATCTTCGCCACGTGGTTTTCAGTCGTGAAGCGACGACAGACTAGATGGTTGGGCCGGTCGAGATCATACCAGAAGACTAGTACGGCCAACCACACTTGAAATGGCCGATGAACGCAAGAACCGAGAGACAGATCAGAGCCTAGCCGAGGCGTCTGCGCCTCAGCCGACTTTAGCCGAGATGCATCGTTTATTAATGATCGTCAGCATGAACCTAGCAAGCCTCACAAACGAGCAACAGAATACCCGAGTCTGAGTAGAGGAGTTGTCAGCCGTACGGACCGCACCACCGGGGTTTGAACGACTACCACCGAATCGAGATCAAGGGCAGTCATCGCAAGTGCTCCCCCGGTTCCAGGAACCAATCCCCCCCAAACAGGCCCAGTCATGGCCGGTCCCGTTCAAATCGATCCCAACAATCAGAACCAATGGGTCTCGGATTCAGGCCCCACGTACCAACAAAAAGAGCCACCCATCATTTGGCCACAACCTCAGCAAGGCCTCGATCCCCAATACCAACCATGGCCACAAGTCCCCGCAAGACCTATTCCACCACCGGCCCCAGTAGCCCCTCCCAATGAGTACCCAAACATCAACCGACTCCGGGCAGTGTATGCAGAATCGGTTATAGCTCGGGAACAGCCCGACGAGGTGTCAAGAGAGAGCGAAGAGATGAAGAAACTGAAAGAGCAGATGAAGGTTCTGCAAAGAGGGATTTCTCTGATAAAAGGGGCAGACGAGATCACAGATATGAACGCCTTCTCCCTCTACCCAGAAGCCAGACTACCTCAGGGATTCAAGCTCCCTTCTATCACCAAATTCACAGGTACCACACCCCCCAAAACCCATCTCCAATCCTACATCAGATCCATGCAAGTGTCTGGCTGTGGAGAGCCGGAGCTGGCTCAGGCCTTTCACATGACTCTCACGGGGGCCGCCCTGAGATGGTTTTTTGATCTGGAGAGACACCACACGAAAACTTGGGGAGATATCGTCAAGGAGTTCATGACCAAGTACGGGTCCAACGAGAATTTAAAAATTACCCGTAAACACCTGGAAATGGCCAAGCAAGGCGAGAAAGAAAGCTTCAGCGACTTTGTCACCCGCTGGAGAGAAATGGCCTCCCAAATGTCCAAGCGGCCGGATGAAGAAGAGTAGTTGGAGATTATACAGAAGAATTTTACTCCAGCTGTATTGAACTGCATGGGAAAGCATGTATTCCCACACTTCAGAGCCCTGTTGAGTATGGGGTCACAAGTAGAGGAATAATTGGCCAAGAAGACAGAAACGGATACCAAGAAAGCCTCTTACACTGGGTGAAAGATGGCCACTCCAGCCGTAAACCAACTAAGCTTATACCTGTATCAACAATCACAACAAGTCCCTCCAATGAGTTGGCCTGCACAAGGAGACTCTTCGAGCACCGAGGCCAAGAAAAGGAGAAATTTCTGCACCCTTCCCACTACCCTGGTCAAAAGCCTGGAACTACTCCGAAAGGCCGGACTAATCACTCCACTCAACCCGCGCCCCCCCACCAAACCCTATTCCCAACACCTGGAGAATGAATGAAAACTGTGCATACCACCAAGCAGCAGGCCATGACACAGAACGCTGCTTGGCTCTTCGCCATCGTATCCAGGACCTTATTGAAGCCGGAACCATCCCCGCACCCGGCGGGTCCAATGTTACCAACAACCCCCTTCCCAATCATGCTCCACCTGCAGGAATTAACGCCTTGACCACTGATGAAGAAGGCTTTGACCCCGTAGGACTCATTCGGGATGACCCAACCTATAAGGCGCCCGTTATGCTACCAGCAAAGGCTCAAGTTGCCCCAGGCCTCAATCCAATAATCGACCAATGGATGGCCAAGATGAACTTCCTACCTGGGCAGGGCTTAGGAAAGACAAATTAGGGGATCTCGCAACCACTCATAATTAAAACCAATCCCGAAAAATCTGGGATAGGATGGACCCAAGAGAAGGAAAAACAGCCATGGAAATCCCGAGGCCCCCTTAAGGAGACAATATGTATGACAGAAACCTCCCCGGGACTTTCAGTTGGTCGAAGAGCCAGAGACATCATAAATCTCAGAAGGATCAGACCCATCATCCTTTTGGATCCAAAAAATCACCCGTTCAGGAAGGGTATACCAGCCACCACCGATGGATGCCGAGAAATCACCACCTCCTAAGGAAATAGGAGAAGATCGAGTACTTGAGCAGTTGAAGAAAACCCAGGCACACATCACCATTTGGGGCCTCTTGGTTGCCTCCAAACCTCACAGGACCGCCTTCATCAAACTTCTAGACGAGGCCGTCATATCACCAAACTCCACACCCGAACAACTGCCAAACATGATTGGGTCACTTACAGTCCAAAGAAGTCTGTCATTTTCAGATGAAGACTTGTCTCCATTGGGGAGGAAACACAGCCTGGCCCTCCATATCACTGTTTGGACCCGAGGAAAAATCCTTCCACAAGTCCTCATCGACAACGGGTCAACCATAAACGTCTGCCCCCTGAAGACCGCCAAATGTCTGGGTATCTTGGATTCAGAGCTTTCCCCGTCAGCTGTGACTGTTGGGGCCTATGACAATACCAGAAGGGCCGTTCTGGGTTCTCTAAGGCTTGATCTCATGGTCGGTCCCGGAAATTTTTCGGCCGACTTTCAAATCATAGACATTCCCTCCAATTTTAACCTCCTGTTGGGAAGAGCATGGCAACACGACATAGGAGCACTCCCCTCCTCCTTAAACCAAAAGATCAAGATACAGTTCGAAGGGAATGTAATCACCATTCAAGGAGATCCTGAAAGGACCTTGGCGGATCTGGAGTTACCCGTATTAGGCATCGGGAGCCAGAGTATACAGCTGGGAGGCTTTTCTTACGAGCCTCAAGTACAAACTCTCACCACCCAGAAAATAAAGTACCTACCCCCTGATAATATCCCCGGTCTCAGCACCAAGATCACCAATATGCTGAGAATGATGAAGTACTTACCCGGGGCCAGTCTAGGAATGGGACAGCCAGGATTACTCCAAGCCTTGGAACCGGTAACGAGGTACGAAAGGGAAGGTTTGGGGTACCAACACACCGAAGAAGACAATCAAGAAAAAAGGGGTCGAGGGCATCAGTATCCGAGTTTCAGCTCTCTGAACGGGTTTTTTGTCAAAGAAGGAGATGACTTCCCCTTTTGCGGCTTTTAGGAGCCTTGGAGAAACAGCGACTGAGAGAACCTTCCGAGATGGGAAATCTTCTATGAAGAGGACTTGTATATGTGAGAATCCGGACCCGCGACCCGAGAAGAGAAGGAAAAGGGTCCGCGTTCTCGGTTTTGAAGGAAAATGTGCTTTATAGAGTCGCCAGTTTGTTTTTCAAGAAAACAAACAAAAGATCGTACGAAGGATAATTCGAAAACGAACTATCTTTCATACGTTTAAAACTAGAGATTTATATTGAAAATTTACTTTGCTAGGGTTCGGGAACTACGTTACGAATTGGGAAGGTGTTAGGCACCCAATTCGCCCTTTCAGTCTCTTAATGGATCATGTATCTAATTCCTATTTTAGATATCTTGCAAGTAGTTCGAATGGTTTTCAGAATAGTCATTTCCAGATAAATTTGATTTAAAACGGTATTTTGAAATCGGACTCGAGCTTTGCGAGCACCTACGTATTCATTCGTAGAATGAAATCAGAGTCTCGTAGTTCCATTCTTTTGGAAACTGTTTTTGTATTTTTGTTTGTTTTGAAAATGTGTCAAAACGGATTTTAGATTTCTTGTAAAACTTAGAAAGGACTTGATTTGAAAGCAATGAACTTCTTTGCAAGTTATCTAATTTTCTGTATTAAAAAGTGAAATTAAATGCAGTACTGAAATTAAAGAGGGTTGTAGAAAGACGTACCTGATGCGCTTGAAGAAGAAATAAGAACCTTGCCTTGATTGCTCCTTTCTCTCTCTAGAACTTTCTCTCTCTAGATTTTCTCTCTCTAGAACTCTCTCTTAGAATTCCTCTAAAATGACTCTCTAATAATTTTGACAGAGTTTCTACTTGCTAAAAACAGTATTGAGTGTTGATGTCCATCAAATGGGAGCCCAAGGGTCCTATTTATAGCAAAAATCTCGCCAAAAACGCTCCAAAAGAGGCTAACCGCAAGGGGTAGCCGCAGGGCGTGCGACTGGGGCGTGCGGCTAGGTGCCAACCGTACGGTTGGGAGCCAACCGTGCGGTTGGGGGCCAACCGTGCGGTTGGGGGGCGTGCGGCTGGCTATCAAAAAACTCAATTTTTCTAACGGTTGTGGTATATTCCTAACGCGCTCGAAAATCAGGATTTTTCCTAATGGCCTCTTGTATGCATGATGACTCAAGACTTAATGCGGAATGCTTGTTAGGTTCACACGAGAGTCGTGGATTGGGGTGTTCACAGTATATCAAGAAAAACATCATACACAGCTTCTCTACTAAGTTGACAATCGGGCCGAAGAAAGAAAATGAAGACAAGAAAGATGAGGAGAAAGAAATGATCGGAGATCTCTTCGACATCATGGCTTTGGGGGATAACGAGCCAAGAGACGACCCTGTACACTTGATAAACGCTGATCTGGACTACCAAGGAGGAAGGGGGAAGAGTGAAATTGTAAGGGTGAGAGGTAAGAGTGAGGGTAAGGCTAGGGAGGAGTCACGCCTAGATTTACTTTTTAAACTTGTACCTATAAACACTATTATCAATGAAGAAAACTCTATTTTGCGTTATCCTGTTGATTTTAATTCTGTAATTGCTTATATGGAGTTGGAGAAACTAAACGAACACCCCGAACGGGAGGAGCAGCGTATACAGAGCAAGGAAGGAGACACTCTTATGGTTAACCTCGGAACGGAGGAGGAAAGAAAAGAGGTCCGTATTGGGACAAGTCTAAATGAGGCAGAAAGAGAAGAATTCACACAAACTCTGAATGAGTACGTGGATGTCTTCGCCTGGTCCTATGCTGATATGCCAGGTTTGAACAGCCAGATAGTCATGCACGAGATACACACTAAGCCGGAGTTTAGGCCCGTCAAGCAGAAATTGAGAAAACTTACGCCTGAATGGTCCCTGAAAGTAAAAGAAGAAGTGATGAAACAACTGAGTGTGGGGTTCTTGCGGGTGATCGAGTACCCTTCATGGTTGGCCAACATTATACCCGTCCCAAAAGCAAATGGGAAAGTTCGCATGTGTGTGGATTACCGAGATCTCAATAAAGCCTGCCCAAAAGACGATTTCCCATTGCCCAACATTGATTTGATAGTAGATAACACCGCCAACCATGCCCTGAAGTCATTCGTAGATGGTTTTTCCGGATATAATCAGATCAAAATGCATCCGGATCACCAAGAGAAAACAGCGTTTATCACACCGTGGGGGACATACTGCTACACCGTTATGCCATTCGGGCTGAAGAATGCCGGAGCAACGTATCAGAGGGCAGCAACAGCTATCTTTCACGACATGATTCATAAAGAGGTAGAGGTATATGTGGACGACATGATAATCAAGTCAAAGGAGAGGGAAGGCCATGTACCAGCCTTGCGAGCCTTCTTTGATCCGGCTCCGCCAGTATCAGATGAGACTCAATCCGCAGAAATGTGTGTTCGGGGTGACCAAAGGAAAACTCCTGGGGTATGTCGTCAGTAAGAAGGGGATCGAGGTAGACCCTGCCAAAGTTCGAGCTATCCAAGACATGCCCGAGCCTCGTACCGAGAAAGAGGTTCGAGGATTTTTGGGAAATTTGCAGTACATCAGCAGGTTCATCTCTCAGCTTACTCAAACTTGCGAACCCATCTTCAAACTCCTGATGAAGTCTTCACCAGGAGAATGGGATGATCAGTGCCAAGAGGCTTTTGACAGAATTAAGAATTACCTCTCCAACCCCCTAGTTTTAGCCCCACCACAGACTGGACTACCACTAATCCTATACCTGACCGTCATTGATTCAGCTGCAGGAGCCATGCTAGCCCAACACCTGACCCATACACGGAAAGTGCAGGCCATCTACTACATCAGCAAGAAATTGTCCCCATTTGAGATAAACTACACGCCTTTGGAGAAATCATGCACTACTCTCGTCTGGGTAACGCATAAATTACGACATTACATGCTGACTTTCCCAGTCATCCTAGCATCACGAATTGATCCGTTGAAATACCTCTTCGAGAAACTAGCTCTCTCGAACCGAATGGCAAAATGGTTATTTCTACTCTCCGAATTCGACATCACCTACATGACCCAAAAGGCAGTCAAAGGCAAGATCATAGCTGATTACCTGGCCCACAATCTGATATTAGAAGACATGCTAGAAGAAGCTGAATTTTCGGACAAAACTATCATGAATGTCGAGATCGATGAAGACTGGAAGTTGTACTTTGACGGGGCCGCCAATCGAAATGGAAACGGGATAGGCATCCTGTTAGTCTCTCCGGACCAAACGGGATAGGCATCCTAGTGGTCATCGACTACTTCACCAAATGGGTGGAAGCCGAGTCATTCCAAACCATCGATGCCAGAAAAGTCGCCCGATTTATCCGACGGAACATCATCTGCCGGTATGGGGTCCCACATAAGATCGTCTCGAATAATGGCACTCACTTCGAAGGAGAAGCCAATATAGTTATGGAGGAATACGGTATCACCCGACACAAATCTTTGCCGTATAGACCACAAACGAATGGGGCAGTTGAAGCCGCCAACAAGAATCTGAAGAATATCCTAAGTAAGATGACCGACGCCTGTCGGGACTGGCCAGAGAAATTACCATATGCATTGTGGGGATACCGCACCACCGAGAGGGTCTCCACCGGGGCAACCCCGTTTTCTTTTACATACGGGATGGAAGCAGTCCTCCCTGTTGAGTTAGAGGTCCCCTCCCTCAGAGTAATGCTAGATACTCAAGTCAATGAACTGGAGTGGGTCCAGGCACGTTATAACGAGCTAGCCCTATTGGATGAAAAGAGATTGAAAGCCGCGTACCACCACCAAGGTTATCAGAAGAGAATCGCTCGAGCATTTAACCAGAAAGTAAAGATTCGGGGTATCAATGAGAACGACATTGTATTGAAAGAAATTCGAGAGCCAGCCAGAGATCCAAGGGGAAAGTTCAGGCAAAAGTGGACAGGGCCTTATATCGTCAAAGAGATTAATACGAGGGGTGCCGCTATACTCGCTGACTCAGATGGACAGTTACTACATTCACCAGTCAACATGGACCGACTGAAGAAGTATTATCAATAGGCATAAACATGTGTAGATAAGAACTACATAAACCTGAGCCCCAACTCAAACTTTTGTTCTTTGTAAAAATCAAAAGGGGAACGTAGGCAACCTGAGAAGTGACTTCAGGCTCGGTTTTAACTTTGTAAAGAAACTTATTTCCCATAAAATAGTCCTTCATATAGAAAGTGGTTCAGAACACCGGAAGTTACAAAGGAAGTACAGCATACAAAGAAGAAACTAATCCCTAGGGGTTGGCCACGCTGGGTCCTCGGTTGCCAAATCGATACGAGCCTCGTCCAGGATCTGGTACGCAAAAACAATGTTCTCCTCTGTGGGTGCAGAATCCATGAACCGGAACCACTCCATTTGGAAGGGATCATCAATCAGCTCTCCTTCCAGAGACCCCCAACGAGAGCGGATAATGTCAGCCCGGAGGGGCCGGGTAATACCAAAATAGGCATAGTTGAATTGACGAGTCAGTCGAGCACGCCACATCCTCTCTACCGATAAAGAAACATGCTGGGTCACAAACTTAGATTCAGAGAAGAAATTGTTTAGACCAAGGGGAATGTCCTGGGGAACGTTGAACTGCCGAAGAAAACGTCCTGGGAGATAAAAGGAGGTGAACCAGAGCCCACGGAGCCTAACATAGTTTTGACCCCCAGTACTAAGCACCATCACCCTCAACTTCCACCAGGGGATGTTCCACCGAATAGCATGAAAATTCTCCAAAAACCACACCGACCAATCAAAGGAAGACATGGTCAAAGCACCAAAGAGGGGACGATGGAAGAAATGAGTCAGATTGTCGAGCCGAACCCCGTTGAAGTCCACCGATCGAAAACGCTCCAACAGCCACATGTATAGCAAGCGCGGACTTCCCCTGAAAAAGGGCGAAGCCCCCCTTTGAATATCGTCTAGACCGTTCAGAGTCTCTGCAAGAACAATAGGCACTATGGACTCTCCACTTCTAGCATGATATATCAAACTCAGAATAGTCGGATCAACGCGAGAAGAACCCGTTACTAGTAACATATCAGAGACAAGGCAGATCAAGGACGCTGCAGTGCGCCCCACGCCGTAAGAGGCTCTATCTTCGTAACAATGAAAGAATATCACCATTTTATGGAGGTCAATGAGTTCGTCGGTAATAAAACCATCACAAGCCGCCTGGAGAATGGCTAACAGAGCAATTAGCATGTCTCGGGGACCAATTTCTTCCATGGGAATGGCCATCGAGAGACGAACGTCAGAACGCAACAGCCAGGAGAACTCCTCATAAGTCGGACAAAGCTCATCTAGTCCAAAGCGGAAGAGATGGTCCGCAGGACTCCAGAATGCAAAGCACCTAACAGAAAGGAAAAATCGACGGGACGATGACACCAGCCCGCTAAAGGGCTAAATACACCAAAATTAAGACCATTTTCAAAAGATATCAGAGCATCTCGGGCATTAACGTAAGAAAAATCAGATTTTGTGCGATAAGAAGACATTTTGGAGAGGTGTGGGGATGAAGGAAGGAAGATGGGTGTATTTATAGCAAAAAAGAGGGTCTTGTGCCTGTTTGTCGCGCGACAAACCCATGCCCAGGAGGGATTATCGCGCGACAAACCCACTTAGGGCCACCCTATTTTTGTTTTCCTTTCACATAAGAGTCATTTTTGCCAAAAGAATCATTTCTGGATGCATTCTTGTCCTCACTTTGATCTTTTTGCAGAAAACCTAAAATGTCATTACACTACAAGGTATGGCTTTTAAATCACTGACTCATATATATATATATGTATATCTTTCACAGATAGAGAATAATAGTATATATATCATCAGACACAAATAAAGGTTTTCATAAAATCCAATAAAAGAACAGTTTTTCAAAAACTACATAATCTGTCTAAAAAGCACATCTAAAAAATGAATACATGTCTGAACTAACAAAAATGCAGAAAGAGAAAAAAACTAATCTACTCGAGAGCGTTTTGACACGCTCCCACTCTCACCCGAGCCCTCCTCGGGAGTAAGATCAACCACTGGGATGCCCCCGTGTAGAAGGAGCTGTTGTCAGCGAAGGCCCCGTCGACTGGACAGGAGCCGTAGGACGGATCACCGACGACCGCGAACGCCTGGAGGTCCGACTGCTACTCCTCCGGGACTCTGTCCGGGCACGAGAAGAAGTCAGAGAATCGTCCGACCGCAAAGAAACGTCGATGGCCCTCTGGTAGTCACGCATATAAGCTGGAGGGTCTCGACCGACATACTGGAGCAAGTTCCAGCTGTATAGGTACTGGGCGTGCCAAGCTCGCAGATCCGCCACTCGTACACTCACCCACTGAAAAAAGACATAAAACAAGACAATCAGCACAGTCAAGAGAATAAATAAGCACAGTTAAAATCAGGAGAAAATGAAGAAAGTACCTCGTCACCAGGGCGACTCCCCAAGTAGTCAAAAGTATCCTCAGGGAGAGGATAATCGGGGACCGTGTATAGACGCAAACCAGCACCGACATAAGAAATGTCTCTAGGGAATGGGGGTAGATCTACCCAAGGAATGGACGGCCCCACCGGAGCATCAGCAGAAGTAGACCCCCCTTCCTCGCGGATCGGGAACATGGAAGGCCGAGATAAAGAACCCCCGAAACCTGGAGATCGGGCTGAAGGCCCCATAGCAGTCGTCGAAAGAGGAGTCAGCGTGGCGTAAGTACGGACACCGGGAGGATCCACCATGGCCGTCGCCCTCAAAGGCGGGACCCCACTAGAAGGAGTAGCCGCCACAGCATGAGGGGTCCGCCCGAACTGCTCGTAATCCGTAGGCTCCCAGGACCTCTTAGAAAAACCCGCTCTCCCCTCGGCAGCCTCAGCAGCAGCAAAGAGGACCTCCGGAGACACAGAAAGGTCGGTAGGGAACTCAAAACCCTCAGCACGCCGCTCCTCCACAGGTGTTGTCTGAGGTGACTGCTCCGGAGCCGCTGTGGTATCACCGCCCTCACCCCCTGACCTATTACCACCCTCTGCAGCAGCAGGGATGTCCCTCTCTCCCTCGGGGTCCTCATCCTCGGAATCCAAGATGTTGTCCCTCTGATCAGGGACAGGTGGCAGGTGACCCGGAACCGCTCTGGCTAGGTGAGCCTGTCCTCATGTGTAATGGGGATCACCTCCCAACGCCCGGTATCTCTCATAGAAGACCCGTCCCCGAGTCCCCTTTGGCTCCCTCATCAAATAACGGGCAGCAAAAGCAGCGTAGTCTCCCTCCTCAATGAACGTCTGAAAACCAAGTCCGTCCACCAAGGCCTGCACTGTCACCGGATTAATCTCGCCCGTCCGCCTCATCAGAACTGGGGGAAATAGTGGAACTCGAGGCCACTGGGCCAGTGTGTGCTGGCGAATATGCCTCTCGCCCAAATAGAAGTGAAGGTCGTACTTGTCCCGTATAAGCCGCCTACTCCTCGAGGCGGTCAGAGCACGATCATACCCGAAATGGAGACCCAGATCACCCCAGGGGCCCCACTCAATCTACAAAGAGAACAAAATTTTATTTCAGTTATTTATATATCTTATTTACCATTTATGTATTAAAAAGAAAGAATACTAAAATATTTACCTGCTCCTCCAGCGGGTCATGGACGGCAGCAGCACTAGTCTCTCGAGTCCGGTATACATAGGGAGCCCTGTAGTTCCCCGCAATGAATTGGCGGAGAAAGGGAAACTGATCCTCGTTCTCGACGAGAAGATCCACCTGGGCGCGCCCCAGACGGGTATACGCCACAAACCAGCTCTGAAGAAGAAACATAAAAAGTATCAGCAATAATCAACAGGTAAAAAGTAAAGAATTGGAACGGGGTTAAGGGAACAAAGGTACATACCTCCCACAGCAGAGAAAAGCCCTTAAGGTTCAGGGCTAAGTGGCGATAAACTTGGTCCATAGCGTCATAGAGGACGGCCAGAATAAAACCGCCCCAATCATAGTCAAACATAATGCTGAAGTCCCGAAGGTAGGACAGCCACCAGAGATGGGCCGTGTCCCCCCCACGGGCCTCGAACAGATCATGGAGCGTCAGTAGAAGAAGGACGCGGGCATACTGGCGCGCCTCCTGACGGGTCATCGGCGCTCCTAAGGCAGCTAGTCGGGCTCTCTCCGTGGCTAGCCGGGTAACCAAGACGGCCCGAGGAATCGTATCACCGGAACTCCGCCGCTCTGGAAACCATCCTAATGCACCAACGATGCCCTCTGCTGTCAGACGCAAGGGGACATCAATCTGTATAGGGACCCCTCCTGAAGGAATCCCGGTCAGAGCAAACAAGTCGAGGGGGGTCATCGTCATCTCTCCCCAGCTCCAGTGAAAAGTGTGAGTGGTGTCCCACCAATGGCAGGCCAGAGCTGACACCAACACAGCTGCCCTAGATACCCGCTCCGGGAGGGCATCGAAGAGAGAGCCAAAAGGAGTCGCAAGAAGCAGCTCTTGGACAGGGGCCGGTGCCTGTCGCCACTCTAAAGAGATGGTGTTGGGAGAACCCCAACCACGGCCAACCCACTGCGGACAAAAGGAATGAGTACAGGATTAGGAGGATACTTTGGTGTAATTATGAGAGATATAGGGTTATAAGGGTAAATTATGTAATTTTCCAAACCTGAGGGTATTTTGGTGTAATTATGAGAGTTATAGGGATATGAGGGTAAAATTATGTAATTTTCCAAACCTGAGGGTATTTTGGTGTAATTATGAGAGTTATAGAGATATGAGGGTAAATTATGTAATTTTCCAAACCTGAGGGTATTTTGGTGTAATTATGAGAGTTATAGGGATATGAGGGTAAATTATGTAATTTTCCAAACCTGAGGGTATTTCGGTGTAATTATGAGAGTTATAGGGATATGAGGGTAAATTATGTAATTTTCCAAACCTGAGGGTATTTCGGTGTAATTATGAGAGTTATAGGGATATGAGGGTAAATTATGTAATTTTTCAAAACTGAGGGTATTTCGGTGTAACTATGAGAGTTATAGGGATATGAGGGTAAATTATGTAATTTTCCAAAACTGAGGGTATTTTGGTGTAATTATGAGAGATATAGGGTTATAAGGGTAAATTATGTAATTTTCCAAACCAGATGGTATTTTGGTGTAATTATGAGAGTATAGAGTCATGGGGGTATGTAATTTTCTAAAAAACATAAAGGGGTATCACAAGTAAAAGTATGTGTTCACTAAATCGGATGTTATCTCTAGGCAGACATGCATATTAACATTGGTTTAAGGCATAACATACAGGAAACGACAGGAATAGGCGAACGAATAAAAAGAAGACATACCAGAGATCGACGACGAATCTCGTGAGAAACAGGCTCCTTCTAAAGCCACGGAACGTCCGGGACCGGAGCAGCCCGGGTAACGTCTCGGTAGACCACCGCCCGACCACGGTCCACCCCATCCTCGCCATACCAGTCCAGGTCCTCCCAGTCGTCATGATGAGGACTGCAACGGAGAACACCCTGAGCGTCAGTAAAAGTCACCTCATCCTGGTCACCCTCTAATCTATCCGGCTGTGCAGGATCCATCGGTGTATATGAAAGTGGTGAGAAAGTCGGAAAAAACAGAAAAGCGGCAGGGCTTCCGCGCTTGAGAGAAGAGAGAAAGGGAGCTAGAGAGAGAAAGAGAAAGGAGAGAATGAGGTGGAATGAGCTCAGCAAGGGGCTTATATAGTGAAGAGGATTGTTGCGCGACAAATGGCCACATTGTCGCGCGACAAAGACCCCCCTCCCCTGATTTTTTGACCTTTGTCTCATTTTATCTTCTGCATGAGGACTTCCGAGAAGCAGTTTTCAAAAAAATTGCCAAAAACCGCACACCCAGGATGAGAATTCGAGGGAAGGACTTCCAAATCATCTCTCCGAAAAATGCGAGAATGAAATGCGAACGGTTAAAGTAGTCTCTGATCTCCCAGAAAGAACCGAGACCATCAAATGAGAAAAAGCAGAATAGCAAGATAAGACGGGAATACAAAAAATTGAAATAGTAGAAAAGAGAAGGAACCCGCATGAGCGCCCAAAGCGAGCGAGAGAAACAGAAATGCAGAGCGACAGGGAGAGCCACACCAAAAGTGACAGCTAGGCCAAAATCGGCTCAAGGCTTCGTTTTGGGTGAGTAAGGCTCCTGATCACGACAGAGGGAGGAAAAAGACTCCTGGTCAAAAACAGAAAAGGCCAGGAAAAGTCTTTCCCAAAAGAGGGAGAAATAAGGGCATCGAAAAACATAATACGATGTGGGGCCCGCCAAAAGAGAAAACTAAGAAGAGAACAGAGATCAGAGATTGAACTTTCAAACAAATTTTCTT
The DNA here is from genome assembly GCA_021464415.1 of Lonicera japonica. Lineage (NCBI taxonomy): Eukaryota > Viridiplantae > Streptophyta > Magnoliopsida > Dipsacales > Caprifoliaceae > Lonicera > Lonicera japonica. The sequence continues at coordinate 57,062,734 of CM038470.1, forward strand.
TTCAGCACGATACAGAAGAGATGATTTGGAAATCCTCGGACCGTTGCTCTGCGAAGAGCAAAAGAAATCCGAAAATTGCCTTCTGAGAGAAGTATCTTCACTCGAGGGAAACATAAGAGTAAAGTTCAGAAAGATACAGGGAAACGAACATCCGGACAAAGATTAGACCCCGAGAAGCTCTTTTCACCTTTGCAAAAATTTCTCTCTCTCATTCTAGCAATCTAAAAAGAGGCGATCACAATCACCAAGCCCTCGTCAGAGGCAAATCACCAACACAAGCCCTCTCCGGAGGCAAATCACCAACACAAGCCCTCGCCAGAGGCAAAATTACTCACAAAAAGCCCTCGCAGAGGCAATTTTGTTTCTTTTCTTACAAATCAAAAACCCTCCCAGAGAGGCATAGTGTAGCAACGGTAGTCCTCCCACCTGAGGCGAGAAGATCAAAAGCCCTCCCACAGAGGCACAGTGTAGCAACGGTAGTCCTCCCATCTGAGGCGTAATGGTAGTCCTCCCACCTGTGGCGAGAAGATCAAAAGCCCTCCCAGAAAGGCACAGTGTAGCAACGGTAGTCCTCCCATCTGCGACGCAATGATAGTCCTCCCACCCGAGGCGAGAAGATCAAAAGTCCTCCCAGAGAGGCACAGTGTAGCAATAGTAGTCCTCCCACCTGAGGTGAAGCCCTCCCAAAGAGGCACAGTGTAACAACGGTATTCCTCCCACCTGAGGCGAAGCCCTCCCAGAGAGGCACAGTGGAGCAATGGTAGTCCTCCCACTTGAGGCGCAATGGTAGTCCTCCCATCTGAGGTAAGTAGAGCAAATAAAAGCCCTCGAAAGAGGCAATGAGGTAACAAAAGCCCTCTCCGGAGGCAAAGCCAAACACAAAGCCCTCTCCGGAGGTGCTCACGAACAGTTTCTGCGTACACACACTCCTTTAGAGTTCATGCGGGAGCCATGGATCATGGTCTCTTCCAGTCGCCTCAATTCCTTGCAAGCAAGGAGCTTGAGTCGAGAGGGTCTGTAGACACCCCGATCCGTGACCCCCGCAAGAACCCTAACGACCTTCAAGAACTACTGTTTTTGGGCCCAGGACCCACCCGAGCACCCGAAACTACCCCGAGAGGGTTTGTTGACCAACAAACCTTTTTTTAAGAGAGATTGTCGCACGACATAACACATTGTCGTGCGACAATCACTGATATGTCGCTCGACAATCCCATATTGTCGCGCGACAATCCCTCCTGACACCAGACCATCCACTCTCTGACACATCAGTCTGTCAGAAACATCACTTCAGCCATTTGTCGTGCGACATTGGACACATTGTCGCGCGACATATGCCCTTTTTGGGGAAGTGTCGCGTGACAATCTTCCCCGAGCAGTATAAATAGGCCAACACCCCCCAAGGGTTCAGGACGGCAACTGGGGATTAAAGAATTCTAAGCTTAAAAATCTGATTTTCTAGTTTTTCGTCAAGCATTCTCTATTATCGTCTTATTTCTGAAGAATTATCGAATCTATTCCCGACACTCGACGTGTCCCGTCTCTGGAATCGAATTCTCGGAAATATCTGAAGAAGGAAAAGATTATTATCGCTGGAAATCTCTCCGGCGGATTATATTTTCTTTCTTATTATTATTCTCGTCGGAAAGGTAAAGAAAGTCTCTTCTAGTATTTAACATTAAATATCTGTGTACTCGTTTTATTTCTGTTGTTTTGTCCACGTTTTATTTGAATAAACTTATTGCCAAGTTACAAATAGTCTATCGTTTTCAAAACAAAAGACCCTGATAAAACCATTTGCAAAACCGGAAGAGTAAGTACAAGACCATCCGGATAAAATCCTATTTTCAAAACCCGGACCGGTAAAACTTACTTAGGAATTAAAAACCCGGTATATCCTATCTGTTTCATATATTGTGATACGTCCAGTAGAACTCCCCTCAAGAGTTCCAATTCCATATTGAATTAGTTCCATTATAAGATCTAAACTTTTTCCAAAACAAGTCAAAACTCGAGAAAACCGTCATTATCCGAGAAATAATACGGGAAACTCCATCTCTAAAGAAAATAACTTTTGTCACTTGTATTTGCATTTCTCAAAACTCAACATCGGATCTTGGAACACAAAGGTCTTCATCCCTTTTCTCGTTCTTCCCAAGAATTAGGGTTTTCACTTAGAAAGTAGTAGACCGTCAGTAAAAGCATCCAAGTTTTTTAACATAGAATAAACATATAAGACCACTAGAGACCGAAAGGCCGGAATGGGTGCTTAACACCTTCCCAAACCGTAATATAGTTTTCGAACCCTATAGAATCCTGGTTTCGTAGACAAACGTGTAAAGAAATGCTTAACTGTAGCCTTTCCTCTTACACAACCATTTTGTCTGTTTTCTCGTAAAACGTACTGGCAACTCTGAATGAACCCCTTTGCATCTAGAAATAGACCATAGGGACACCATATATGAATCAACAAAAACACTCCAACAAAATGGAACGACGAAATCCGTTCCGACGTTTCAGGCCCAACCGAACGGGGACGAGACCTGAGGGTCGCATTTGCGGATTCTCACACACGCCGATCTTCTTGTTGACCTCGTCCAAGAGCTTGAACATGGTCTTAGGAGCCATTCTTGCCAGAGTTATTAGGTAGTAAGGAGAGCCATTCTCACACACCCCCTCCACGAAGGCTGCCGCTGCTACCCCCTAGTTGAGTTTTATGATTGTAAGGCTCTCCTGATTAAACCGGCAAGCATATTCCTTTAAACTTTCTGTCGACCTCTGTTTGATGGTAAAAAGCTGTGTGGAAGGTTTGGACTACTTTCGAGTTCTAAGAAAATCGAAAATAAACCTGGTTCTGAGCTTTTGCGAGCTCTGGATCGATCATGAGAGCAGGCTGTTACACCATATTCAGGCTACCCCTTTCAGAGTTGTGACAAAGGCTCTGCATATGATTTAATCTGGGACATTCTAGAGTCCCATTATAGTCCCATACTGCTGCTAGTGGTCTAGAGGATCAGTGGTTCCGTCGTATGACTCTAATGTGGGGAGCTTGAACTTTTCTGGGACTTGGCAGCTTTGTGTGTGTTCTGCAAAGGGAGACTTGGAGTCTCTTACTAGAGTTGTAGCTGAGCTCCCTCGTAGATGGCCCATCGTCTTCATCATCTCAGCCATTTGAGCCTTCATCTCTAGCATGAGCTTTTTTTCCACCTCTTCCACAGATGCCTTCTGAGATATCCTATCAAATACGGACCCTCGAGGTCTAACCTCTACCTCCCATTCAGGCTGTCGAGCTGAAGGGAGGGGAGGTCGAACTCCTTTGCTTTGGCTTTAGTGTCGTGAGTATCTCTCAGAACGTCCCTCGCAAGTCATATTCACATATGGGTTTCTCACTGGTGGGGGATGAAGTGTCGCTGAAATCTCCTCAAAAGAAAACTCTTTCCTAGAGATGGATCGATCAGATTCGAACCACTGGTATTGCTGCAGCTCCCCCTAGATTCTCTACGACGATCTCCGAGCATTTGCCTGGCTAGGACTCATAGCAAAATTGGGAGAGCAACCACAGACGTAGAGGCTGAAAAGGACCTGTCTCTGGAGCTGACTGGGGGTGTTCCCTTCTGGGCTATGAGCCTATCGATTAGGACCTAAAAGGTAGCTTGTTGTTCTTGCAGGGCCAACAGGGGATCTAACTGAGTGTGACATGAAGGAATGGTGGTTTCTTTGTTTGAAAATGAGTGTATGTGACTTGAAAAAGTGTCTTTCCCATAGACAGGGCCAACCTTTTGGTGCACAAAACTAGAAGGGTAATTTGCACCACACGGTCAAATGATTAAAGTAATAAATGCAAAATGCTAAGAGAGCCAAAAATGTGTAGAGAAAGTTGGCCTCATATGAAAATATGGGTTAGTCCTCCTCTATGGAATAGAGCTAAGAGCTCAGTTCGCTTTGTATTGATATAACCGAGTGGTTGTTACAAACTCACAAAATATTTCTGACTATTCTATCCTCACCATATTTTGATAAGAATGTGTTTAAGCTACTAAAGTTCTAACTTCTCTATGCTAAGAGCTCTGGTGGGTGCTCTATAATTTTATTTTTCCCTATCTCTTTCAGTTGCTCACTGTAGGCTACTTGAATGTTGAAGTCTTTCTTATTGTTGACCGTTGTTAGATTGTTCTTGGTTTAATTTTGTTGAATTGGGTTGTTAAGAGAAGTAAATGCTACTTATATATATATATATGAATGACTGAGAGGAAAACGTGTTGGAGAGTTCCCCGAGCAGGTCTAGAGCCATGCCTTGACCGTTACCTAGTCTGACCTCTCTTCTCCATGAATTCCGGTGCATTAAATGTAGTTGGTATGCATTTAATGAAATTGAGGGAGGTTCTGCGGCGTTTGACAGAGCTGGCAGCAGTCACCCATGCCTCTGTTAACTACTCTAGCAAAGTGGTTATGCGAGAGAGCCATGGAGCTCGTCGAAAGAGCTCTGGCATTCGAGCTCTGTTATTTACTGTGCGAAATCAATTATTGGATCGGATATCATGCCATAGAGAACTCTGATTTTCTTGAAGTGCTCGAACAGAGCTCCTACGAGCTTCTCCTACTGTGATAGGTCTAGTCATTAAGGTGGACGGACATGTGTCAGCTCCTGGTTGGCGGGGGGAATTAAGTCACTAATTTGCACCACCAACATATAACGCCATCATTAACTGCAATAATGGAATTGTCAAATTGACTTTTAGTAATATGACTTTTGAGATAAATGTGATTTCTTTAAACAAGCAACAAAATGATTTTGATAAAGAAAGTGAACACATTAACATGATAAAGGAGTAAGAGGAGAGCACATCAAATACAACACCCAAGCTTGAAGGACAAATGAAACTCAAATTATTATCGAAGAACTTAAAGAATGCTTTCTTAAGTGCTTCTTGTGTTTGGTAAACCATGGAAAGTATTTAGGTAAGAGTATTTTTGTCTAAAATTTGTGTAATTAATGGTTGGAAATCACATGGGAAAATCAATCACATGTGTTTTGGGAGGAATGGTTTTACCCCCCACTTTCCCCTCTCTTGGGAAAGTGTTTCCAGAATTTGTACTTACCAAACAAAGGAAAGGAACGACTTTCCTTTTCCGAGTACTAAAATCCGTGAACCAAACGAGGCCTAAAATGCAACTAATAATACTTATAGCTCCCTAAGACGAACCGTTGATATCACTACGTCATTCCTTTGGTGTATGAAGTATTGATCATTTGCCATTCTAGAATTGTTCACTTCTTATGATTAGGTATCTCAATGACCTGCAAGAGTATATTTTAATGAAGGAGTGGCTCTTGGGTATTCAAAAGAAGGAGTGGCCTTTTGGGGCCGGCTTCTTCCCATACTAATGATAGGAATGGCACGGTTTGGAAATGTATAATTTAACTCTTTGAGAAGTTAACTATTTGATAAGCTTTATTTGTTTTTTACTTGAAGGATACAACCTAGAGAGAAGTGTAAGAAATGAATTAGCAGCAAAATTATTGGTAAAGCTCATCCTAAGCAAGAGCAAAAATTGCATTGTCACATTGAATTGGTAAGCTTACTAGCGAAAATCTTTAGAGCCAGGGGGTTTAAAATTGAGAATATAAATTTATGTCCTTAAACTTGAGGAATACCTAATGTTTATGCTTGGATTTAAAATTATTCCATTTTAAATTAAGATGTATATATATTACTTCTACTAGTATAATTACATTGGATCTAAAATTATTCCATTTTTTATTGAATAGTGAAATGATTATGACTTATTTAGTAGGTAGCAAATAATGCAATTCAACATCTTGCAATAAATCATTTTCATGAGAAACCAATTCCCTGAAACCAATTCCCGAATTTTTGAATTTCTAATTGATTATAGGGTTTTTTGTCAAAAATCTCTTTTCCCATAATCTAATTATTTTTCATGTAAGCGAATCAAATGACCCCTTGATTGAGTTTATTTCGTTTATATTTGTGTAGAAAGTTAGTTTCAAATGGGGTCAAGGTCTTGTTGACCAATAGAGATGAGAAGAAGGGTATGGAGGCAATTGAAAATTTACGAGGATGTGAAAGCTACATTATTACAAAGGGATAATATATCATGACTTTTGATTTTCTTCCTTCAATCATGCTTTGAATAAAGGGAAAGCTATGTTGTTATATTGGGGAGAGATCATTGTAATCATCCTTCGAGTTGTTGTTTTTTCCCCCATTTACTTGGAATTGTTTTCGTGGATTATTGAGTTGTTTTGAACATTTTTTTATTGAGTTTTATTGATTTAGATATTTGAATGGTTAAACTTAATCTGAAAATGCTATGCTTTATTGAAAGGATTGATTGATGAAATTGAGCAGGTGCAAAAATTATATTTTTTATTAATGTTAAATCAGTTTTAAGTCAGCGTTATGCCACTAACATATGACTTTTTTAAGTCACTTTTATGAGCTTTTCATGACACCGATGATTAAGTCACTCAAGGACAAATCTAAAAGCGGATTAAATGATTAAATTTCTTATAGTGAATTAAATTAGGTCACATAAAATTGTGAAAACAAATTATTATTATTATTATTATTTCTACTACAACAACTACTACTAGACAATTGTTTTTAATAATGAAACAAGCTACCTTATAGTTGTTTTTCTCTAATTGCCGCTAAGAGATCAAGTTATGTTGGAAAGGAACTACAAAAAATACGAATAGAACAATGTTACCAGAACCGCAACTGGGAACACCAGGTTGAGTTGCGGACTAGGTCGCTCTCTTTAAGAAGTTTCGCGACTCTGCTCATTGTTTGTGTTAGCAGTTCTAAGTGGCCACGTTGTCCCCATGATAGAACAACCCAGATTTTTCCTCTCTCTCGATTTTCCTTGCACGGTAGGAAATCAGTATTCTAACTTCCTATTTAACTTGGCCGATATTGGTAAACTTTTCTTGTCTGAGGCAAAAAAAAAATTTGGAGGAATTTTTTAAGCTTCAATTCGTAGAGAGCAATGGAGGATATGTTTCTTTTTCTTTTCTTTTTCTCTTGTTGAGGTTGAAGACGAAACTTTTTAAAGAAAAGATATTTTCTTTCCATTGCATTAAGGGAGAGAAAAGTGATTGTGGGAGATATCCAAAACAACGGATTAAGAATCAATCACAAACAAATTTTGAAATTTAAAAAGAAAATAATTTTATTTTAATAAATAAATTTTTTCAAAAGAATTTTGTCTAAAAAGAGCTCACAGGCCATGGTGAACCACACCATCCAAGTCCTCACCCAATAACGCAAAAGCTTAATGCCCAAAAGACTCAAGTCCTTAACCAAATTCTTCTTTATAAAAACTCATGAATGGTTTTATTTTTCTCCTATTTGAGATTTAGGAAAACATAAGAATGCTTGCTTTGGTTTTATTTTTCTTCTCCCATTTTTTCAAATGCATAAGAACTCCAACAAGTTCAGAGTTACGTAAGATAATTTCAAAAGTTTTTGGTTAGGATAATCATTCTTTTATTCTTTATGTATCTATTCTCTTTTAGTAGAGAACTTTTTTGGTGAACAAGATTCTTTTGAACTTAGTGGGTAATTAACACTTTTGATTCCTAAAATTTATCACTTTTCTCATGCTCATCCTTGAAAATATTTTTCGGCATAAACATATCCAAAGTATGTTCTGCGCCCCATAATCGTCCAAAATTAAATATTCCATTAAAATAGTTGACGAAAAAAACGTGTGCAGTCCACATAATTATATTTTTAAGGTAATTTCAATATTATAATATAAAAATATCAATTTTCAAAGTTTAAGGATTACCTCCTCAATTCTCCCAATTTTCACGCTACTTTCAGGTTCTTGAACACAACATACAATCAAACACTCTCTCTCTCTCTCTCTCTCTCTCCAAGCCTAAAATTATCTTCGTATATCCATCCTTCCTTCCTTCCAATAAGCGGAAATATTAATTAACTAGATGATGTTATCCAAAGTTGAAATTTTGTTGTTCGATGTTTCTAGTCCATCACCGTCTTCGGTCTTTGCCGACATTCATGCTTCCGAGATCCTCTCCATCGAAATCTCAAGCGCTGAATCAGTATGCTTTTAGTCTTTCTAATTCCTCCTAGATCAATTTATTTATTTAATTTGTTTTAGCTGATGAAATTATGTTGTTTTGTTTGATTGATTGGATATATATATATGCCTATATTTTTGTTATGAGTCATCTAGCTAGAACAGAGTGTTAAAGCAGATCTAGTCACATGCTTCAAAGCTCCGCATGCTTCCGTATTCATTATGTTTGTTCTTTAATTTCTTTAATTATGTAGTTGTACTCATTATGTTCTAGATCTAGTTCTTTATTCTTTCCAATTTGTTGTATATATAGGAGATCATCTCGTGTAAGAAATATATATCATATACAAGAAATACACAGCACATATACATTTTTCTATTGTTTATCTCTCTTTTTTTCTGAATTTATCATGGTATCAGAGGAATATTTTTGATAGATTTTTTTCTCCAGCACACCTCCGGCACATCTCCAACACAACCGGCGTGCAACCACCTAGCTGGAGTGACAAACAGCAGACCCATTTCTCAAACTCACCACCAAATAAAATACCCTTACCTTCACTACTCTCGAAATTCATCTAAACCTCTGCCAAAATTCATCAACACCATTACCTTCGTCTTCTCAATACGAACTTAACCCCGCAAAAATCACCTCGAAATTTCCACAGACGCGCTCTCACGCGCCACCAGAAGATTCTGGATCGCGTCTCGCCATCTCACGCGCGACCCCCACGCGCATACTCCCAGTCTCCTCACGCGCGCGTCATCGTCACGCCCCTACGCGCCTCTACGCGAACCTACGCGCGCGCTCCTCGCCATCCCACGCGCGACCCCACGCGCATACTCCCACTCTCCTCACGCGCGTGTCACCGTCATGCCCCTACGCGCACCTACGCGCGCGCTCACGCGCCGTCACCGTTTGTTGACGCCGTTAGTTACTGTTCATAAAAAAAAAAAAACACTTGTTCTTAAGGTTTTTCAGCCTTCCGGATTCAACCGTGACATCCGTTCCTGCCAATTCCACTTCTACAATACAAGTCTCAGGTTTTCATCTCTGTTAATTCTCTACTCCTCCTTTACCATGTCTTCCACTTCTGAAATCCCTATTACTATTAAACTTGATGGAACCAATTATAGTCATTGGTCCATGTTGTTTCGCAATTTTTTGAAAGGAAAAGGTCTATGGAATTATGCTTCTGGTAAGGAAAAATGCCCTGCTGATACTGACCCCAAGTTTTCTGAATGGGATATAAATAATAACAAAATCTTGACATGGCTTGCTAATACCGTGATACCATCCATTAGCATACAGCTGGTAAATGTGATACTGCAGAGAAAGCTTGGAACTTTTTGGCAAATAGATATGTTCAATCGAATTTTGCCAAAAAGTATAAACTTGAGCAAGATATACGGGCCCTACAGCAACAAACGGGATAATCTGTTTCGGACTTTCACGCTAGTATGTCGGTTATCTGGGATCAACTGGAACTCATGGAACCACAATGGACCACCGATATGAAATTATGGGAAACTTTTCGTGAGGAGACTCGTCTTGTATAATTTCTGATGGCTCTCCGAGAAGAATTTGAACCACTACGGGCTGCCATGCTACATCGGAAACCTCTACCTACTGTTGAAGTGGCCTTGACTGAATTAATCACTAAAGAAACCCGTCGAGGCATCTCTTCATCTCTGTCCTCAGTATTTATTGCCACCCATCGCCCTCAGCAACAACCTTACAGACACCCCACATATCCCCCTTCCCCGCGCCCTACTCATACCTCGACATATTCCCAAAACCTTTCCCCCCGGCCACCAAAAGGCTTATCGCAGGTCCAATGTAACTATTGTAAAGAATTTGGTCACACAGTCAAGTACTGCCCATCCCCTACTTCTCGCTATATGCGAGGCATTCAAAAATCCTCCCACTCTACTGCTGCTGCTGCCTCCACACCCTCTGCTGCCTCAACTTTCAACTATACACCTCCACCTAGCTTTTATCCACCACCCCCTCCTACCGGTCTCACCAATCCTTCCCCGCTCAGTCATACTGTTGCATCTGCCTTCTCTACTAGCACACCTGCCTCCCCCTGGTTCCTCGATTCTGGGGCTTCAAACCACATGACATTTGACTCTACAAATTTTGCCACCTCTAGTCCAATCCACGCCTCTCCCCCGATTCATACAGCCAATGGATCGACTATCTCTGCTAGCCACATCGGTTCCATCAATACTACAAACGGTTTGTCTGTTCCTGATGTTCTCCTTGTCCCTCACCTATCTATGCAACTTTTATCTGTTGGCCAACTATGTGACATTGGGCTAATTATTTCCTTTGATTCTTCTGGTTTTGTTGTGCAGAACCGTTCGACAGGGACATCAGTTGGGACAGGCCATAGGGTTGGACGCCTATATGTCACCGACAGCCTACAGATTCCTTCTCCCGGTGGTTCATCCCTCACAGCATTCACACCCAATCCCTCATCTTTTATTTCTTGGCATTCTAGATTAGGCCATGTTTCCTTCTCTCGTCTTCAATTTATGGTAAATCAAGGTTTGTTAGGACCAGCAACGATAGACAAAGATCCCTCATGTATTGCTTGTAAACTGGCTAAACAACCAGCTCTTCCTTTTAATAATAGTACTACTGTTTCCTCATCTCCTTTTGATCTTGTGCATTCTGATGTATGGGGTCCAGCTCCGGTTACCTCCATGGGTGGGGTTGCTTACTATGTTGTGTTCATTGATGATTACTCCCGTTATACCTGGACTTATTTGCTTCGTTCACGCTCCGATTTTTTGAAAATTTATGTAGAATTTGCCGCTATGATCAAAACCCAATTTTCAAAAACCATTAAAGTTTTTCGTTCCGACTCCGGAGGTGAATATCTGTCTAAATTCTTTCTTGATTTTCTCAAATCTCAAGGGACCCTTCCTCAACTTTCTTGCCCCGACACCCCTCAACAAAATGGGGTTGCCGAACGCAAACACCGTCATCTTGTTGAAACAGCTCGCACTTTACTTGTCTCGTCTTCTGTCCCTTCCATTTTCTGGGGGGAAGCCATCCATACCTCTGCATTCATCATTAATCGCATTCTTTCTGTGGTCACCGGTAGCGTCTCTCCCTTTGAACGTCTTTTTGGTACCAGACCTGATTATTTCTATCTTCGTGTTTTTGGTGCTACCTGTTTTGTGCTCCTTCCTAAACGAGAACGCACAAAACTCACTCCCAAAACGGTCATGTGCGTTTTCTTAGGGTATGGCGTTCAACAAAAAGGCTATCGTTGTTATGATCCCACAACCAAAAGACTCCGAATCTCTAGACATGTCACATTCTGGGAGAATACCCCGTACTACAACTTGTCTAAAGATTCCGTGTCTTCCACTACACCCTCCCCACCGGTTGATCCATTCCCTGACATCACTCCCACTGTTTCATCTCCTCCTCCACCCACTCCTTCACCCGCCCCTCTCCCTATCCCTGCTCTTGCACCCTTATAGGACCCTGTCACTGATCTTGTTTCTGGATGCCCACCTACTGCCGACTCTACGTCCTGTCCTGACTCTATCTGTCCCCTCGACGGTTCTGTGGCACGCCCGCCTCGCCATCGTCGACCACCAGTCAAGCTATCTGATTATCATTGCTTTCTCTCTACCATGCTGTCACGTCATGAACCCACCTCCTACCGCACTGCATCTTCAGATCCCCTTTGGCAACAGGCTATGGATGAAGAACTTACTGCACTCCAACAAACCAATATGTGGGATCTTACCCCATTACCTGCCGGTCATTCTGTTGTTGGTTGCAAATGGGTTTACAAGATTAAAACTAAGGCTAATGGTTCTGTTGATCGCTACAAAGCTCGTCTGGTTGCTAAAGGATTCACTCAAGAATATGGCACTGATTATGAGGAAACTTTTGCTCCTGTCGCCCGTATGACTACTGTTCGAACCTTGATCTCCGTTTCCTCTATTCGCCGGTGGACGATTCATCAAATGGATGTCAAGAACGCTTTTCTTCATGGTGATCTCTCTGAAGTGGTTTACATGCAACCTCCCCCTGGTCTCCCTCACCCACCCGGGCACGTGTGCAAACTACGACGTGCTCTCTATGGTCTCAAACAGGCACCCCGAGCCTGGTTTGAAAAGTTCTCTACTGCTATTCTTCACTATGGATTTTCTCAGAGTACCCATGATTCGGCTATGTTCACCTCTTCATCCTCATTGGGCATTGTTGTTCTTCTGATATATGTTGATGATATGATTATTACTGGGGATGATTTGGACGGTATAACTCGACTACAAAAATATCTGTGCTCATGCTTTGAAATGAAAGATTTGGGTACTCTTCGCTACTTCTTGGGCATTGAGATTGATTATTCTTCTACATGGATACTTCCTTTCTCAGGTGAAATATGCTTCTGATATTGTCAACCGAGCTGGCCTGACGGACACCAAGGTTGCAGACACTCCGCTTGAAATGAATACCAAATTTTCTCCTTCGGATGGCACTCCTCTAGCTAATCCTACATTATACCGACAGCTTGTGGGTAGTCTCAATTATCTCACCATCACCAGGCCTGATATCAGCTATGCGGTCTACATTGTGAGTCAGTTCATGTCTGCACCTCGTTCTGTCCATTTTGCTGCTGTCCTTCGTATCATAAGATACATTAAAGGGACTATATACCAATGCCTACACTTCTCATCAGACTCTAGCCTTACACTACAGGGATACTCTGACTCTGACTGGGCCGGTGATGTGACTGATCGGCGATCCACCACCAGTTTTTGCATTTTCCTGGGGAACTCTCTCATTTCGTGGAAAAGCAAGAAACAAACTGTTGTTGCTCGATTCAGTGCTGAAGCTGAATACCGTGCTTTCGCCCATATTACTGCCGAAATTGTTTGGCTTCGCTGGCTCCTCCGAGATATGGGAATCTCTATTCAGGATTCCACACCACTATTTTGTGACAATCGAAGTGCTATTCAAATAGCCCACAACGATGTTTTTCATGAGCGCACCAAACATATTGAAGTAGACTGTCACTTTACTCGTCATCATCTATCTCAAGGCCACATTCAGTTACCTCACATCTCTTCCGTTATTCAACCAGCTGATCTCTTCACCAAATCTCACGTGACTGCTCGCTTCAGATTTCTGGTGTCCAAGCTCCGCATGCTTCCAAGTCATCCTGAGCTTGAGGGGGGGTGTTAAAGCAGATATAGTCACATGCTTCAAAGCTCCGCATGCTTCCGTATTCATTATGTTTGTTCTTTAATTTCTTTAATTATGTAGTTATACTCATTATGTTCTAGATCTAGTCCTTTATTCTTTCCAATTTGTTGTATATATAAGAGATCATCTCGTGTAAGAAATATATATCATATACAAGAAATACACAGCACAAATACATTTTTCTCTTGTTTATCTCTCTTTTTTTCTGAATTTATCACAGAGTACTTACCTAAGTGCTAATTGAAGAGAATGGGAAGAAATTAAACACTAATTCATGAAAACACTAATTATCATATAGAGTGGAGGAGAAGAAACGAGAGAGAAAGAATTAGAAAACACTAATTCATTAAATAAAATCTCAACAACTAATTAATTTCTAATTAAAATGTAGGTCATTTAGCCCCAATTTCACATTTCCCTCACCTAACAATTTATCTGCTTGAATGAATCGATTTTTTTTTTGTTAAATTAGGGTTTCTAAAATTGCTATTTTTGGTGCATCTAAAATTAAATTATGAAATTCTGAAGATCTTTCACAGAGAAGTGCTTGCTATTTTTATTGCTTTTTACCAAAGAGAAAAATTACTTAACAGGTTATTCTAGAAATAACTCCTCTGCTCAGTTTTTGATTTTGTTCTTAAAGGCATAGTTATAGTTTACTTCTGGCAAAACATTAGAAAGCATATGATAATTAAGAATAAGGCTGTGTGTGTATATGTTTATATAAAAGAAAAAGACGGTAGGTTAATAAGACAAAATTGTGTGTATATGTTTACATAAAAGAAAATTGATATTTTCAACTTAAAATACTAAAATTATCCCTCAAAATACAACCACGTGGACTGCACAGGCTTCTTTCGTCTATTTTTTTAACGGAACATCTAGTTTTGGACGATTGTGGGTCGCAGAACTAACTTTGGGCATGCTTCTGCCGAAAAAAAAAAAGTTCAAGGGCGAGCGTAGGAAAAGTGATAAACTTTAGGGGTCAAAAGTGTTAATTACCCGAACTTAGTATTTTGTTTTTAGTTTGGATATGTATTATATTGTTTGAAATTTCAAACTGAATTCTGCTTTTTGGTTGTCTTGAAATTTTGATGGATTGAATTGTATGAAAATTGCTATTATTTCGACTTTGTTGTTACATTTTATATGCAATTGTAAAACCTCCGTATATAATAGGAGAGAAATACATAATAGTCTGTTTACATAACTTATTTGGGCTAAGATTGTGCTTCATGGGGTTTTTTTTTCATGGAAATTAGTCATTTTCCTCTCAATTAAGTTAGAACATTTTAGAGTGTTTGATTACCAATTTATTTAAGGAAGGCTACTCCTACTCTCAAAGTAATTATGCCTTGCCGCAATGTACTGCTTTCACAATTTATACCATAAGTTTCTAAACTTGACAATAACTATAATTTCTTTGGCAGTAACACCATGCTTTAGGAAAATAAATTCTAAGGAGCTGGCATGTGATTATTTTTTCCTTGAAAAGAAAAAATAAATTAATTCTCATAGCTTTCACACATAATTTATACTCTAGGGAGTGAAAAAGAACAACTAGAATGTCATTTTCCATGTAATTGAATGCATTTGAATTATTTAGAATTCATTTCCATGATAATTTCATATATATTGTGATACATTTTTTTAGTATTAATATTCAATTTTTCTGCATATTAGCGACAAATTATTAGTCACAAATGTTCATATTTTACACGATATTGGTTATAATACACTTGGCTCCAGTTATGGGGCGAGTTTAAAGAATATTAGACAAATTAGTGGGGTGAGAAGGTATTTGACACGTATAATAGTAAAGACAATTTGATACTTCACATAAAAAGATTGCAAAAGTGGTTAATATCTGCCTTGACTTTATAATAACATAGATAAATTGATATATCACGAACCAAAAAAATGAAAATAAAAAAGGTTTACTTGAAAATTCTTACATTTATGCTATATATATATACATAAAGCCTTAGGAGGCCGGGCTTTTGGTATGTTTGTGAAATTATGAAATTACTCTTTACAGTTCAATTATTACAATAAAAGCAATGGTTAAAGAGAAATTTTATCCAATTACTTTGAGATCTTTTGTTAACAATATAGAATAGAAATGAGAGAATTCTATTATATTGAATTGATGTTTAATTTATCATAATGAAGTGGCTTTATTCAGGTATGAAAATGAAATAATTATGGTATATAGAATAACTTAAACTAGGTAAATTATTATTATTGATTCAGGAGAATTGACTAAATTAACAGGGATGATATAAAAATATATCAATATATTATTAATATATATATTGATTTATATATGTTAACAAGGTAGTACGTCACTATACAGTAGTATCTTAGTATTGTACGACAGAAGAATTAAATTTACACATGGACGTAATATTTAAATAGAAATTTTACATTTCATCGAATTCCCACATTTATTGTTTGGTAAACAAGAATACTACCACATGGAATATCAAAATGGAGGGTAAGAAAACGTTATCATGCTCAGAAGGGAAAATGGCAACATAGATATGCTAGAAGAGTAATATTCTTATCTCTAGCTTCCGAACAAAAATCAGAAATGCGAAAGTTACTTGTATCTGTTGTTACAGATTTATTACAAATGACGAACAAAAGTGTCGCAGCCGGTGGTGAGACAATAACAAACAAAGTTTAATCTTATAGTTGAAGAACAGAACACACGGTTTGTACGACAGTGAGGATGAGCAATATACTTGCAGCAATTACAGAAATGGTAGTCCACGTATTGCTCAAATAATCGCGTCTCAGTATCCGTTTCGATCTGAACCAAGACGCCTTCCATTGTGTATACCAGTTTTTGCTGTACTTGTTCAAATCATCACAAACAATAGCGAAATAGAAGTCCTTGTTATCCACAATCGTCTCCTTGGGAAGGTTGTTGAAAAGATTTGATACTCGTTCGTTATCTTCGAGCAAGTTTTTTATTATATCACAATTAACAAGTAACTTGACATCTTCGGGAGTATCTATAAGGCTGTCCATGAGGATCACATAGCTGGTTATGCATTGAACTTCATTACGCCTACACTGTTCAAAGGCTATCAAATTCCGGAATAAAGTTTCAGTATCCTCGCTCACTTTCAACTGCGGGATTTTCAAAACTCCTCTAGTACTATCGAACTGTACATCAAGCAAGGAGCTCCCCGTGCCCTTGACAAAGTTAACCCCGGCCTCCTGTAACTTTGTTGCAGTGCGGTTCAATTCAAGTTTTCCTTTACGTGAAGATACTTCATTTCTAATTGTGGGGATATAAGACTTCGCCAAGAAATCAACTAGATGTGCAGGCCTTTCATTTAGATCCATTGGCAAAAATCTATCAATCATTCCCGCATTCTTAAAATATGTACATATATTTGAATGGGCAACTTCAATGGGTATATTAATATTATTGTCTCTGAAAAAAGTTTCGATAATCTCATAAGGAAGCTGATTCTCAAGTAAAATCAAGTCATGCAATATATCACGTTTTATCCACGGATCATCAAATATTTTTGTTGTTGGCCGTTCCACGTTTTCTAGTGATACTTCTGAAACATTCTCTAGGATCAATTCAACAATGAATATGCAGTCCAACATAATCATTTCAGCAAACTCTTCACCGCTAATGTGGTCGAAGCTATCTTGGTATTTGTTACGGGCCGTGAATTGATATTGGAACATTGGATTCCCAGCAATAGAATTCAAGCTCGTGAATCCTGTCCTTCTCAAATATCTATCCAAGCACCTCCATTTATATGGCACCATAGCTTGCAAGCGAGGATTGGATTGATGATAAGGTCCAATTGAGAGAACCCTAGGAGTATAAGCATCTTCATTTACTTTGCGTAGTTTCTCAGGAACTTTATAAATAGAAGCCCATTGAAACTTATCGTAGTTGTGATGCAATTGGAAAAAATGCAACTTACTTTCCATTGCCTTGACATGGGCATCCACTTTGTCCCTAAAAATGTCCACTGTGTTATCTCTCACCACCAAATCTCTTTTGTCATTTTCCGTTTCCGCTACCAATTGCAAAACAATGTCATTGTTAATTCAATCATCGTTGGAAATTTAGTTCATAAATGGGCTTGTACATTTAATTAATCAATTATATTTTGGGTATCTAATGCATCTAATGGTTATGGGCATTGCAATATGTAGAGACTTAATAAGATCCATATTCGGATTGATGGGATTCTATTTGAGCTAGTATATAAAGACACATAAGGTTATGGTCCCCAAGTCGAATCATTATACGCTATACTCATCTTCCTCGTCTTAGAGAGAAAACCCATTGAACACTATGGGATTCTGATGTTGGAAGAAACTTAATCAAGCTTCCACGCTCTACGATGTCATAAAATCAAGCATGCTTCTTAAAGATTGATCTCTTAAGAATTAGACATGCTTATGATCCTTAAGGCTTAAATAATTTAAGATTAAAGTTCCAATAAGTGATATTTGAGCAGTCTATTTATCACTACTATTAGAGTTGCTCATATATATATGGATTTGTTAAAGATTTGATGTGCTACAAAATAAAAAGAATTTTTTTAAGGCTACCCAATTAATGGATTTCTCACAGAAAGGTTATATTTTCTATGTGTTGTCCCAATTAATAGATTTTGGACAAAAAGGGGCTGCCGAATTAATTTAAGGATTCCTCAATGAGGATGCCGCATTAAAGTATATATTTGTTTTTTGGTTGCTTATGTAATTATTTATGGGTATCTTCCTTATTTGATTTAATTGACCTAACTATGTCTCATCATTGTATACAAGGGTTTGGTGAAGAATTGTTTGGATTTGTATGACATTATGTGAATATGTTGGATCATGTGTCCAATATGTATGGCCCATTCAGAATTATATTGTTTGAAATCCGTGGGAATTACGATTGGAATAATAGTAAAGAAAAAAAAAAGGGGAAAGGAATTGTCATTACGAAAAGGGGTTTGGATCCACTATATCGATTAATTTGACCTTATATGACTTGGCTTTTGGCCAATTTTTTTAAAGTCCCTACATGATTAATGTTCATATTGTTGAAATAATACATTGGCCCTAAGGAAATCCTTTTATTTGACATAATTTTTCATTTATATTTGATTACTGTACTGAGAGGGCCAATTATAAGTTAATATTTATGTCCAAAAATAAAAGATCAATGTTGTGCAAGGTGCCTTGTGATGGGAACCCATTATTTTTAGCCATTCAATTCCCAACCCGGATGCCATGGGTTAAATACTTGGCGACGACGTATTATTTTTACAAGCTCGCAAAGCCAATCTTTGGAGAACGGTAGTGCATTCTTCTTAAACACACAACGTGGACAAATTTGTAGGTATATTATCTAGTTGAGTTGGTCAGTAACTTAGTTTGCAACTTAAATGTTATGAGTTCAATACTCGTCCACCGCTATTCTTCTTGCTGAGCTCATGTATATAAGCATAGTAGCCAAGTTATGTATGAGTATACAAGCGGAGCACATTTCTGGATAAAATTCAGAATTAATACTCAAAATGTTATCCAGTTAAGATGTTCAGCCATTTAATTCACAACCTAAAAATGGCAAGTTCAAGACCTAGCCACAACAAATTATTTTTACGACGGACTAGTCACAGATGGGGCACCTCGACCAATGCATGACTTACCCATGGGGGCATGATTGGCTTAAAGCTCATTGCAACTGGCTGAGTAAATGTAAGACCTTTCTTCAAAGACATTGCGTAAGACATTTTCCTACAAAGGCAAAACAAGGACCTCTCATAGGGGAAATTTTGGCCTAAAGCTCGTTACAGCTGGCTGGATAAATATAACACCTTTTTTCAAAGGCATTGCTTAAGACGTTTTCCTAGAAAGGCAAAACAAAGATCTCCCATGGGGGCATGATTGGCCTAATGCTCGTTATAGCTGGTTGGATAAATCTAAGACCTTTCTTCAAAGGCATTGCTTAAGACCTTTTTTTACAAAGGCATAATCGGCCTAAAACTTATTATAGCTAGCTAGACAAATGTAAGACCTTTCTTCAAGGGCGTGAAACACCACCCCTAGGGGTACAACAAAGGCTAGTTTAGCCGATTAAATTGCCTAGTAGGTAAGGCCCAGAAAGCTGCCATAACTACCACTTCCCTAGTTAGGCCAAAGTGAGTGTTGCCTTTGAGGCCATTTTCCAAGCTTGGTAATGCTTAAACACTTCACAGGGCAATTTAGTTGTTGTGACTACAATGCCAAGAATGTATTTCTATTGGTTTGGTAAACCACGCAAAGTTTAAACTTTCGACTCAAAAAAGTTACAAAGGCTGGGTAAGCCACAAAAATCATTAGCCAACTCGGCTAAGGTGATTGTTTGTGCCTTAGGGGAGAGGCTATAAGTACTAGTAGGCCAAACAAATGTTTTAAAGTTATAAGTTTCAAAAAAATTCTAAGTATTGACTTGATAAACCATGAACACTACCTACCTGGTAGGCCAAGTGGGTGTTTTCGCCTTAGGGACAAATTGGTGAAGCTTAGTAAGCCAATTGAGTCGCATAACAGACAAAACCTGATAAAAGTTTATGACGATTGGTCAGCCAAACAAAGTATTTGAGATGATGATTTCAAAAAATTTATGATGATTTCAAGCAATTTTTTTGCAAAAATAATTTGATTAGTCACCGAGCAAATTAGCCTCCTAAAAAGAGAGGAAACACAAGTATGGTAGGAACTCCATCCATGAAGAATCAAATAGTTGATTACATGTGGAGGGGCTTCTAGGTCCAATGACTACGAAAGGAGGAACATGAATAAAAAATGAAATAAGCTCGCTCTTCAATATCAATAGTCATCTGCTCAGTAGCAGGCACTCCTTGATTTACCACAGTTGGCTTAACAGCTCGATCCACAACAACAACATCTTGTTGGGTCGACAAGAGAGAAAGATTCAGCATACTGATCATTCATATACTAATGCATCTCACTTCCTAGCCACATGATTAGAAGTTTTTTAAGAAAGATTATTTGCAACACTTAATGAATTATTTTAATGTCCACATATAAACTGACCTCGGTCGCTGAGCCCACGTGCTTGGGGGCAATTATGGGTCACTAAAAATTAGTGGACCTGATTAATTAGCCAACCCAAATTCTAAAAGGAGATTTATAAAGTGGTGAAATGAGCCCTTTTTAGTGTTTTACCATTAAGCCTAATGTAACGTTTGTAACCTTAATACTATACCTACAAATAAAAAAGGGAAAGCTCAATACAAGGGGGAGGCTGAGAGAAAATATAAGCTAGAGGAATTGTTTTTAGAGAGAGAAATTGGTAACTTGTATTCTCATTTCAATTGATTTTGAGCTAATAGTTCAAACGCGCATAAATATGGAGGACATACTATTGGAATAGCATAAGCATTACTAGAGGAACCTACCGTACCTAAAAATCTCTATTTCACCATCTTCATCTGTTATTCCATTGAATCTGCTGAAAACCTCAATCCATGGGTTGGCCAAATTTTTGGTCACCTACAGAACTTATTCAAATTCCATGTATTACTATTGACAAGGACAAGAAATTTTTGACATTGTTCCAAAAACAAATTAAGATTATCAAGACAATGTTGATAAACTTCCTAAATAATAAATTCAATAACCTCAAGAGGTAATGCCATTAAGGAGATCCACTAGAGAAAAGAAAAATGCGACTATATAGTATTTCTTCAAGAATGTGAGAGTTTGATATAGGAATAGTGAAATATTATCCAATCATCTTTCACTAAGCCAAACAATGATCTAATTTTCAAAAGTGGATTGAAGTTATGAATGATGAAATAAAATCTACGGAAGTTAATGTCATACGGGATCTTGTCAAATTACCTAAAGGTGCGAAGCCCATTAGTTGTAAATGGATATTTAAAATCAAAAGGGATTCAAAGGGTAATATTAAAAGATATAAGGTTTATCTAGTTGCTAAGGATTTTACTCCGAATGACGCCATTGATTATAGAGAGACTTTATTTGTCATCTCAATGATAACATTGACGAGACAATATATATACTGCAACAAAAAAACTTTGAATCAGGAAACTCAAAGAATATGGCATAAAATTAAAGAAATCCTTCTATGATCGCAGGGAGGTTTCCTATCAATCGTATCATAAATTTCTTCAAGTCATTATCTCGTATAGTTTTGAGGTAAATCCGATTGATGATTGTCTATATCGTATGTTCAGTAAGAGCAAGATTATATTGTTGGTGTTTTATGTTGATGATGGCTCTTTTGTATTCAGAATACATATACATTAACATTTTTGTTGGGGGTATCCTAGTGTTATAATGAAAGAGCTTTATCAAAAAGTTCTTGCTAGGTTTAGCATGAAGGATTGTCATCCATGAGTACTCCCATTGCTAAAAGAGAAAAGTTTTGTTTCAGCTAGTATCCCAAAAATAAGGTTGAAAAGAAAGATATGCAAAAAATTTCTTGTGCGTCAGTTGTAAGGAGTCTTATATATCATCAAGTATGTACACATCCGAATTTTGCGTTCATACTAGAGATGTTGGGTATATATTTAAGTAACTCTAGGATGGATCATTAAAAAGTAGCCAATTAAAGGGTTATGCAATATTTAAAGAGAATAAAAAATTACATGCTTATGTATCAAAAATTAGATTAGTTAAAGATCATCCGGCATTCTGATTCTGATTATATGATAGGATATAGCTACGAAACTTTGTTATTAGGCTGCGGATTATAGATAACGTCGAAAGACCACTAAAGATAATTTGTGATAATAAATCGACTGTGCAATATTCGACAACAAAAGATTAGGTAGTTTAAAGCACGTAGACTTCAAGTTTCTTATTTTTAAAGGATAATGCATAGTTGTCGTGTCTACAAAGCATATAGGGACAAACTCTGTAGTTATGGATCCACTCACTAAGGGTTTACTACGTAATGTATTTCATGAGCATGTTGCCAATATGAGTTTGGTGTTATATGATAATTTGTTGAAGATTTGGCTATGTATAGGAATCCTATTCCTATTCGGTTTTATATTGTCCAATTCTTAATTGGCTTTGTATTGTCAAAATCCTAATTGGATTTGTATTATCCAATTTGTAGTAGGATTTGGCTTTGTGCAATCCTTAACCATAAGATTTATACTCTATAAATAGACCCATTGTCATAGGTTTTATTCATGAGTTGAATTGTATTATTTACTAGCTAGATTAGAGAGTA
The DNA here is from genome assembly GCA_021464415.1 of Lonicera japonica. Classification (NCBI taxonomy): domain Eukaryota; kingdom Viridiplantae; phylum Streptophyta; class Magnoliopsida; order Dipsacales; family Caprifoliaceae; genus Lonicera; species Lonicera japonica. Next base: position 57,085,296 of record CM038470.1, read on the forward strand.
TATTTGAGAGAGAATATTGAGAGCTCTAATTGGCAGCTAGGGTTTGCTTTGTGCGTTATACTCGGAATTGGTCTCATCAATAATAGCTATCACCCGGTGGATTAGTGGCGATTTTGCCGATACCACCTAATTGCTTGCGTGCTTAGTTAGTTGTTTTCTTCTTTAATCTCTTGTTCTTCGTATTGCTTGAATATCAATGGTGCTTGTTTCTTTAATTATTGTACGCATAATTTTTCGGTCAATCCTACGCTTATCCCAAGGCTTGTTCTAGCAGTATCTTAACACAAGAATCTGGTATCAGATGAAGGTTTATTCCTTGGGACAATTGTGTGATAGTTAGTAATGTCTACTATTGATAAAGTGGAAGGGGGCATCAAGGTGGAAGATAAACCACCTTTGAAGGGAGCGTCTGCTCCTAAGGTTTGCACAGAGTATTGTTTGGGAATAAAGCTAAGTCCGATTAGTGGTCCGACGCCAATTGGGCTGAGTACGATAGGCAGGCATGTAGTACAATTCGATTACACCTTGCTCCAAATGTGATGTACTATGTGATGCGTGAAACATCTGTCTCGGTAATTTGGAAGAAGCTCGAGGATCAGTATATGATGAATTGTATCAAGAACCGTCTGTACTTGAAGACAACGTTATTCCTGTATGAATTTACGAGGGGTACCTCCATAAACGATCATCTTACTGGGTTCAATAAGATTATTTCAGATTTGCAAGGGTTAGACGTCCAGATTGATGATGAGGACAAGGCGATTTTGTTTTTTAATTCGCTCCCGGAATCCTATAATCATCTAACCACCACGCTTATACATGAGAAGAAAAAGGTGACCTATGATTTAGTATCGTCGACCGTCTTGGCTAATGAAAAGCAATTGAAAGAGAGAGGAGAATTCAACTCAGATGTGCTATTCACTAGGGGGAGAAGCGATGAGAAGAAGCAAAAAAATTGGGAAAGGTCGCGGTCGTAATCTCGGGGATCGACTGACAAGAGTAAGATAATTTGTTACAAGTGCAGGAAACCTAGACACATACGTCGGGAGTGTCCAAATAGAACCAATGGCGGGGGAAAGAATAAATGTGCGATGGAGAATGCAAAAGCGATAACGGCACCGAAAGATGAGGACTTCGAGAGTATGTTGGTTGTGACTCCACGGGTTAGCTCTTCGAGAAAGTGGATCTTGGATAACGGGTACTCGTATCACATGTGCCCAAACCGGGAATTATTTCATACTTTCACCGAGGTTGACGGGGGTAAGGTTTTGATGGGTAACGACCATGCGTGTAAAATGATGGGAATTGGTATAATCCAACTAAAGATGCATGACGGGGTGGTACGTACTCTTAGTGATGTCCGGTATGTTCTTGATTTGAAGAAGAATTTGATCTTTTTAGGGGCTTTTGATTCCAATGGGTATCGTGTGATACTCGAGGGTGGAAACTAGAAAGTTCTATTCGGTGATACAGTTGTAATGCGAGGAAAGAATGAGGGTAATCTCTATTTTTTCTTCAAGGATGCATAGTGACTGGGTTTTCTTCGGTTACAATTGAAGAGACCGACGCGAGAAAATTATGGCATATGCGATTGGGTCATGCTGGGGAGAAGGCTCTGACGGTGTTAAGTAAAAAAGGGCTATTTGAGGGTGCAAGAAGCTACAAACTAGAGTTTTATGAGCATTGTGTGCTTGGAAAATAGACTCGGGTAAAGTTTGAGACAGTGATACATTGCATAAAATGAGCACTTGATTATGTGCACACGGACGTCTAGGGGCCGACAAAGACTCAATCCTTGGGTGAAAATCATTACTTTGTGACTTTTGTTGATTATTATTCAAGGAGAACTTGGGTCTATCTCATGAAGCATAAGGACTAGGTCTTTGAAGTGTTGTTAAAGTGGAAGGCGGTGGTTGAGAACTAGATTGGTCGAAGAGTTAGAGTGCTCATGTCAGATAACGGTGGGTAGTACACTAGTGATCCTTTTAAGGATTTCTACAAACGAGAAGATATCGTTCGTCACTTCATGATTAAGGGTACACCTCAACAGAATGGGATAACGGAGATGATGAATCGTACGCTTCTTGAAAATGTGTGGTGTATGCTTTCCAATGCCAATTTGGATAAACCGTTTTGGACCGAAGCCTTGTCCTACACAACGTTCTTGGTTAATTGTTTGCCATGCTCGGGAGTAAAATACAAAACACCTATAAAGGTGTGGACCGGATCTCATGCTACGACAACATCTACGTTTTTGGCTGTCCAGTTTATTATCACGTTCATGATGAGAAAATTAACCCTAGGGAGCGTAAGCAATGTTTTAAAAAACGCTCGACTCGTTCGAGTCGACTCGCGAGTCGAGGCGAGGCGGAAGAGGGCCGAGCCGAGTCTTACGAGTTAGGTGTAAAAATTGAAACATGTGAGTCTTTTATGTGAGGCGTACGAGTCGACTCGTTTACGAGTCGAGTCGCTTGAGGCGGACAAGTCGTGATATAAGTGTATTTTAACCTTTTTTTTTACTTTCAATTATTACCATTTTAAAACATCGATTGTAATTTGTAAAAAACCCTACGACATATGCACCCCTTTCTATTCTACGCTGCTCAGCCGCTCAGCTCACAGCCCCTCTCACTCCAACGATCGTCTCTCTCTCAACCGATCGTCTCTCTCTCCTCCAAGTTACAGGTATTGATATACCTCTTGGCTATTGCTCTGTTTTTTGTTGTTGAATAAATGGTTACTCTGCCTTTTTTTTTTTAACAAACGATTACTCTCTCTTTTTGTTTTAATGTGCGAACAAATGGTAGTTGTTACTTTGCTCGAGCATCAACTCTGTTAATACTTAATATTGCTCTGTTTTTTTTAAGAAATGGTTACTGTTTTTTTTTTGAAAAATTGGTTAGTTGGTTACTTAATATTGTATTATTGTTATATAAGAGTACATTGGAGTATGCTATAAGTTTTTTTTTTTTTTTTTTTTTTTTTTTTTTTTTAAGAAATGGTTTCTCTGTTTTTTTTTTATATTTTGATTACACTGTTTTTTTTGAACAATTGATTACTTAATATTGTATTATTGTTATATAAGAGTACATTGGACTATTGGAGTATGCTATGAGTTTATTTTTTTTGGAAGAAATGGTTTTTCTGTTTTTTTTTTATATTTTGATTACACTGTTTTTTTTTTGAACAATTGATTACTTAATATTGTATTATTGTTATATAAGAGTACATTGGACTATTGGAGTATGCTATGAGTTTATTTTTTTTGGAAGAAATGGTTTCTCTGTTTTTTTTTATTTTGATTATACTTTTTTTTTGAACAATTGATTACTTAATATTGTATTATTGTTATATTATAGTTATTGGGAAAATGGTGAGAGAATCGACGGGGCAAGGTGGCACGGGTAATAGAAAAGACCCGGCTTGGAAGTTTTGCACAGAAGTTGTGATGCCCGAAGGCAAGGGATACAAATATGTAAAATGTAATTTTTGTTCGAAAGTTACTAGTGGAGGAGTGTCAAGAATGAAAATGCATCTTGCGGGTACACATAAAGATTCAAAACCATGTGAACATGTACCTGAAGATGTAAAAAACGAAATTAAAGATTATTTAAAGAAAGGGGAGCAATCAAAGATCATTAGAGAAAGACAATTTGATGAAATGGTTGATAGCGGTGCTTATTATAGTAGCCATGCATCACTAGGCAGGGGAGGTTCAAGTACAGGAAGTGTTCCTTCGAGGGGGGTTAGGGGACCTATGGATCATTTTGTAACTAATGTCGATGAAGATGATGCGGAAGATACCGGCAACAAAACTAATGCAAAGGAAGCTCGAAATCGTTGTGCTTTAGATGTTGGGAGGTTCTTTATTGAAAATGGCATTCCTTTTAATGTTGCTAGTAGCCCCTCATTTGTGAATATGTGTAAATCCCTTGGAAACTATGGTCGTGGCTTCAAACCCCCCACTCCATACGAGCTTAGCACGTGGATCCTAAAAGAAGAGGAAAGGACTACTAAAGTCTTTGTTGATGAGGTGAAAAAAACATGGACACAAACAGGAGTTTCAATATTATCTGACGGATGGAAGGATATTCGAGGAAGGAGTTTGATTAATTTTCTTGTTAATAACCCTTATGGAACCGTGTTTTTGAAATCCGTTGATGCATCCGATGCAATTAAAGATGCAAACTTATTATTTGACCTACTGAATGGAGTTGTGGAAGAAGTGGGAGAAGACATTGTCATTCAAGTAGTTACAGATAATGCATCTAATTACAAGTTGGCGGAAAAAAAACTAATGGATAAGCGACCACGCTTGTGGTGGACGCCATGCGCCGCTCATTGCATTGACTTGATGTTGGAAAAAATTGGGAGTTTGCCTCAACACAAAAATGCTTTGTTAAAAGCAAAGAAGGTAATCATTTCATATATATATATATACATATATTAAATATTTAAATTTAAGAATTATTTTATATTCTTTTAAATATTTTTATATTTTGAAATTGTAGGTGAGTAAATTTATTTACAACCATGGGTGGGTTTTGGCGTTGATGAGGAAACACGCCGGTAGAGAGCTTCTTCGCCCTGCCGCTACTAGATTCGCCACTGCTTATTTAACATTGCAAAGTATGCAAAATTTGATGCAACCTTTAGAGGCTATGTTTGCTTCTGCTGAATGGTCCAAGTGTTCTTGGGCAAAAAAAGCTAAGGGGAAAGACGTAAGGAAAGTAATCTTTAATCGCGCCTTTTGGTCAAGTGTGGGATACGCAATCAAAACCACAAAGCCTCTTGTGAGTGTGTTGAGGATGATAGATTCTGAGAAAATGTCGGGAATGGGGTTCTTGTATGGTGCAATGGATAAGGCTAAAGAAGAGATAGCAAAAAAATTGGGTGGAGAAGAGGGGGCTTATAAAGAATTATGGAGTATCATTGATGACAAATGGGAGTTCCAAATGCATCGCCATTTGCACGCTGCTGCGTACTTTCTAAATCCACATTTTCAATTTGATGAAGGTTCATCTAGCCATATAAACCATATAGAAGTGAAGGTGGGTTTGTATGCGTACTTGGAGAAACTAATTCCCAACGTTAGTGATAGAGAGAAAGCTGATCTACAACTGGATTTTTTTCGAAAGAGAGAGGGTTTATTTGGGTGTCAACTAGCCAAATCATCTTGTAAGAAGCGTAGCCCGGGTAAGTAAATATTTTTAAGCAACTATGCACTTAAATTATTATTATTTTTTTCCTAAAACTCTAGAAGTTAAAGTGAACTTATTTTAATGTAGCCGATTGGTGGATCCAATTTGGAGATGAAACTCCAGAATTAATAAGCTTTGCGGTGAAAGTTTTAAGTCTTACTTGTTCTTCATCAGCATGTGAGCGTAATTGGAGTACTTTCAATCAGGTAATTGAAACTTGAAAGTAATTAGCTACCATATTTATCGATCAATTAATTAAGTGACGGCTAATACGTTTTTGCTTGTAAAATAAATAAATTATTATATCAGATACATACAAAGAAAAGAAATCGAATGACCACGGCAAAACTTAACACCTTGGTCTACGTCATGTATAACAAGAAATTGAAAGATAGGCGTTTGAAGAGAAAGGCACTTAAGGAAGAACAAGACCCATTGGTTATTGATCAAATACCATTGGATGATGAGTGGGTTGCCGATGACGGTGGCAATGGATTCCAAGAATATGCAATAGGCGTTGATAGTGAAGTTAATGAAGTTAATGATGAGGAAGAGGAAGTTACTCAAGGGAGTGGAAGTACACAACAAGAACAAAGAGGAAAACGAAAGAGAGGGGAATCACAATTGGACAATAGGAATAAAGGTTTATTCTCCTCTCTTTTAGATTAAATAATATAAATATATAATTTACTTACTTGAAAAACTATATACTAATTTATAAAATTTATTCGTTTTATTATGCATAAAGGGAAGATATTGCAATTGGTGGATGAAGAAGGTGAATGGGAGGATCTTGAGTCGGGAGAGGAGGATGATAGGGCGATTAGATATGACGACGACTCTATGGATGATCCTTTGAGTGACAGGGAAAATGAAAATGAAGAATTTGATGAGTTCTTCAAACCATTGGACACGGATGATTCCCTATTTAAATTTGATTAGGAAAACTTGTTTGTGCTACTTATTTTGTACTTGTCATAACTTTTGGGTTGAAGACATTTGTTTTGTGTTGTTTTGTAGGTGTTTGATGATGAATTATAGCATGACTTTGATGCTTTTATTCTAATTTTTGTTGAACTATTAGTATTATTAATTATTATTGTTGAACTTTGTGTTAGTTTATTATTTTATAATTTGTTATATTTTTCCGTTCTAAAAAAGTTGAGGCGTACGCCTCGTTCCGCCTCGAGGCGTATGCCTCGCCTCATTCTAGCAAAACACCTCAAATACGAGTTGCGAATTTTAAAACATTGCTCGTAAGGCAATTGCTTAAGCTCTTGTGATGTGGATTATGGTGTCTTTAAAATAAGAAGATCGTGATTAGTAGGGATATGACGTTTGACGAAGCGTTTTTGCTCAAAATGACCTCGCCAACAAAAGGTGGTTCTTCAATCCCGATTGAAAAAGAGAACAAGACAAGTGAGATAGTGGTGGAAACGGAAGTGACTACTCCGGTTAATACTCGGGTTACGAATTCGGTGGAGGAGTCCAAAGAGGAAAAGACGACTCCTGGCGAGGGGTCGAAGATTTTGACAGCGAAATTAGGTTAACAACAAATGATACCATCTTTGGCTACTGGAAGGAAGCCTAGGGCTCGACGTGCACCGGTTCGATTAGGTATGAAGACATGGTGGTGTATGCATTAATGGGTTACGAAGATGAGCCGATTTTGTATCGAAAAGCTATGGATTATAGCGAGAATGCGAAGTGAAAAACGGCTACGGAGGATGAGATGGAGTCTCTTCGGAAAAACCAAACTTATAAACTATGCGATTTGCTAAAAGGGAAGAAACTTATCGGGTGCAAATGGGTTTTCAATAAGAAAGATGGGGCTCTAGAGTCCGGTGTTCATTTTAAGGCAAGGTTGGTAGTCAAGGGTTATGCGCAAAAGAAAGGGGTGGATTATAATGAAGTATTGTCTCCGGTTGTGAAGCATACCTCGATCTGGGCATTATTGGTTATGGTGCACAATTTGATCTCGAACTTGAACAACTCAATGTTAAAACTGCGTTCTTGCATGAGGATCCAGAGGATGAGATATATATCTCTTAGCCGGAGGCATTCAAAGTTATTGGTAAGGAAAATAGTGTGTACAAAGTTCGAAAGTCATTGTACGGATTGAAGTAGTCCCCGCATCAATGGTACAAGAAGTTTGACACATTCATGATCGCGCAAAAGTTTACTCAGAGAAAATTTGATCATTGTGTTTACTTCAAAAGGCTCGAATCTGGCAATTTTATATATTTAGTCCTTTACATTGATGATATGCTCATTGCTTCTCGGAGCTTGGTGGAGATCAACGCATTCAAAGCTCAGTTAAGCAAGGTGTTTGAGATGAAAGATTTGGGTGGAGCATGAAAAATTTTGGGGATGGAGATTGTGCGAAATAAGAAGAGTGGACGATTGTATCTTACATAAAGGCAATACCTTGAGAAAGTGGTTACTCAGTTTGGGATGAAAAACTCAAAACCGGTGAGTATCCCGTTAGCACCGCACTTCAAACTCTCAGCAATGATGACTCCTAGCTCTGAGGCAGAGGTGGAGTACATGGCTCAAGTTCCTTATGCAAGTGCAGTTGGGAGTTTAATGGATGCCATGGTATGCACTCGACCGAATATTGCTTAAGCCATGAGCATTGTTAGTAGGTATATGGCAAACCCTAGAAAACTGCATTGGCAAGTCGTTAAGTGGGTTATACGATATCTACGGGGTATGACGGACAAAGGGTTGGTATTTAAAAAATCTGAAATGTCAACTATTGAGGGTTTTGTAGATTCGGACTACGCCGGAGACCTAAACAAGCGGAGATCGACTACGAATTATGTGTTTACATTGGGTAGCGGTCTGTTGAGTTAGAGGTCGATGATTCAAAGTGTGGTAAAGTTGTCTACCATGGAAGCGAAATATATTGCGGTAACAGAGGCGGTTAAGGAAGCCGTATGGCTCCGTGGTTTAGTTAGTGATCTTCGTTTGAAGTCGAAAAAAGTGGTGGTGCACTGTAACAGTCAAAGTACAATTCATTTGGCGAAGAATCAAGTTCATCATGGAATAACCAAGCATATTGATGTCCGATATCACTTCATTCGAGAAATTATTGAAAACGGTATTGTAAATCTGGGTAAGATAGGCACCAAAGATAATCCGGCAGATATGTTGACAAAGGTTGTCCCTTGGCCAAGTTTGAGCATTGCTAGACGTTGGCCAATGTCCTTCATGTTGATGCCCCTCGGGGGGCGATGGTCTTAAGGGATCGGCGGGGTGATAAGGTCTTATTCGATGATTTGATCATGGTGGAGTACATTGGGGTCTAGTGGAACCTCGCCAAGGTGGAGAATTGAAGATTTGGCTCTATATAGGAATCCTATTCCTATTAGATTTTATATTGTCCAATTCTAAATTGGCTTTGTATTGTCCAAATCCTCATTGGATTTGTATTATCCAATTTGTAATAGAATTTGGCTTTGTACAATCCTAAACCATAGGATTTATACTCTATAAATAGACCCCTTGTCATAGGTTTTATTCATGAGTTGAATTGTATTACTTACTAGCTAGATTAGAGAACATATTTGAGAGAGAATATTGAGAGCTCTAATTGGTGGTTAGGGTTTGCTTTGTGCGTTGTACTTGGAATTAATCTCATCAATAATAGATATCACCCGGTGGATTAGTGGCGGTTTTGCTGATACAACATAATTGATTGCGTGCTTGGTTAGTTGTTTTCTTCTTTAATCTCTTATTTATCGTATTGCTTGAATATCATTGGTGCTTGTTTATTTAATTATTGTATGCATAATTGTCCGGTGATCCTACGCTTGTGCTAAGGCTTGTTCTAGCAATATCTTAGCACAACATTTGCTAGTTTAGTAGGAGTATGTATCATAGATGCTTTTTATATATATATTCATATTTTTTGTAGAATAAAGAAGATATTATTTTTTTTTATTTTTTTTTTACTCCGAATCTTTTTTCTTTTATTGTGGTTTCACATAAAGTTCACAAACGTTAAAGTTGATCTCGTTAAAGTATGATCAGTTGGAAAGAAGCATGATTAATAATACAACTTAAATGTACTTTTCACGCTACACATCCATAGTCGATCTGTCATTGAATATGCTAGAGTGTTGACCATGGATGGGTTTAGTAATGAATATGAGCATAACGAATGTCGCTATAATTTCATACTGATATATGAGACGGACCACACTATTTTAAAGTTATGATAGCTTTTCACTGATCATATAATGATTTATAATATAATTGTTTGCATGTTTACAAATGTAGCCAAAGTGGGAGATTGTTAGAAATTTAGTTCATAAATGGGCTTACACATTAAATATTTTATTATGTGCTATATAGTGCATCTAATGCGTATGGACTTTGCAATGTTTAGAGACCTAATACTAGTCATATTAGGATTAACGGGATTTATTTGAGCTAGTATATAAAAACACGTAGGGTCATGTTCCCCAAGTCGAATTATTATACGCTCTACTCATCTTCCTCATCTTAGAAATAGAATCCATTGAGCACTTTGGGATTCTGACGTTGGAAGGCCACAAACCTAATCAAACTTCCGTGTTTTACATATCATAAATTTAGGTACGCTTCCTAAATATTGATCTCTTAAGAACTAGACATGATTATGATCCTTAATGTTTAAATAATTTAAGATTAAAGTTACTATAAACATAGCTACAATTTTCAAAATAATTTCAACTGCCTGCCAAATGTTGTAATATGATAAGGGTTAAAAATTTATCATAGTTTGCAGTGAATAGAAGCAACAAAATAAGGGGAAATGTGAAAACTCATTTTTTTTTTCTCTCATTAAAAGTGCTCATTTTTACTCACACAAATTTGTATGTGATTTCTTTGGTTCTTCTCTACCCTTCTCTCCGATGAGTTGAAAACGAGGGACATCATTCAATGTTTTCAAAATATGAAACCTAAAAGTGCATTGTTTTAAAAATACCATGTTCTCTTTTTGACATCTAAATGAATGAAAAATTAATATTATACGTATACTAATATATGGTTTGTGTTTCTTGTGGTCAAGTCTTGACTAACTTGCCCAAAAAAAAATCATTTCTGACTTGGGCCCCCTAACTCTAATTCTTTGATTCGACCCTACTTATCATATACTTCAATTCATGTTTAGGTAATTTAAATAATAAACCTTAAAGTTTTGGTCAAATTCCTATCACATCTTTGAAGTTTGAGAAGTGGTAAACTGAATCGTGACATTAAGTGATATGTTTTAAACTTTACACCTAACCCTATTAGGTTCTTTTATAGAATGCTTATTGGCAACCTATGTAGATCTTAGTTGACAAAAAAAATACAATTATTAAAAAAGCAAAGCATCCTCTCCATGTCTATCTCTCTTGAATTTTGGGATACCAATGGAAGCTTGTATGAAAGAATAAAAACACTCACCGGTTTCTTCAAAATCAGCTGGTGGAGAAGATGGAGAATCATCGATGTCAATGTTAAAAAAATAATCAAAGGCAGAGCCAATGGACCCTGAGTTTTTTATTGCACCATCTTCCTCCTCCATGTCGCCTTTATAAAAAAACAATTAATAAAAAACATAGCATCCTATTTCTCTCTTGAATTTGAGGTGCCAAAGAAAGCTTGTATGAAAGAAAAAAAACTCACCGGTTTCTTCCAGATCAGCAGATAGAAAAGATGAAGACTCATCGGTGTCCATGTTGAAAAAAGAATGAAAGGTAGAGCCAATGGGCCCTGAGTTTTTTATTCTACCATCTTCCTCCTCCATGTCGCCTTTATAATAATAATAAAAGAAAAAACAATTAGTAAAAAAACATAGCATCCTCTCTCTCGATCGATCGAATTTAGGGATGTCAATGGAAGCTTGTACGAAAGAAAAAAAAAACTCACCGGTGTCTTCAAGATCAGCAAATAGAGAAGATGAAGAATCATCAGTGTCTATTTTGAAAAAAGAACAAAAGGCAGAGCCAGTGGGCCCTGAGTTTTTTATTGTACCATCTTCCTCCTCCATGTCGCCTATATAATAATAATAGAAAAAACAATTATTAAAAAAAACATAGCATCCTCTCTCTTTCTTGAATTTGGGGATGCCAATGGAAGCTTGTATGAAAGAAAAAAAAACTCACCAGTCTCTTCAAGATCAGCAGATAGAAAAGATGAAGACTCGTCGGTGTCTATGTTGAAAAAAGAACGAAAGGCAGAGCCACTGGGTCCTGAGTTTTTTAGTGTACCATCTTCCTCCTCCATGTCGCCTTTATAAATTGCGTATTCAATTTTTTTGCAACAGATTGCTTTATCTTATGTTTCAATTCTTTTGCAACAAAACACACCCTGATAAATCTATGTTAATTCCAATTACTAGAATATATAATTCGCAATTACCATTGTTTTCATACCTAAGCACGTGGGTCCCGAGCTTAAATATATCAAAAATTACACGTTAATGCTAGGGTGACACTGTTGCCAGAGTAATTGCTGATAAACGCATAATTTTGTAGTCGCTAACGCTCTTTTGATTGTGTTTAGCGCGTTTATCTTAGCCTAGATTAATTAAACTAACCCACTTTTTGTGTACACACTAAGAATATCAAGAATTGCTTTAACATGGCTCAAAGTAGCCTTTTCTATTGTCTTGATTGTGCCCATAGATTTTGGAAGCAAGTTGGGGAGCTTTGGGAAGTGTACAAGAGAGATAGAAGCCAAAAGAGAAGAATAAAGTCTCCCGAAGCAGTCCTCTGATCAATCAGAGGAGCCTCTGATCAATCAGAGACCACTTTTTAGTACAAAATCTACCCTCTGATCAATTAGAGAATCTTATGATCGATCAGAGCCCACATTTCTGAGCAAAATCTCCCCTCTGATCGATCAGAAGAGCCTCTGATCGATCAGAGACCTCCTAGATTGCACAGTACAGCCCCTAAAAGCAGCTTTTCTCCCCTTTTGATGCATGGAAACTCACCAAAAGAGCTGGAGTTTCTATTTCTAGATAGGATCAAGTGCTTTTCCTTTGGATCTTTAGAAAAGTGTACTAGAATACCCATTTTTGGGCATTGCTCTCCCATTATTTAATTGCTCTTTGTCCCTCATGTAAAGAAGGTAATTTTCTAGATCTAGATTGAACGAATATAAGAAATTTTCCTGCACTTTCTCTTTCTATCATTTTTGTAAGAAATCTAGTTAGAGAAACTCTTGAGAGAAATGGAGATCACTTCAATGGTTTCTGTTCATACAACTATCATGGAGTAGTTTCATTGCTAAGGCTAAAAGATGAAGTTTGCATTGCATTAATTATGTAAGTTTGTTTCTCATTCCATTGTTAGTATTGTTAAATACTTGTTGAATCCTTCATCTTCTCCATTCAATCAACCATTCATAAGCTAGTAAGATAATCCTCATAAGGTGATTTGACTTTATATGCCTTGTATACATAGATCTCAAGCATTAACGAGGAGAGGATACACTTGTGTATTTCTTATTAGCCTATGTCCATTCCTTCTATGAATGAGATACTTTTCATTGCCAAGCATGTTTAGTCTTTGAATATTCATAGAAATACCATAAATTTGAGATTTCAATCCTTGAATGCTTTAATGATATGTTGAGTGCTTTCTACACTTTATGTGATTTTGAGACTCAATATTTTCTTAGTTAGAGTGTTGCCAAGGAGGATCTCTTAAGTTTATGCCATAATCAACTACACAAATCACCTTAAAGATTCAATTTGTATTTATCAAATGTGTCTAAACTGGATGATTTAATCTCCACCTAGACCTCCCAATCTTAGACAAATGAAATGTTATGATTTATTGAACTAAACTTTTTAGTTGGCCATTTTCATAATCAAGTCAATTGCCTAGGAGAAACTAACAATGAATTCTCAATGCCTAGTTTAATTTTATGCCTTTTCTTTTGGTGTATCTCAAGTTTGCATCTTAGTTGAACATTATATGGGAATGGGTTGCACTTGCTTCACACCCTTTGTTGAGCTTACTTACACCCTTTCTTTATATGGCATTTATATGGGAATGGGTTGCTTTGGTTTCACACCCTTTTGCTTAGAAAAGTGTAAGGTACTCAACACTTAGGAATTCCATTGGGAATTTTGAATGAGATTAATTTTATATAATATTGCAAAGCAAATGAATTCTATAATGCCTTAGCCTTTTTATTATCAATTGATACACCACTTTAATTTTTATTGCAAGACTTTAAAATCAACAACTAAAATCAATCAATCAAATTCTCTTAAACAAAGCCTTGAACTCGTAATCACAACATCGTCTTTCCGACTATCCTTGTGGTTCAACACTTAGACTTACCAAGTATTATAACTTGATAACCTACACTTGAGTTCCTAAGCACGGAAGTATTTTCGGCGCGTCAATTGGCTATATTCGCAAAGTAATGTACACCTAATTAAGCATACAGTACAACTTTACTATGCTCTAACCAAGAGAATATTACTCTGGCGATATAGCTACCATAATGCAATTATAAGATCCATGGTTTTTTGTTTCCTCTGCATAGCCAAATGCTATCTATATATATGCTAATGCCATTATAATTATAATAGTATGTTCTATAAGTTTTCGTGAATTTTTTTAGGTATAACTAATTTCATAATTTTGTGAATCTTATTTTACAAATCTCAATAAACATGTTTCAAAGATAAATTGGATATTTGGATTTACAATTATGGCATTCAATTTTTTTTTTAATTTGATAAGAAAGAAGTGCTGAAGAAAAGTAGAGAGCAAAAATATTTATGTTTGTGTATACGTTTAATGTGTGAATAAAGGTTTTACTTTGGAAAAACCTTGTTTAATTTCTAATATAGTCTGGGAGACAAAGAGCTGTAAATTATAAGTTGTGATCATTGAACTGAGATTTATCGGTTGCAAATACTATACTTGTCACCAAGAAATCATAAATACTCAACTACAATATCTGTGAATCTCAGATATAGATACCGTACCTAAGCAATCTTTCGGTTTAGCACAAACAGAGACAATTTATGTATACATTAGCTAGGGGGCACCTTACATTTTTCAAATTAGTGTTTTAGTGTTAACTCATGTCCCCACTCTCCCGTTAGTTTTGAAAAGAGTATAATTTTGGCACCCTTCACTGAATTTCTAGCTGGCTCTACGCCTCTACCCTTGCCCGCACAAAAGCTGCAAGGGGATTCTAATCTCCTCCCATTTTGAATAAAATTGATTTAGAAAAAAAGAAAAGAAAAGAAATTGCACAAGAACTGTTTGCATAAACAAAAGAGAAGAACAATTCACATCTAAAATATAAACCAATAAGGAAAAAGACGCATGCAATTAAGACAAAGATTGTATAGAATTAAGAGATGAGTAAACCTGATTGATTGCTTATCAACTTTAATTTCCACCTTAAATGAGTGATGAGAAGCCTTCAGAACTAATAACAAATTCTCTCTCTCTCCCTCCAGTTCTATATTATATATAGAGGAAAAAATTGTGTAAATCTGTCTAAAATCAGTTCTCTTAATTATCGTGCTTTCGTTGAATTATGTTACCATGTTAGGCTTGACCTGCAATATATGTATAATTAATAGAAAGAATCAGATCTAATTAATTTTAGAGTTATCAATTATTCACTCCCAAAGTCCAAGGTTCAGTGAGTATAATATAAATACTTCTATCTACACACTAGTTTTTGAATTTTGAAAACAAAAATTTTATGTGGGTAGTGGTTTAGTAATTGTTTATTACACGTAACGCACCTCTTGTTAAAGGCTCAAATCTTGTGGTTAAAATCCATCATAACTTTATAACAGTGTAGATAATAGAAATATATTAGCATGCAATTGGGGATCTCAGTCGATGAGCCTGGCGCGCAAACGGAGTTACCAAACTAAGCAGCATACTTTGCCTTTAATTCCTTTTGAGTCCAGTCTTACTATATTTTTTGCGTTAACCGGTCTGGAATTAGGTGAAGCTATATCACAAGCTCGAGTTTCTATGTAATATATTAGAAATTTATGAGGTGGAATTAATAAGTGAATTGATTCTTAAAAAACACAATAAGTGAGGTTCCACATGGTCAATTTTAAGGCAAAATTAAAGTGCAGCCATTTAAACATGCATGTTACGTTGAGGAATAACACAACTGGTGCCTTTACATGTGCTGACTTGATAATAATTTGTTAAATAAATTCACTAAAAGAAATTTGACTATCTCACTGCTTCTGCCTTCAAACTTTGAAGGGTTCTACCATAACACTAGTTAATTGTGAAACAACTGTCGAAGGGCATGATATATTGTTGGCTCACTACTTAACAGCTTAAACTTTTGTGTGAGATCGTTCCTAACTAGAACTAATTTGATTATAACCATTATTCTTTCATTATATATATTTATATATTCATATATATGTTGTACACTTTGATATTATGTGTGTTATTCTGCATACACATTGATATTCTTTGTCGAAAATCAATTTTACCTTATTTTAGTTGTGCTAAGATATCGCTAGAATTAGCCTTAGTACAAGTGTATGATCGAATAATCATGGAAGAATCCAACAATAATATTGAACTAAGATCGAATTTGGCGAGAATTGGAAGCTGAATGTTTGGATTCAATTCAAGTGTATATATTGATTCTTTCATAGAATCCATGCTTCATAGACAATCATCATTTATATAATTGTGTTTTGTCAATTTATTTAGATTTTGTAGAATTGGTTATTCAACGTAGGTTAGATTTACACTTGTCTGCCAACAAATATCGAAGGGTTCATTCATATTAATTAAGGTGCATGTGGATTATTAATTACAAACACTCAAAAAATTAGAAAAAATAAAATAAAAATAGAGTGATTTAGACTTTGGATGCCATTTGTACCTGCATATATATCAGATGTTGGGTGCCAAACTTTTGCATAATGTGTTTGGGTGCCATTTTGGACAGAATCCGTTAGTCAATATGGTCAACTGTTAGCTCAGTTAATTTTTGACCCAATTTACCTATTTTACCCCTAAAAAGACAAAACATAATGCTCTTACTTAGGGGTAAAATGGGTAAAATTAAATGAGCTAACGGCTGACCACGTTAATTAATGAATTCCGTTTAAAATAGCACCGAAATACATATTATGCAAAACTTTGACACTCAATCGCTGATTAATAAGAACAAATGGCACCGAAAGTTTAAATCACCCAAAAAATTATAAGGGAAAAATATGTACCACATTTTTAACACTAGCTAGGAGATGATTAAAGTTTATTTTTCAGAAATGACAGAATTTATGATTTATGTGACAGTGAGACTGAGAAGTAATTAATCGTCGCCTTCCAGCATTCGCTTCCAGCATACAAAGCAGTCTTGATGCTTCTATTGTTATTCAAATCATCGCGAAAATCAGAAAACTTGAATTTTCATTAACCCAACTATACTTTCCTAGTTGTTCAAGTAGAGTAGTTTCATCACTTGTATAAAGAAAAATGTACAAACCCTTATTGCCCATATATAAATATATTAGTAAATATTCTTATAAGGGAATCATTCCCCTTACTTTAAGAACAATAACAACCACTCATTTTGAGGAGGTAAACAAATGATCTTTTTCATAAAACTCAGTGAAAATGATCTTTCTAATGAGGAGATTATTTTCGCTAAATTTCTTCAAAAATTTCAAAGCAGAAGCTAATCTAATGAAAATGCAATATGTATGTGTGTTTAGTTACGTCTACAGAAATTTTATATGGTTATATTACTAACTTTTAAATTAAATTTTTTTATTAAAATTTGGTAAAAATTATTTTCACATTATATAAATCAATCATTAATTTCCACAAAATTTCATGTAAAAACTAATATGTAATTTATTCTTCAGAATGAATGGTTTTTAATATTGTTTTTAAAGTAAGAAAATCACTTACAAAAATATATATATCTAAAGTAATTTTCAAAATTTTAGTTTGAGATTGAGCCACATATTTTTTCATTTACAGCTAAGCCACCACCGCTGCCATCAGCTGGCACCGCCTTCAATTCTTTGGAGGGCAAGTCACTGTTCAATTTTTTATTTGTACGTTATAAACTCGAGGTTAAATTAATTAGCAATTTGTGACCCTTAGGTAAGGGTTTAAATATAGAATTGAAAAACATTGTGGGGTTAGATTAACTATTAAATTCTAAGGGTTCTACAATTCTCTTTTGTGTTTAATAATATATGTTGGGCAATAATTTATATGTAAAAGTTCTTTCTTCCGCACTTTCTGGAAAATGGAGTCAGTCCATTTTAATATTCCATAAATAATACTTACTTAAACAAGTACCTACGATTAATTTTATCACGTGCAGATTCAGTCCCATAAAATACTATGCACTTATGTACATGTGATAGCGTGCAATTATAATAGTTCCGTCAGACCTACAAGTTAAACTGTTATCTCAATATTTTAATAATCTAAACTATCCAAACTTTCCTACATGCACACAACAATAAACACAACAGTTAGTAAAAGCAAATAGTCGTTTTTTTTTGTCATTTTCTTCAAAGTAAACCCATTAATGCTATCATATTTAGGAAACAAATTTCTGAAAAGAGACCCTACTTTTATTACTGGCACTATCAATACTCCGTTGATGAATTTTACATCCAATAAAAAAGCCGCATCAGCCACCTTTGAAAACTTAACCCTAGCCTCTCGTAGCTCTATTGCACTACAAGCCTTTCAAACCACGTTTCTCGAATTTCACTACGGATAGTACATTTGGTTTTACCATCATAACGCTTCAGTCAGAAATCAAGCACATCAGTCACATTATTCCAATCATCCGGACTTGCATTAAGCGATCTCGCTATACTAGTACGTATTACAGAAGTATTTGATAATTAATTCACCTAAAGTATACTCCTCCTCATATAATAGGTGAAATAAACGCATAGCAAGATGTCGTTGAAATTGATTATCAAATAATATCGTGCCGGTTAATATATCAGCGAGAATGGATTAATCCCTAAACGATAATGTCTCTTCCTTAGCAAATTTGAAGAAGAATTCAATCAGTTTTAATTAATTAGGCTCGAACTCGCAATGCGCAGCACAGGAGTTCAAAACATAAGTTTTAACCACTTTTGCAACAATAAGTTTTAGTAAATTTCTACACATGCATGAGAATAAAACGTGCGCACGCATTATTTATGTGCCCATATCTAATTAATTGTATTACAAGTTTTTACCGTGATTAAACAATGTTCACGAAGAAGAGTGGAATTTGTTTAGTCTCTCCGCTTTTCTTGGATCGTGCTTATATATATAATTCAACACCTAACTTGAAAAAAACAATTAATAATTAATCAACTTGTAATTAAACTACTAATATGGTTTTAGTTGACTTCAATTATATTCATTACATGTATTTATATTCACACTTGCAAGTTGACTTATTCTATTATTATTTGTTTATGTATGTGAGCAAAAGGTCCCCACTGATCACATTCAACAGGTTATTCTTCTTCTTTTTTACCCTTTGGGTTTTTTCCTTTTTGCTTAGTAGTTTTATTTCTTGATTCATTGTTAGTAAAGTTAAAATACCAATTTAATGTTTCTTTAATTTGCTTGCTTTTTGAATTTTGGTTTTTATTTGCTTCGTCACTTTGGGGTTTATCCGTTTTTGCTTATGAATGAATGCCAGTAAAGTTGAATACCAATCTATTGTTGTTCAATCCGGCCCCTTTTACAATTTGGGGTTTCTTTATTTGCATAATTTGTTATTATCAAACTTTTGAGAAGAAGAAGAAAGTGCAGAATTATGGAAATTTTAGTCAAACTCAAATTTGCTTACTAAATGGCAATTAAGGACTATTAAAGTTAAAAAATAAAAAAGGGACTTATTTTTCAGAACACTCTCGAGATGTTTGTGTTGTAAAACTGACTTTAATTTAGTTTAAAAACGGACATCCATTATACTATATCTCGGTTATTGACATGACATTAGTTTAAAAAATGGTTGACTATTTTAACTAGTAAAAAATGAGATTTCCTTTTCCAATTATATGTATAGAATTATGGTTATAATACTTCACTAAAATAAAAAGTAAAAAGACTGTAAAGTGCCAAAGTTAAAAGTTACTCTAATACTTTACAAGTGAATTAACTCTTATTTACAACTTATAACTAATTTTACACTTTACGATTATTTCTCTATTAATGGCTGTAACGCCCATCTCAACAAAGTGTTACGCCCACGTGGCCTAACATAAATGTCCCATCCTCATCGTCATTTCTAGTACTTTACTTAATTTGAGGCAATCTTGAATCTACTCGGCTATAAGGCCGAAGTGATGCACTCTGGGCACTACCCCTTTCCTAGTCTTCTCTAGGCCCAATTGTCTAGCCTAAATCAAATATTTATTTTAGACTCCCTCAGTTTAATTATTCTTTTAACAAAAAAAATAAGGGAATTATATATTTTAGCATGTAATGAGTTAACTCATTCATTGATGAATGAGACATCGTACCAATAATAAAGAACTTTGATTAGAATTTGAATATGTAAATTTGAGTTTCACATATTGCAATACAATATTTTTGTCTCTTTTAATATATTTAATGCTATATAATTTAATTAGAGTCGGAAGATATATAATTTAATTAGACTAGAACTCGCAATGGCACAACCTAGAATTCAAAAATATAAGTTTTAATCACTAGGGCTCCGTTTGATTGTAAAGATGAAAAAATAAAATAAATTTAGTTAGTTTATATGAAAAAGATGGGTCATAAAGTGAGAGATATTACTCATTTTATGAGCAGATGTCCTCTATCTTTTTATATTTTTGGTAGAAATTTTTTTCTCACACCACCAAGTAAGGAAAATTTCTTCATGGAAAAAACTTAAAAATCAAGAGGATATCACCCCTATCACTCAACTTATTTTTTTTTTATCTTTTTATCAAAACTAACTCAATTTATTTTTCTTTTTCACCTTGCAATCAAACAGAGTCTAAGATAACAATAAATTTATACTAAATTGTACACGTGCATGAGAATAAAATGCGCTCACGCATTATTTGTGTATCCATATCTAATTTATTACAAGTTTTTACGATAATTAAACAAAGTTCATCAAGAAGAGTGGAATTTGTTTACTCTCTTCCCCTCTCTTGGATTGTACTTACATAATTCAAATTACAGCTGACTGAAAAGAAATACTCTATAATTAATCAAATTGTAATTAAAATACTAATATGGTTTTAATTTACTCCGATTATATTCATTATATGTATTTATGTTCACACTTGAAAGATGACTTATTCAAGAATTATTAGTTTAATTATTCTTTCACCAAAAACAAAGGGAATTATATTATATATTTTAGCATAGTTACACATTGATTGGTCAATGATATATCTCATCTGCAGCAAATACTTTTTATGAAAAAACTAATTCCATGAATATGTAAATTCGAGTTAATTTCACATATTGCAATACAATATTTTTCTATATTTAACATATTTAATGCTTATATAATTAATTAGAATTGGAAGGAATATATAATTTTGGATGTAGACTTTAACACGATAACGTAATTTTTTTAACAAAATATAAAACAGATATTTTGACATTACCCCCCATAGTTATAGTCTATATATGCATCTACGCCTCAGTTTTTTTTTTCCTTTGGGTTTGCATCCCACCATTAATCATACCGTTCGTCTCATTTAACTGATACGACAAAAATGACCGTCTTTCCCTGAAATAATCCAACGCTAATGTTTGATTGAAAAAGGACTTATCCCTTTAGACCCACTTAGCTACTACAAATACTCTTTACTCCAATTCCAAGTATTGGATTTCGAGTTCAATGCAAACTCAAAGAAAAGAACTTGGAATATCAACTACAAATATTTTAATACGAAATACCTTTTTTTTTTCGGAGCATAATGAATGTACTAAACTTCACAATAGAAAATAAGTTGTAATCTTAGCTATTGATTAAGGTAAAATTAATGTTTCGTAAAAAGTATAACTGTTGAAGTGAAACTATTAATTTTAGGCATAATAATAGTTGTTCTTTAATCATTTTAGAGTGAAGTTAGCAATAACCTTAAAAGATGATTTGTTAATTTCATCACAGAAAGTCTACAAATGGATGTATGGAAAATTATTTGAGAAAGTTCAAAATTAACACTTTTTTAAGGCTTAATTCACCAATTGTAGAAACATGAAAAATGATAGAAATTTTATTTTAGTATATGTGGTCACAGCTTTTAGGAATTATATTTATCAATTCTATGTATAAATATATCAATGATTTAGTGCAAAAAAACATATATAAAATGGCCGTGCTTCGCACAAGTTGAACACGTACTAGTATATATATATATATAAGTTAAATTCAATTATTGAAGATAGCTCAAGATCAGGGATTCAGGGCCGGCCTTGAGTTTTGAAGGGCCTTGGGCAAATTTTTGCTTCGGGGTCATTCGTATTTTTTTATATTCATATAGTATAAGTACACTAACATACTGGCAAAAAATAAAATAAAATCACATAGCAATGACATTTGGAAAATTTATAAAAAGAGTTATTAAATTTTTTAGTCATATAGACTTTAGTCAAAACAAAAAATAAAAGATAGAGTTTTATATTTTTAAGAAAAATGAACTCATTACGGAGAGATAGTACCGTGAACCAAAATAACTAAAATTATAAAGAAATTAGATAAAGAAATAAATATAGAAAATATTTTATATTGTGAATACAGAATGGCGTGTTAAAGAATATGAAGACTTTATTGGAAAAAAAAATTAACTAAAGACCTCATATAAGAAAGCTAATAAAAAATTTTGTTTCGGAGCCCTTTTGTAATTTTGTATATTCATGTAATATAAGTACAATAAACTAAAAAAAGATAAGAAAAGCAAATAATTGTTTATTACGCGTAATGCACCTAACGCAAAAGGTTCAAACCTTGTTGAAATTCATCATAACTTTATAATATAGTGTAGCTAATAAAAATATATTAGCAATTGGGAATCGCAGTCGACGAGCCTGGCAAATGGAGCTACGATACTAAGCATCATACTTTGCCTTTAATACCTTTTGAGTCCAATCCTACCATAGTTCTTGCGTTAAACGGTCCGGAATTAAAGTGCAACCATTTTAAATATGCATGTTACGTTGAGGAGTAACACAGCTGGTATCTTTACAAGTACTGATCGAATAGATAACAATTTGTTAAATAAATTCACTAAAAAGAGATTTGACTACGTACGCCACTGCTTCTAAAACTAAGTTGATTATAATTGTTATTCTTTCATTATATATTTATATATATATATATATATGTTGTACACATTGTGACGCAACGAAATTAGCGCGTTGTGTTATAACCCAAGTGCAAGTTTGTCAAGTTATATTATAGTCTCGGAAGTCCGAGTGTCGAACCACAGGGATAAGTGAAAAGGGATGGAATGGATTACGGATTACGGTTTTCAGATTTTGTAAGTTGGATTTGTTGTGAAACAACGGAAATGTAAAACGGTTTGAATATTAATAAGAAAGCACTAAAGTAGGTGGAGGTTAGTTACGATTTAAGAGACGGTGATCACTAGCTCACACAAAGATTTCAACACAAAGTTTCTCGAGAGATGGGGAATGTTGGTGTATCTCTCAATAGCAAAGGGTGCGACGCTAGGCGACTCATTCCCGGATTGAAGCTATATCAAGAAAGATACAAACGACATTCCACCAAAGACGAGGTTATCATTCCTACCTCTTAGCTACGGGTGTGAAGCAAGGCAACCCATTCCCGATGAAGCTAATCCGAGACGGATATGATAAACTCGTCATTAAAAGATTTAACATAAAGCAAGTGTATGTAATCTCATAGTTTAAAGAATGAAAATTAGAAAGCGAATCCTAACAATGAAACATAATGAAGTTCATGGGATAAATTTGTCATCTCATCATTTGTCACGTATGGTAGAAAATAAAGAGTCTAAGTATCACATAAAGTGTAAAAAGCACTCAATATATCAATAAATGAATCAAAGATAAGCTAAACAAATTTATAATCCATCTATGGAGTTTTAAGAACTATTCATAATTTCTACGAAGAGGGAAAAGCTCCATGGATGGGGGAAAAAGGTTACAAGCTTTCTAGAATCATATAAATATGTTGTATGTTCATTAACAACCAAGAACTAAATATACAAGGCATATAAAGTCTTAACTTAAAATGAAAATACCTAGAAAACTTGAAGTAATGGAAGATATGATGAAGAAAAGGATTCACAAATATTTATCAAACTTTAAACATGGATTGAGCCATTAATTACCGAAAATTATATCGCGATTCACCTCCGTAACCTTAGTAATAGACTACTCCATAATAGATGAAAGAACAAATATTATAGAAGAAGAAATCATTCTTACAAATTAAGCACTTACAATGGAGAAATGAAGAACAACACCACAATGAGCTCTCCCTTCTCTCTAGAACTCCTAAGTATCTATCTCTAGATTATCCACTCTCTACCCCTTTTCTTGGCCTAAACTAGCCACAAAATAACTAAGAAAATAATAAAATAAACGAGGAAAAATATCTAAAGACAATAATCCCTCAAAACAGGCTGAAAGGAGCAGGTAGTTGGTGTACTCGCCAGGCCATGATCGATCATGGTTATGTCCATGATCGATCATGGAAGTGCACTGCCAGAAATTTTGCAAGCCATGATCGATCATGGGCAAGGAACTTTCTTCACTCAGCACTTCACAAGCTTACTAGGCTAGCTCTTGATCACTCTATGCAATGCCATTGTATCCCAATCCTACAAACACATGGAATATTACAAAATATACACCAACTTGGGCCATGTTAGATACAAAACTAGCTAAGGCACTAATCTCTAGATAAGTGGATAATTAGGCAGAATTAAAGCAACAAACGCGTCATGCGACTCCGGAAAAGAGCTTAAACATGACAATATTATGCGTTTATCAACTCCCCTCAACTTATCTCTTGCTAGTACCTTAGCAAGACAAAAAGTATATAATTACAAAACTTAATATACTATACAAAAAGTTGTTAACTTCTAAGTTCCTAAAGAAGACGAGTTGCATCTCGTGAAGGTTTTCAGAAATGATACCTACAAACATTAGAAGTTTGATCATGATGAATGATGAGAATGAAGATTCAAGTTTCAATTTGCAAAGCAAGAAGCATTACTATCAATTTTCCAGAATGACGGACTTTTGAATGATCATCTAATTCGCCTATCTCCTTTAGAACACAATCCCATATTCTCCAATACTCACATACTAGACTTTGATTCAAGCATTTCAATATAAACACAAAGAGTCATAGTCATTCGAGAAGGAAGAGAGAACTTTTTCAAAAACAAAAGCTCCGAGATTTGTCAATTCTAAGCACTTTCTTTATCTTTTACTTGGAAATTTCGCTAAATTAGTTCAGGGCGGTTTTCATCTCTATAGGGGGCAGCGGTCTCACTTACGAAAATTTTCAAAATTCTGCTCATTCATTGGAGCTCAAAGGAAGCTATTCACCATTTCCCATATGGCAACCTATACCCATCCATAATATTAGACAAATAGACTTAAGATTTAGTCAAGTGAAGCTTTAAGTCAATATTATGATAAAAGTCATCCAAGTTTTCAAAGTGCTATGCTTTTGTCCTCTCATTGGAGGATCTTTTCGAAAGAGCTTCCATTATTTTTGGACAAAAATTCCTCTTCTCTCAATGAAAATAAATCTAAGTGTTATTACCGAATTGGAAACAACTAAAGCAATCTAGCATGTGGAACAAGAGAATATAACGGGATATGAGACTAAGTGGAGCAAGGCAATTTAGATTATAATTCAAATTCCTATCTGAATCAAAGAATTCATGCCAAACGCTAATGAAACAATAGTCTTCATTTGAACAAAAACTCAATCATTCATCAATTTTCAAACTTCACAAAAAAAATTATAACAAAAGTTCTAATCCCATGGAATTTTTACAGGCATAAATAGAAAAGCCAACCAAAAAAAAATGAAAAGCGTTTTGGAATACGCATACCCCCCAACTTGAAGAAGACATTGTCCTCAATGTGAAGAGATTGGTGAAAAGTGGAGGAATCCACTTTGGCTTTTCTAAATCCATTTAGAAAACGAGCTTGAAAAGTTCCTAAGAATGCATGCTCTAAATTGCTCGGTAATGGCTTTAGCTTGATTTTTCCTTTAAGCTTCTTGGTGGACGTGGGTGTGTTTTCTTCTTGATTATCGGATGAATTAACCTGTTTATCCAACAAAGAAAACACTTGCATACATTCCTCGGGTTCCTTGGAAGTGGTTAGAAAACCTTCCGTAGAATCCGATTCTAAAGTGGCAACAAAGTCGTCTTGGACCAAAGATTCTATCATGTTGATGTGTTCGCTTTCTTCATCACAATCATCTTTTTTGATTATTTAAAGAGAACACGTTAAGGTCTAGAGTTATGTTACCAAAAGCTAACTTAACGATTCCATTCTTGCAATTGATAATGGCATTGGATGTCGCAAGAAATGGTCGGCCAAGGATGACCGGAATCTCGTTAGCGGGATTCGACACGAGTTGCATGTCGAGGATGATGAAATCAACCGAAAAGTAAAACTTGTCAATTTGGACAAGTACATCCTCGACCACTCCTCTTGGGATTTTAACGGATCGGTCCGCTAATTGAATTGTAACCCTCGTAGGTTTCAACTCACCCAGCCCCAATTGTTGATATACAGAATATGGGAGTACATTCACACTCGCTCCCAAATCTAGCAAAGCATTTTTTATCCTACAATTTCCTATGATACACGAAATTGTAGGGCAACCGGGGTCCTTGAACTTAGGGGCTCTCATGCCTTGCATGATGGAGCTCACTTGCTCCGCCATGAAGGCCTTCTTCTTGACATTCAACCTTCGTTTTGTCGTACATAAGTCCTTGAGGAACTTTGCATACGAAGGTATTTGCTTGACCGCGTCAAGCAACGGAATGTTGATTTTCACTTGTCGAAACACATCCAAAATCTCGGTATTATATTTGGATGGTTGGTTCAATCTCTCCGGGAAAGGGACCTTGATTCCGTTCTTGATTTTCTCAAGATCCTCCTTTCCTTGCTTCTCTTCCTCTTCCTCCCTCTCCTTTTCTTTTCTCACAACCTTTTCAACCTCTGACTCCTCAACACTCGTAGATTTAACTATGTCCGCCACCTTGGGGGTTTTTGGAACAATAGTCTTATCTACAACTTTTCCACTCCGAAGGGTCGTGATGGATTTAAGTTCTTCCATTTTACTACTAGGCTCTCCTCCCTTTATAACCAAAACTTGGCCTCTAGGATTAACTAAAGGTTGAGACGGGAATTTTTCCTTCTCTTGGGTTGCTAGGGCAGTAGTGAGCTTAGACATTTGGGTTTTCAAATCACTCACATCTCGATCCGTCTTATCAACAAAAGTTCTTAACAAAGTTTCTAAGTTTTGGTTTGGATTTTGACTTTGTGGTGGAGCAAAAGAGTTTTGAGGTTGTTGTTGTCTTTGGTTTTGATGGTATTGGTTCTGGTTCTAACTTTGATTACCACCCCAACTGAAATTAGGGTGATTCTTCCATCCTTCATTGTATTTTTGAGAGTAAGGATCATTCTGGTTTCGGTTTTGGTTGTACTGATGCAAAGCATTGACTTGGGCTGGATTTTTGAGGACCTCCCGAAAAGCGGGAATGGTAGGGCAATCCTCGGTGGTGTGTCCTGAATTCTCACAAATGACACACAACTGGCTCGAGGATACTACATTGACCTCTTTGAGCTTACTTGTTTCCATTGCCTCTACTTTCTTAGACAATTGGAATAACCTCGCACCCATGTCATCCTCATTGGACACTTGGTACAACCCACCCCTTCCTTGAGTTTTGGCTTTGGGTTCCTCGGTATAGGTGTTCCAATTTTGGGCACCTTCCGCTAACTCATCAAAATATAACAGGGCTTCATCGGGGTTCTTACTCAAGAATTGACCATTGCACATGGTCTCAACAAATGTACGCATCTCGGAGGCGAGAGATTCATAGAAAAGACTAACAAGGCTCCATGTTTCGTGACCATGGTGAGGGCATGCGTTTAAAATCTCTTTATATCTTTCCCAACACTTATAGAAAGTTTCGTTGTCTTTTGGCGAAAAATTGGATATCGCCCTTCTTAAAGCATTGGTTCTATGAACGGGAAAGAATTTTTTTAGAAACTCCGCTTGAAGCTCTTGCCAAGACCGAATTGATTGCAGTCTTTGAGCATTTAGCCAAATTTTTCCTTTATCTTTAAGGGAGAAAGGGAAAAGTTTTAGACGCATGACATCCTCGTTAATATTTGCCTCACGAAATGTGGAGCAGACTTCTTCAAAGTCTTTCAAATGCAAGTATGGGTTTTTCGACTCCATACCATGAAAGGAAGGGATATGTTGAAGCATACCCGGTTTGAACGAGAACGCACCGGCTTGGCCGACGGGAAGTACGATGCATGAGTTCGAAGTTGTCCGAGGCGGTTGGAGGTAGTCCCTCATGGTGCGAACCGGAGGAACATTGTTCACTCTTTCCCCCTCGTTATCACTTTCGTGGTCCGTCATTCTTCCTTGATTTGCTTTTCTTGGTGACAGGGGAGGGCTAATTCGAATATCCACAAACAATTACCCTTGCATGGGCTTGGAAAACTATTCGAATTGCTCCTCAAAAACTCTACAAAATAAACCAAAAAATAAGGGAGAAAAGTAAATTAAATAAATGGAGAGATACTTACAGAGAATGGTTTTATACAAAACCCGTAATCCTCCTTTTGCCTTATCCCCCGGCAACGGCGCCAAAAACTTAACGCAACGAAATTAGCACGTTGTGTTATAGCCCAAGTGCAAGCTTGTCAAGTTGTATTATAGTCTCGAAAGTCCGAGTGTCGAACCACAGGGATAAGTGAAAAGGGATGGAATGGATTATGGATTACGGTTTTCAGATTTTGTAAGTTGGATTTGTTGTGAAACAACGGAAATTTAAAACGGTTTGAAAATTAATAAGAAAGCGCTAAGGTAGGTGGAGGTTAGTTACAATTTAAGAGACGGTGATCACTAGCTCACACAAAGATTTCAACACAAAGTTTCTCGAGAGATGGGGAATGTTGGTGTATCTCTCAATAGCAAGGGGTGCGACGCTAGGCGACTCATTCCCGGATTGAAGCTATATCAAGAAAGATACAAACGACATTCCACCAAAGATGAGGTTATCATTCCTACCTCTTAGCTACGGGTGTGAAGCAAGGCAACCCATTCCCGATGAAGCTAATCCGAGATGGATATGATAAACTCATCATTAAAAGATTTAACATAAAGCAAGTGTATGTAATCTCATGGTTTAAAGAATGAAAATTAGAAAGCGAATCCTAACAATGAAACGGAATGAAGTTCATGGGATAAATTTGTCATCTCATCATTTGTCACATATGGTAGAAAATTAAGAGTCTAAGTATCACATAAAGTGTAAAAAGCACTCAATATATCAATAAATGAATCAAAGATAAGCTAAACAAATTTATAATCCATCTATGGAGTTTTAAGAACTATTCATAATTTCTACGAAGAGGGAAAAGCTCCATGGATGGGGGAAAAAGGCTACAAGCTTTCTAGAACCATATAAATATGTTGTATGTTCATTAACAACCAAGAACTAAATATACAAGGCATATAAAGTCTTAACTTAAAATGAAAATACCTAGAAAGCTTGAAGTAATGGAAGATATGATGAAGAAAAGGATTCACAAATATTTATCAAACTTTAAACATGGATTGAGCCATTAATCACCGAAAATTATATCGCAATTCACCTCCGTAACCTTAGTAATAGACTACTCCATAATAGATGAAAGAACAAATATTATAGAAGAAGAAATCATTCTTACAAATTAAGCACTTACAATGGAGAAATGAAGAACAACACCACAATGAGCTCTCCCTTCTCTCTAGAACTCCTAAGTATCTATCTCTAGATTATCCACTCTCTACCCCTTTCCTTGGCCTAAACTAGCCACAAAATAACTAAGAAAATAATAAAATAAACAAGGGAAAATATCTAAAGACAATAATCCCTCAAAACAGGCTGAAAGGAGCAAGTAGTTGGTGTACTCGCCAGGCCATGATCGATCATGGTTATGTCCATGATCGATCATGGAAGTGCACTGCCAGAAATTTTGCAAGCCATGATCGATCATGGCTTTGCCCATGATCGATCATGGGCAAGGAACTTTCTTCACTCAGCACTTCACAAGCTATCTAGGCTAGCTCTTGATCACTCTATGCAATGCCATTGTATCCCAATCCTACAAACACATGGAATACTACAAAATATACACCAACTTGGGCCATGTTAGATACAAAACTCGTTAAGGCACTAATCTCGAGATAGGTGGATAATTAGGCAGAATTAAAGCAACAAACGCGTCATGCGACTCCGGGAAAGAGCTTAAACATGACAATATTATGCGTTTATCACATTGATATTATATAATATGTTATTCTGCGTACACTTTGATATTCTCTGCCTGAAATCAATTTTACCTTATTTTATTTATTTGCCATCTTTGCAAATTTTATAAATGTTTCTCACAAATAAGACAAAGATAAAGTAAGTGAATTATTTTACTATAATTAGCTTGACCTGCACCAAAGGTAATATTAGAAAAAGTAGACTTAATTTTACCCATTACAATATTCAGATCATATATTATTTTACTGTATTGGTTGTTAAATTTTTGCTAGATTTACACTTCTGCCTACAAACTTTGAAGGCCTCATTTACACGTAAGCAATTTCAATAAATTTATATGTTAAGGTTTAATTAATTTGAGCTTGAATGTATTTAATAGAATGAGGGGCTTTAATATGTAGAGACTAAAAGGTATTTTCTTTTTTATGATGGACTAAAACAAAAATATAGAATAGATAATAAGGTTACTATCTATATATATAGTGGTTATGGTCCCTAGATTACATGTAAGTATTCTGTCTCTTGTGAGACACCATCATTATTGAGGGTATGTAGAAAATTAAATGATTCTCTAAAAAAACATGTGTATATCTGGAATGCCAACCGCTCGAACCAAACGAGTGGCACACAGTGATTCTAACACATATATGCAACAAGTAACGAATTCTAAGATGAATTTCAAACAAATTCTAAATAAAGATTGAAATGTACTTGAATAAAACAAATTCTAAGATGAACCAAACACGTTGATTCTCTAGGATTCCCATTCTATTCCCAAAACTCAAATCAAACAATTCTTAAGGGCAATCGGTCGTTATGCATTTAGGTGCGCTTCTACTTAATTATTTGTCTATTAATTATTGGTGATCTGATATGAACAATTCGAGAGCTTGTATAAGTGATGGTCTTCACCATAAAATTTATTTATCTAACATACAAATTCATCATAACTTTATAAGATACTATAGATATATATTAGAAATTTATGTGGGAGATTAATCGGTGACCAAAATATATAATTTTTAAAAGAACAACAATAAGTGTGGTAAAATTGAAGTTGAACCATTTTAAGCATATAAGTTACGTTGAGAGTAACAGAGCTCGTGCCTTTTCAAGCGCGCATCGAATAAAAATAATTTGGTAATCAAACTAACTAAAAAAAAGTATTATTATGTTTATTCTTTCATTAAAATATATTTAACCTTATTTATCAGCTATCTTTGTAAATTTTATAAATGTTTCTCACTAATAAGACAAAGACAAATTGGGTGAATTATTTTACTATAATTAGCTTGACCTGCGGCACAGATATTATTCAAACTTTGAAGGCCTCATCTACACGCAAGTTATTTCAATACTATATTCACCACTTTTTAAGATAATTATCACACCAATAAATAAATTTTCAATTTTATATTTGTCGACACTACAAAAAAATAACTTGTTGGCCGTAAAAAAATTAGTCACTAAAAATTATTTGTCACAGTCACATTAGTTACAAAAGATTTTAATATTGGACCAAAGTTGAGTGACTGCCATATAAGGGTTTAATAAATTGTAAAAGTGTGTTATAATGGTTTTAACGAAGACATGGCATACTCATTAAATTAAATTGTAATGCAAGGGTTAGGATTCTGCTACATATTATTCAACAAAAACTAACTTCAGAGAAATAAATTACTCACTAATTCACCAACTTGTAAATAAAACACTAATTTGGGCTTTCACTCCAATTATATAATTAATTAGACTCAAATTCGCGACGGCACGACCTAGAACTCAAAAAGATAAGTTTTAACCATTGAGATTACAATAAGTTTTACCAAATTCTACACATGCACGAGAATAAGAAGTGCACACACATTACTTATATGTCCATATCTAATTAATTGTATTACAAGTTTTTAACGTAATTAAACAAAGTTCATCTAGAAGAGTGGAATTTGTTTAGTCTGTCCGCTTCTCTTGGATTGTGCTTAAATCATTCAACACCTAACTAAAAAGAAATACTCAATAATTAATCAACTTGTCATTAAAATACTAATATGGTTTTAAATTGACTTCAATTATATTAATTACACGTATTGATTTTCACACTTGAAAGTCGAGTTATTCAAAAATTATTAGTTTATGTAGGTGACCAAAAATTTGGGCTCTCTCAAATTAGGATATTCTTAGGAAAATCAGTATAAGAAAGAAGAATAATAGAATATGATGAACACCATATTTTTTGTTTCTAGGTAGGTTTTCCCAGGGATTTTCATATCCTTCTGACAATACATCTTTCTTTAGTGTGTGTGTTTATATTAGCTTTGAAAAATGGTAAATGGGCAAAGATACAAGTTATAAGCTCTCTCTCTCTCTATATATATATATATATATTACCGATTGACTCAAATTCTAGACTAGACCCATTTTCATAAGCTTTTCCTTTTTATTTATATGAATAGAATTAGGGATACAATTCCCCATTAGGGTAAATAGTAAAAAGACTATAAAGGGCAAACAAGGAAACTAATCTAGCATTTTACAGGTGGATTAACCTATATCTACAACTAACTAAATTTGCACTTTCAGTTGTCTCCCTATTAATGGTTGTAATGCCATCTTGGCGAAGTTTTACACCTAGGTTGGTTAACACAGATGTCTTATCATGTAACCAACCAGATTCTCCCCCAAAATAGCTTGCCCAAGTTGTAAATTAGGCTCATTGCACCCACATATATACCAAAGAACTTTCCATTATGCACCGATGTGTGATATTTTTGGTCGTTACAATCTCCCCCATTAAATCCCTAGCGTCCTCGTCATCAGCTAGCTGCATCTAGGGATTCCGACTCACCATCAGCCGCACAGACCTGACTCATAATATTCGGATGTCACATGGTAGTGGTCCTAGGTCCACTCTGATGCCATATGTAACCACCCAGGTTACGTTCTCCCTCGAAATGGCTAGCCCAAGTTGTAAATTAGGTTAATTGCACCCACATATATACCAAGAAACTTCCCATTACACTACCGGCGTGGGATATTTTGGATCGTTACAAAAGAAAGGAAAGAAATAATAATAATAATAATAATAATAATAATAATAATAATAATAAACACTCTACCAAGTGTTGTAGAGAAAGGGGAGGAGAAGAAAGAAAAGAGAAAATATGGAAGGAAGAAAGAAGAAAAAAAACATAAAAGAGAAGAAAAAGGAAAATGGAGAGAATACTTTATTGGGTGCCTCTTTTATCTCATTTATGTTCCAATTATATTTATGTACATATTTGTTTATAATTGGGGTGTGCTTGGTGCCCTTGCATTGAATTATGATATTATGTTAGGACATACGTATCATTTGTTATGCTTTGATGTCTATATTTATTTTCTTTTATTTACCTGTTGTGAATAGATTGAGTAGAGCTCATGCATTACGACAAACCTACTGGGCTTCGTAACTTACCCCCCACTAGATTTATGTTGTAGGTTTGAAAGATGGAAATTGAGGATTAAAGAGGCCAACGCATATTAATTTGATTTGCTCAATCTTGAATCTTGTACATTAAGTTTTGTATAAATTATTTGGTTTTATGACGGGCTGGGATGGTTAGATCCTCTGGCCAATGTATTTTCTAACAATCTTATATTTTTCTCTTTTGTTTTCATAAATAAAATTTTGTCATTGTGGTTTGAAGTGTGGTAATTATTTATTTTTTATCATAAATTCCTTTATTTTTATAAAATTTTATCATTCACAACCCAGAATTTGGGTCGTGATAGATCCTCATCAGTGGGGACGACCATATCAGCATTTGCAGTACATCTGTTAATTTGATTTTACTCACAATCTTTATTCTACTCGGCTGTAAGTCCAAAGCCTTCCAGGTCTGGGCTTTACCTCTTTCTTACTCTTATAGGCTTTGCCCAATTCTCTAAGCCCAAACTAAATCTTTATTTTAGGCTCTTGCAGTTAACCTTCTAGCATTTGAGTTATGCCAATTTCATGAACTCAGATGGTTGTACTTTAACTTGGTTTTTCTCTCTTCAGCCACATTCCTCGCCTACTAGAAGTTTCACTTCCATCCTTGCACAAATCTTTGGCATCAAAAGTAGTCTCTTTTCTGTGGTTAGGGGCTAGTCACGCGTTTTGTTTCCATTGGTTGATTTTGTTTTTGAGTTATAGCGAGAACAACTATCATGCCTGTTACAAATGGGGGAATTATCGAATCAAGGAAACATAGAAAGATTATATTTTTTTTGTATAAGGTAATACTACACTTACCAACTTCATTTACTGGTTATTTATACTTGATGAACTGGTACATTGTACAATCTTAGAATGTAAAATTCATGAATTCACCTGGCGTGGTTTACATGATTTATCTGGTAAATGAAGGATGTAAAAGGATCATTTTCTAATTTTTTTATGTGGATCCACAACAAAGAATGCATCGTTGATTACAATTGGATTGTTGGTTTATCTATTCTTGTTGCTTGGTTTATTTTTGCACACTTGTGGTTGCGTTTGGTTGCAATTTCTAGACAAGTTTTCTAGATGAGTTTTAAAAAAATTGGTGTTTGGTTGAATGTTTTGAGTTAGAGTTTTTATGTTGAAAAGTGAATTTAGTTTTGTTTGACTTTTTTTCAACCAATGAAAAAAATGCATAAAAAAATTTCAAAAAATAGTCACAATGGATCTTATTTTATAGATCTCGATGAGTAGGTTTCAAATATATATTTTTTATTATTTTTTGATTTTTAGATTTAAAGTTATGGCGTTTTAAAAAAAAAAATTAGAGAGAGAAAGTATAGTGAAATAAATTTTGGGAAGTGTGAAAGTGAGTTGATTTTAAATTGTGTTTTGAGAAAAAATTTTAAAATCTTGTTCAGAAATGCCAACCAAACACAACCTGTGTTTGTAGAAATTCTTGAAAGAGTTTTTCTCAAGTTAATTTATTGTTGAGTTGGGTATAGGTTATATTGCTTGGTTCACAAAAAAGGGGATTTGTTTTGACAAAAATAAATAAATAAGTAAAAGAGAAAAAGAGGATTGGATCGGTACAATACCAACACTCAAATTAGTAAATGATGAAGGTTATGGTTATTGGTACTTCACATAAGTTCTCAAGCACTCCAAATTCCATAAAATAGTAAACAAATTGTCTCTGAATATTAATATATATATATATATATATGTACTCTATAAAGATTATATTGGAGTGTTAGAAAATTCATTTGAAGTGCTAATATATAGCTATACGCAAAATAAATTTAACAAGGTCAATCACATTAACATTACAATAAATTAAAGGTTGTAAGGAAAGGTCCAAATATTACAAGGACAAATAAACAAAGAACTTCTTTATTTCTTTAGAGATTTTTTTTTTCAATTAAAGGAAGGTTCAAGTCTCTTCTTTTATTACAATAACAAAGAATCCCTCAACCCCAGATAAGAGATAATTATTTCACACACACAAAGAAAAAAAATTATTAATTTAATAGAGCTAAAATCCACAATTGCTATCAAATAATCATAACTAGCTTCAAACCTATTTTTGCATGATAGTATATGCAGTTTATATGACAGTGAAAGCAAGCAATAAAAATGCATCAATTAAAGAAATGATACTCCACGAACTGCTAAAGTAATCATTTTTCAACATACACTTCCATTTGAAACAGGATCTTTTCCATTGGTGCCAATTGTTTTTACTATACGCATGCATTTCCATATAAAGAACAAAAAAATAGCATTCACTCTTCTTAATTACAACTTCGTTAGAGACATTCTTAAAAAAGCATATCATTTGCTCGTAATCATGAAAAGGATGTTCTATAATCCACAATTTGATAGCAGGACTATGTCTTTGGGACTTCTTATAAAGTTTGCTAGTAGATGGATATATCCACTTACTCTTTTAGGTTTATCAGGCCTAGATTGTTTTAATGCTATCATACATTTCGGAAACAAGTTTTTGAAAACATATCTATTTATATTACTGGCACTATCAATAATCTGTTGACAATTTTTACATCCAATAAAAAGGCAGCATCAACCACTTTTGGAAACTTAACCCCAGCCTCTCGTAGCTCTGTTGCACTACAAGCCCTTTGAAGCCATGTTGCTTGAATTTCACTACAGATAGTACCTTCGGTTTTGCCATCGTCATACTTCAATAAGAAATCAAGCGTATTAGTCGCATTATTCCAATCATCCGGACTTGCATTAAGCAATCTCGCTAAACCAGTATTAAAGAAGTATTTGATAGTTAGATCACCTAAATTATGCTCTTTATATAACAGGTGAAACAAACGCGTAGCAAGATGTTATTGAAATTGATTCTCAAGTAATATTGTGTCGCATAATATATCAACGACAATGGAATCCCAAAACGGTAACATCTGCTAATTAGAAAATTTGAAGAATAATTCAATCAAAAATACAAAGTCCAAGAATATCATTTTCGAGAACTCTTGACTACTAATATTATCAAAGCACTCCAGGTAAGACATACGAGCCTCCTTTTCAATATCTATTGCTACTCGAACCATGTCATCCAAACTTAGTGCTGTGGACCTTTCCATGTACAAAGCTAAGAACATCAGTTTAGATATTTACATTGCTTGAAGGTGTGGTTTACCATAGTGGATTGGACCAATCGATACAACTGTAGGAATGTACATATCTTTGTGTCCTTTGCGAAGGTTGTCAAGAACTCTATAGTTACATGCAACAGTGGGCTTTTGATCCTCGACAATGTATACTGCAAGAATTTCTTTTTCATTGATTGGAGTTGATCCTCTATAGTGATCTTAACATTTTCAGCTTTAGGCTACTGACTTGACTCTGAGTTTTTATAATCATATATTTTTATAATCATTGGCAAAGAGGCATTTAGATAGTTAGGGCTTAATTATAGTCAAAATATACAAAATGAAAATAGAGAGATTGTATAATTATATTAATGCTTAAAGAATCCCAAATGGGTTACATTGATACTTTTATGTCCATTTTGTTAAGATATAAATGACTAATATATATATTATTACAAAAGGAAATATAATATAGCTTTAATGATTGTCAATAATTCCATGAGAGGTGGAAATGGTGATAGTGGGTGAAAAAGAAAGAAAAAAAGGATGAAAAAAAGAAAAAAGGAAGAAAGGGGGAAAGGATCCAAGAGGAGAAAAATCATAGAAGAGAAGGAATCCAAAGGTATGAGGTATGTATTCCATTGTATTCTAACACCCCCCTCAAACTCAAGGTGATATGAAGAGATCAACTTGAGTCTGAAAAGAGATAATGGAAAGACAAAGAAGGAGAATCTGCCCAAACAATTATTGAGAAGCTGAACGATATGCTATTGAATGATAAACGTGGAGGTGGAAGGGTACAAAAAAGGCAAAGTGTTGTGTTTGGCTTGTAATCAATGCAAGCAGGTATGGTGCAAAACAGTTTTTGCACCAAAACAGTGCATGCGGATTGGGTGCAAAAAGTGTTTTGCACCAGGCAGTTTACCCGTGGATTGGGTGCAAAAGGTCTTTTGCACCAGACAGTGTACTCGGCGGAGGTGCAAAACATGTTTTGCACCAAGTCAGTGTACTCGAGAATGGGTGCAAAAAGTGTTTTGCACCTGGGCGGGTAAAAACTTTTTACTCTTATTTTTCACTTTGTATAAATAGAATGGTTATTTTCTATTTGTGGCAAGAGAGACTTGAAAGAGTTGCAAGAGTACTTTGTAAGAGTGAAGAGAGAGCTTAGCTTGGGTTTAGCTAAGGTGAGAGGTGATCTTTGGAGGTTTGTTCCATTGATCTAGAGCTAGTATTATTGAGAGAGGATTGGTTGTAATTCTTGGTTTATCAATAAAGGAGCTACCTCTTGGTGGAAGACCCAAAGGGTTCCACAAAACTCTCAGTGTGTTCTTTCTCTTTGATTTTCACTTGTTTGTCATTGCTCTTTATCTTCTATCCATTGTTGCTTGTTATTGTGTTGCTATTTCTTGCTTTGTACAACGATCCTATTGCTTGTCGGATTCCGCCCGCCAAGTGTTCTTAGAAATTACCGAAAGGGATTTCTCGGGTTTAATTGTGAGTTTGGAACTAGGTTAATTGTTCCACGTTCACAGCACAAAGGAATTTGAAGATCTTCAGCACCAAAATTCAAAAGAGCATTGAGGTCAGAAGAAGAATAATCAAAAGAATTATATCTTAAAACTGTCCAATCAGGATTCATTGATCCGGAATCCTCCGCAATAGAACCAACTTGAGAAGACCCCCCTGAAAAACCTTCCAAAACAGTTGGTAATCTGACATAGTAGGATATACCGGCAAAGCCCCGAGTTCTGAAAGATTCACGGTAGTCGAAAGAATATCAGGTGCATCATCTTCTGTCGACATGAGGAGCCTTAATAAGCCTCCGGAGTAAGGATATCCCAATAAATCTTCATCGATCAGAAGAAGCCCAGGTTGTTGAAGATTCATGGTAGTCGGAATAATATCAGGTGCAATATTTTCTACTGACGATAGGAACCTTAAGGAACTTCCAAGAGGAGCAAAGGAAAGGGATGGGTTAGCGCTAGAATACTCTCCTTCTAGTCGAGCCTCTAACGCCGACACCCGTGGCTGCAAAGCTTCTAACGCTGTCACCCGTAATTGCAACTCTTCTACCTTTTGTTAAAGAGAAACAATAAGAGTAGTACAACCACTACTGAGATTCATGACTTTCGCCTTCGCTTAAAAAAGAAATGAGGTGAAAGTCTTAAGATATTTGTATTCGAGAACACGTTGCAAAAAAAATGCAACATTCTTTATCCTGAAAACAAAGAAGATTGTGTGATAATCTCGATGATCAATCACATTTGAAAAAAATTTAGCTGATTCACATGATGGAGGACAAAACTTGTGGCAATAAGCGCAAGTAGCACATGGAGCACCTCTAGAACGGACAGTGTTCAACATAATTTTGATGAGAAGACTGGGATTTTTAGGATGATGAAGAAGGAAAAATGGGATACTGAGGCTACTAGCACAAGACATGGGGTATTCTCTTTTGACGAGGAGACTGTGATTTCTAGGGTAATGAAAAGGGAGATTGAACAGGAGACTTATAGCCCTGGACGGATTTCGAAGTCGAAATCTTTCGAAAAGCTGTCTCCCCGCTGGATGTGGACTTGACGGGGCCTCAAGTAGAAGTGCCACGTGTGAAAGCGCATGGCTAATTTTTAGGTAAACTTTTTTGGTTAAAACACAAGTTACAGAAACTTTAGGGGGTCAAACTAAGAATAACTGAATCCTTCGAAACTTTCTGGACCAAAAACCCAATAAACGAAACTTTGGGATCAAAATGAAAATAATTCAAAAAGTCTGAAGCTAAACTGCAAATAACTGAAACCTTTTGAAACGTTCTAGACCAAAAGGCAAAACCAAAAACTTTATGGGGTCAAGTAGAAAAACACCGAAACTTATGGGAACCCCAACAGAAGCCTTTTGAAACTTTCTGAACCAAAACGCAAAATTAGAAACTTTGAACAGTGAGCCTGCGACGGCCGTTTCTTTGAACAGTGAAGTTGATCTAACCCTAACAATGGTATAATTATGTGACGAACTAGATGAATCCTAACAATGATTTCCAAACACTCCCCCTCAAATTGAAGGAGGTGTTAAACCAAAATCAATTTGTCCAAAAACAATTTGACAAAAGAAACTCTTTGACCGAGCAAGCGGCAAAAGGCCGCCAGCCGGAAAAGGTGGAA
The DNA here is from genome assembly GCA_021464415.1 of Lonicera japonica. Taxonomy (NCBI): domain Eukaryota; kingdom Viridiplantae; phylum Streptophyta; class Magnoliopsida; order Dipsacales; family Caprifoliaceae; genus Lonicera; species Lonicera japonica. Next base: position 57,124,778 of record CM038470.1, read on the forward strand.
CCTAAAAATCCTAGGTGAGAAAATTGAACACCTCTGATACCAAGTCAAAATATAAAAGATGGAAATAGAGAGATTGTATAATTATATTAATGCTTCAAGAATCTCAAATGGGTTACATTAATACTTTGATGTCCATTTTGTTAAGATACGAATGACTAATATATATACTACTACAAAACGAAAAATAATATAGCTTTAATGATTGTTTATAACATCATGAGAGGTGGAAATGGTGATAGTGGGTGAAAAAGAAAGAAAAAAAAAGGATGAGAAAAAGAAAAAAGGAAGAAAGGGGGAAAGGATCCAAGAGGAGAGAAATGATAGAAGGGGAGAAATCCAAAGGTATGAGGTATGTATTTCATTGCATTCTAACAGTTATCACAAAGAGAAATGATGTTAAAAAGCATATTTTGATGTTAAAATTTATTCATGGCCTAGGTTAAGAGTAGAGGGAATTTTTTAATTTTTTTTTATGTGAAATAAAAAATTTTAAGAGGACAATTTTAGTGGTAATGTTAATTAACTAGTTTACTATCATTCTAATATTTTAACAACACATTAAATAAAAATTTAAAAAGATAATTTCCGTGCTAATATTTTGGAAAAAGCAAATCATTGAAATATAAAACACTAACCATGTATGCATGGATATATATGTACGTATATATATATATATATATATAAATGCATATTAGGAGTATTTATCGGCTTCAATCTTTAAACCATCCGCATCTAATTTGATTCAATTTTAATTTTAGGTTGACAATGCGGGTAATATTTTTTGTTTGTGTTATTGTGCAGAATGATAGGCTATGGAATATACATTCAATTTTGGGAACTCCGGTTTTAATATATTTTTTAGTTATAAATTTTTTATTTTATAGGTGGCAAATACTGATCCCTACTATCATATATGTATGATAAATATTTTTCAGTTATGAAAGTAATGTGGTTATTTCTCAATAATGCTAAATTAATTAGTGGTTTTAATAAATATATGGATTTTCACTTTACTCTATATTTTGGAGGTGAAGTTTTCAAATAATTATCCCTTATATATCAAATTAAGAGAATGGTGTTGTTTTGAAAGAATTTTATAACGTATGCAGATTTTTTTTTGTTTTTATGATAGTTCGTTATAGCCGCTTTCTAAGACCTAGGTCTATTGTTTAAAAATAAAATAAAAATTATATAATATTAATTACTATTAATGTGAGACAAAATATTTTGAAAGGTTTAATATTTTGATCTCATATACTTGTGTAAAAAAAATTTAGTCAAAAATTAATTTTTCGTACGACCGCAATTAACAAATGATCAAGGACATGATCATGTTGTGTAACAACAAGAGGTGAACTCCTATTAATTTAAGAGTACATTTTTCATTTTATCAAGTCAATTTACCAAATTTCAAGAATCAAGATAAGTTATTTTTTTTAAGTAATGATTCGATTGAAATTAATGTATGGTTCAGAACCAATAAAAAGTAGATTTTTATACAAGTTGTGTTTATAGTAAGTGTTTATTTTGTCATTGACTGAGAAGCCTTCAAAACTAACAAGAAATTATCTCTCTCTCTCCAAAATAAATATCAATTAAAGAAGACACTTTAGGTACCACAGATTCGTTTATTAGAGATTAGGTACCAAAATTTGACGGTCCGTTAGGTTCTGTTTGTGGTTAATTAGGGTTTAGAGATAGATTGTTTATTTGGTAGATGTTCTAATTTTACCCTTGTTTATAAGGTCCAATCTTCAGCCCAGTAGCCATAGTAGAAAAAGTTGCAAATACTGTAGCTAGTGTAGTGTAATATCAATTAATATATACGAAAGAAGACACTGGCAATTAAGACAAAGGTAACATAGAATTAAAAGACGAGTGAACCTGATTGCAAATGAACTTCAATGTCCACCTTAATTGAGTGTGAAGCCTTCAAAACTAACAAGAAACACACACTCTCTCTCTCTCTCTCATATTTATTTATGCTCCTTTGAGCAGTCTTTGTAAATTAAAGGGTAATTAGCAAAAATGGTCCGTGAAGTTTGACCAATGTTTCTCACTCGTCCCTAAAGTTTAATTTTCAGTTGAAACATACTTAAAGTTTCCAATTTGTCCCTCACTCGTCCAAAACTGAATGCCTAGTTAAAAAATTGGACGGAAAAGACACGTGGATGGACGAATGAGGGACAAATTAGAAACCTCAGGGGTTATTTTTTAAGGTTTTCCGTCTAGTTTTTAATGGAGCATCCGTTTTTGGACGAGTAAGGGAAAATTATAAATTTTAAAGATGCTTCAGCCAAAAATTGAACTTTAGGAACGAGCGAGAGATTCTGGTCAAACTTTAGGGGTCATTTAATCCTTGTTGATAGGATTCTCGAAGATCCTAGAAGAATCAAACAACAATCTAGAATTTTTTTTATTAAAATGACTAGAAATGCAATGGGTGCGATTCGGAAAAGAATAGGGTAAAAATCAGAATCCGACTCAGATGCAATTCGAATGTGTTAACCTTTCTAAAATCTGTGTTTCATAGATTCTAATACATCATCATTTATCACGTGCTTGGGAGAATTTAGTGTTTTATTATCAATTAATTTAGATTTTTTAATTTTGTAGAATTAATTTGTTGTTCTACTTGGGTTAGATTTACACATGCATTTGCCTAGCTATAACCATTGAAGAATTATTTCATATTAATTAACGTGTGGATTATAAGACAAAGACCAGAGATGATCATTATTAGCTGTTAGAAAATACTTTAACATATTATAATGTTCAGTGTTTAATAGCAGCTTGTTTAGTAATAAGACAAAGTAAATGAATAATTTTACTATATATACATATGGGTATATTTAAGTATAATTGTCAAAGTAATTATTTTTATTATTAAAATAATATATAATTTTAAAATAATATAATACAATTTCTAAAAATAGAATTATGCCCCCTTAGAGAGAAACAAATTTTGGTAGCGTATTGTCACAGATATATAATTAGAAAAAGTAGACTTGATTTGACATATTACATTAGACCCATATATTATTCTCCATGGGGGACAATAAAATTAATTTAATAGTAATTTATTTATTTGTTTTGTTTTTCGGTTTTTTTAGAATGGTTGTTCAATATTTGATAGATTTACGCTTCTTCCTACAAACTTTGTAGGCATTTGTGGGTGGTTAAAAGTTAATTAAAACAAATTGATTAGAATCAGTCCAATTCATTATGTCAAGACCCAACGGCCACTTGGGCTCCAAGTCACCCAATATAATTAGTCCATGTATAGCGGCCACAGGGATTTCATGTCACCCAACATAAATCCCACGTCGGAAAAATAAATCATCATGTTGCCTACTCTAGGATTCCCAATATTGGTGCTTTGACCTCGGTTTCTCGTGTTCAAGTTTCTTCAAATACCCCATATTTCTCGAGTGAAGATGACGTCGCTTCCTCTTCGGTTGATGATAGATTCACTATGATAGTTTCCAAAGCGCAAAGAAAGCGACCCACAGAAGCGCATAAATTTTTTGAAATTCAAATGACCATTTAGAATGTTAAGCTGTATCCACCTAAAGAGCCATCAAACGGCTATCATTTGAGAACTTCCATGCGGGGTTTATAGTTTTTATCTTGCTGTGTTTCTTTGCATTTGTTAAAGAATGGAAAGGGAAATATGTTATTTGTTTTTAATTTAATGTTGAGTTGGCAATTTAACGGGCCAAGTGGCATTTAATGTCTCAACATTCCGTCAAACGCTTCTCACGGATGGTATGGGTTATCCAAAATGACAAAGTAAATAAAGTACAATATTTCTAAGGTCGAAAAATTATACATCGACCAAATTGTAAAAACGGGTAAAGTACATAATATTTTTTTGGTAGTTTACCCTATAATATGTGAAGAAAAATTTATGATTGTATAAAGTTGATTCGGTGGTTAAGGACAAAAATAAAGTGCATATACTTAAATTACTAGTTTTGATAATAAGATTTAAAATTGTAAATAATCAAATATTAATCTCGAGATTTAATTTTAACTTGTCATTTTTTCTTTAGTAACTTAGAAAATCCGCTATGGTACTCTCTAAAGTGTGGAAAAACTTGGAGAGTTACTCAAATCCGGGTTTAGTCACTCAAATCGCGCGGCAGACTTGACATGAACTCATAATATATATGTAATACATGCTTTCATCAATTAAGAAGATCAATTTGCTTACGATTTACCACTCATTCAACAATCTCATATATATATAGACAACATCAATTAATAACTCAAAATACATGATAAATTATACGAGAATAGGAGGAACTTGTAGATTAGAAAAAACCTTGTTATAATTTCTACTTCTTTTTTTGCGAGAAGGACAATCAATTTATCAAGCAACTGCAGAATTAATCCAGTGAAGAACAACAAAAAAAGCGGAAATAGCAATTAGACGTCTAAACAAACTTATAGAATTAAAGTAAACTAATGATAATTTTGGCTTCTTCTCAAAGAGACACAATCAGATGAAAATAGGTGTATGTCAAGAAAAAATAAATAGTACACAACAAAAGCAAGAAGTCCAACTTTTACTGAATTCAATTACCTTTAGCAGCACCTAGGATAGAACAAACAGTTTGTATGAAAGTAAGCGCTAGCAGCACAATAGCAGCAGAAGTAGAAGCAGTTCTCCATGGTGAGTTGAAATAATCGTGTTTCAATGTCGCCTTCCACTTGTGCCTAGGGACCTTACAATACGCATTTAACTCTTCGCATAAGGCAGAGAAATAGAAGTTACTACTTATAATTACACAATTTTTATTTAGATTATTATATAAATCAGCTGCTTGTTTGCTATCGCCTAGCCAATTTTCTACAATCCCATTCTGAATAAGCAAATCGACATCCTTAGGCGTATTAACTAAGAAATCCATTAAGAAAAAATAATCTATCATGTAACTATCGCCCGGGTAGTGGCAAAGCTCTAGTGCCATTAGGTTTCGGATTAAAGACTCGGTCTTGTCGTATAACGTGATGCAAGGGATTTCAAGTACTCCGTCACTAAATTTTATGTCAAGTAAGCAATTACTTGAACCCGCTGTAAACTTCACTCCTGCCTCGTTTAGCTCGGTTGCGCTGCTTGTGCATTTAAATTCTTTAACTTCCCTTTGAGAGGTTGGTCGATGAAGGATTAAAATCAAATCAGTGAAATGCTTTATTGAAATCAAACCTGCCGGTGGTTTTTGTTGTACGTTGTAGTTCTCAAAAAAGTAAAGAGTTAGATCAAGGAGAGGGAGCGGTTTAAAATCTGTCATGGCTAGATTAAATATTCCTTCAAGAACAAAGAATGGTGATTCTCGAGTAATATGAGGTCACGATGTATGTCGTTGCGCAGCCTTGTTGCTGATAATATAGAATGGTCTGCATCTCTGAAATCCATGTAATATGTTCTTAGCAGCAACTCGATAATGAAGCAACCATCAACCAACATCATGGTCACGAATTCATCGCTATCCATCTCAATGATTTCTGAATAACATTGGCGAATACTTGCTTCGCAATACTTCAAGAATTCAATATAGTTCTTCAAATGGATTCCACCATCCCTTCGAACCACTTTCTTGAAATATCTCTTCTTAAATACTTCCATGGATCTGAATCTTTCATCACCATGGTGAAAAGGGCCAATCGAAACCACATGTGGATTGTAGGCTTCTTTGTTTAACTTTCGAATTTTTTGAGGAACCCGGTAGATACAATATTCAAATGTCACAGAAGGCTCTATTTCGTCTAGCATTCTATCAATTGAAGTCACCAATGAATCATATTTATTCATGGGTGGAGCAATAATAGTATTACATTCTTCTTGTGCTCCCATTTCATCGGTTATTGGAGAAGAAATGTATTCCTCTCCGCTTTCTTTACTCATTTTAAAGCTATTCACCATCCTTGAAGCTTTTCTTCTCCTAAAGATCACACAGACAGTCTTAATTTACTTGTAACTATTTTCAATACAAAGCTTAGTGAATACAGTGTAATTCTTCTCTATACAATTTTCATTTAATTAAGGGCACCAATGAAAACTTTTGACATGATTTTAGTGGTAATGGAATGAATGCTTGCGATTAAGATAATGGAAAAGGCTTTGATTCAATTGTAGTAATAATTATCAGCAGAAAAACAGAAGATGACTATTACTATTATGAGAAGCAGCAAAATCGTAAATACTTTCTACTAAATATTATAGTGGGTAGCTTATTTATTATTAGTGATCAATAGTTTTGAATATATACAGAGGATCAATACAACACACTAACATATTACTCCATGCGTCTCAAATTACGAGTCAGTTTGACATTTACAATTTTTTATGATTACACTAAATTTTCACATAACCAGTAATTTAAAATAAAGCTTGGTTAATATTATGAGATTTTGTTCTATCCAAAAGAGGAATCTTGATTATTAATTTGAGAGACTTCAAAAAAATAATGGACTTCTTACTTTGGAATGGATCGAGGGAGTATAATTAGTCTCACAAGGCTAATTTGAGTATAAGGCTGCTTGGTGCGATTAAGTTGCACTACACCCTGGTCATGGAATTAATAAAAATTCAATATATATGTTTATTTTTGTCAATTGAAATTTTAAAAAATTATTTCACTAATTTTTAAATTAAATTTTTTAATAAAATTTTGTAAAATAATCAACTCATTACATAAAAATTATATCTATTAAATTTTTTGAAAAAATTTGAATTTCCTAGAATTTTGTATCAATTATTTGTATTGTAGAATTAGCTGGACTGCTGGAACCAAATTACTATTGGCTTTTTGAAGCCAAAGTCAAAAGTTGAGGCTACCCACTTTTGATTACTTTTGAGCGAAAAATATGGAAAGGTGTTTGATTGGACCTTGAGCCATGTGCAAATAAAAGAGACGAAGGGCGGCAAAGAAAAGTATAGATGTTTGAATTTGGCAGAAGAAAGTTTGGCGCTCTCTACCAAGAGAGATGAAATTTAGATTTGATTTCCTCAGTTGATTTTAGAAGTAGAAATTTGGAAGAAGACAATTTGTACTGGAAGGAACTTGAGAGCTCATTGGGTTCAGTTTTGTTTGAAAAATATATTGTATTTTTGACTTGAGTAATTCTGTGAGATCATTTTGTGTTTAAACAGTTGAATATATTGCGGGAGATCTATCCGCGAATTATGGGTAATTTGCCAATACTACAAATATCATTGTTGTCTTTTGTTGAGTGTTGGCAATAGTGAAGTTAGGATTTTCACCAAGTGAGAGCGAAATTTAAAGAATACTAAATTATATTTAACGTCTTAAAATTTTCACAAACATAATTCATACAATTCAAAAATAGCAAATGTGAAAAATTACGATAAATAACAATAACATTCTATGGTTTTTCAACAAATAATCAATAGTTCAAGAAATACACATAATATTGTGTAATTAATAAAGAAACACAATTAATATTATGCAATTAATCAACAATATAAATAAAATTAAATAATTAGGGGTTTAGACCTAAAGTACCAAATATTCAACGATTACAAGAAATACACTAATTTTATGTAGTTAATAAAAAAAGACAACTACTATTATGCAATTAATTGACAATATAACTAATATTTAACAATTAGGAATTTAATCCTAGATCAGCAAATACTAAACCATTAATCACTATTTCAAGAAATACATTTAATATTATACAATTAATATAGAAATATAACTAATATATGCAAGTAATTAATCAAGGAATAAAATAATTGCTAACCGTGGACGTGGTCGTGGTGGCGTGGAGTGGTGGCTCGGCGTGGTTGTGGTGGTCTATTTGTGTGACTTGTGAGACAAAGAGAGGTGAGAGAGATGAAGAGTGGAGAAGAAGCTGAGAGAATGAAATTGTGGAGTGCAGCTGGACAATGGGTTTCTCTTGGTTTAATTTGTTAAGTTGAAGTTTTCAAATGGTCCTTAAAGTTTTGTCCCTTACAATTAGGTATCCCTCAAATTTATTTTTCTGTATATAAGTCCCATTATATATATATAGGGGAAAGATCTAAAAAGGACCATTTTTTTTATCCTTAAATGCGGACCAATCATTTTGAGGGGGCAAACGGATGATTTTTTTTTTTATGAAACTTCGTGAAGATGATCTGCATGATTAGTAGACAATTCAACCGGGAAGTTGGTTAGCTAAACATCTTAAATTTTAACGGCAAAAAACATACATGTATATCAATTTTTCAGTTAACCTTCTTCCTGATTGAATTTTTTGATAAAAATTGGCGTAGGTGATCTACTAATCATGGAGATCGTCTTCACTAAGTTTTATCAAAAAATTCATCCGTTTACCCCCTCAAAATGACTGGTCCACATTTAAGGACCAAAAAGTAGGTCCACTTAAGATCCTTTCCCTATATATATATTTTCTAAAAGATAGCTCATATATATAGTAAAAAAAATTTAAAACTAACTAGGGTCGCCTGTCCCGACATCCCTTTTCCCCTTTGTGTGTGTGTTTTTCCTCTCTATATTTGTTCGGTTGCCTTCTTTGTTAGTAAGTAATATGCAGTCTAAGCAAAATCTCAACAATTACATGGAAAATGTTACGAACTCACGGATATAATTTTTCCTTAAAAATTAGTTCATAAGAGAAGGGTGTCCATGTGCTTATATTCCAGTCCCAAACATTCAAAAAATTTCATGTAGAACTTGAGTTGGTAACAAAAACTTTCGGTCTAACAAAAACTTTCGGTGTACCAAAAAAGAGACCAACTTTTGTCAAAAAAGAGACCAACTTTTGTCAAAAAAGGCTTTCCATGGCTTTTTTTTTTTTGTTTTTAATATACATAAGACAAACACTAAAAATAGCAAAACAGATTTGGTTTATCCTTAATGAGTTAATTGATCAAGTTGTTAATGGGTTTAACAAAAACTCATTAAAAACAAATTATAAAAAATATATTGAAAAATAGGAGATGGAAAATACAATAAAAGAGAACATAGTGTAGAAGAAAAAACTTATATCCTTGTAGAGAAGAAAAGAGGAGGAGGAAAAAATGATACCCTTGTAAAACACTAACACGATGGTTGTCATGTGCCTTCTATGTGGCCACTAATGGATAAAAATACACCAATATATCAATTTAAACATAAATTTTTCGAATTACCCTCACCTATTTTATAAAACACCCACTATGTAGTTGAACATGAAAGAAGATTAACAAATGTTTTTTATAAAATAAATAAGGGTAATTCAAAAAAATTATATTTAAATCGATAGATTGGTATATTTTTATCCATTAGTATTCACATGGGAGGCACATGACAACCATTTCATTAGTGTTTTAAGAGATCTGTTAACTTTCAGGGTTAAGTGTCAGTAACAGTTAGATCAGAAAAATTTAGTGTCACTTTTAAAAATTGAGAGGTTTAGTGCCAAAAAATGATAATTTAAAAGAGTTTAGTATTTTTTACCCTTATTTATTTGAATTCATTTTGAGCTCTAATTGAGCTGCCATAGAAGATTTGCATAGACACAAACCAATAATCAATGGGGAGACGAACTATTTTAATATTCCATCAGATGTTGATATGATCATTCTAGATCTTGAAGTTGAATTACATTATTACTTATTTATCTTATTTGGGAATTACCCAATATTTTATATGGGTGTCACAGTATTTTTTTTCTTTACTAAAAAAAAATAAGTTGAAGTATTTTGTGAGATTAATTTTTATTTTTGAATATTTTTTGACATTTTTTTTTTCTTTCGGAAGTATGAAAGAAAATGTTTTTATAAAAATAAAAAAAGATGAACCACATATACTTATAAAAATGAGTATGAGATTTAGAACACATCTCACCACTCACTTTAATTTCTTTTTTAATTTCTCACACAAATTAATTTTTTTTATTATAATTCAGGCAATACAAATAGAACGTTAAAGTTTTGTTTGTGCTCCTCTCTGAAAAAATGGAGTATGCTCATTTTCCTATCCCATAAATATTCAACACCAACCTTAAAAGAAACACTCACTAGTCAACGCTAATTACAATAAACTTATTCAAGAATGAATATATATATATATATATATATATATATAGAGAGAGAGAGAGAGAGAGAGAGTGATGTGAGACAACTAATTGTTGTAATATGGATCCAAGATTAAAATGACCAAAAATATTAATATTAACGCTAAGGTTTCATTTAATAGTACTGTAAAAAATAATTATAACAAGAAATAATTTGTTTGAAAAAATGGGGACATAAAAGAGTTAAGGCATGTGGTGAGATATTCTCTATCTCAAGCTAATTTTTATGAGAATATATGTTTTTCATCTTTTTTTATTTTTTGTTGAAATTTTTTTATTTGATTATCTAACTATCACAAAAAAAAATCCACCGAAAAAGTTTCAGAGTTAATCGCACTACATAACTTACCTTATTTTCAATTTCTCACATAATTTAAAAATGATGTTGAGTATCTACTCATAAACACATGAAGAACATCTCACTGCATTACTCAACTTATTATTCAACTTCTCATACAAACGAATTAATTTTTAACCATTTTAAATTTTGTTATCATACATGCCCTTATAGTTGTTAATTTGGTTGTCCAACTTGAGTTAGATTTAAACATGTAGGCCTACAAACAAGGTTAATTCGTATTAAGGTGTGGCTTTTGAACCAGTTATATGATTATACTAGGGTAATGCCCGTGCCCAAGGGCACTGTACGGCATAAAAAAAATATTTTATAATAATTTTGACAAAAATTATTAAGAATTTGGGAGTTAGATGAAACGGAAAAATAATATAATTAAAAAAAATATATTACATGAGTTCCAACCTTACAAATTGTATATTTGAGTGTTACATAAAAAATATTATAATTAAAAACCATAAAGTCAAATTTTTAATTGAAATCATAAAAGTTAGTGGCAATTACATTCTAGCAATTTATAAGAGAAAAAACATTGTTTATATTTTCAGAGATATGAATTGCATTCTAAAAATTTTCGAATTCTTTTTTTACTTTTGAGGGGTTACGATAATTGAGATATGAGTAGATTTTTTAACCCCACGTGCATGCTTGATTTGTAGGAGTCTTATTTTTCTTTTCTTACCACGTGGTCTTATATCAGTGTACTTCTACTATAAAAATTTAAATCAAATTATTTTTAACTCAAGTTTCTAAATCTTTTTTACACATGGGGGTTAAAATAGTTAAGATAGATGTGGGTTTTTCTGCTCCACGAGTAAGTGAACTTCATTTTCCTTTCCTTTCATGTGATCAACCATCAAATATATCAATGTATCGTTAGTATAATTTTATTTTTTTTATTCTTCATATTATTAATACTCCCTAAATTTGTTGTTTTTGCCAAGTTGAAATTTAAGCCACCATTCGGAGTAGTAAATTGATCAAAAGCCAAATTATAGTTGAAATAACCCATCTTCAAGAGAAGATCTACCGTTATAACTCTTGAATTGTTGTTGGAATATATACATGTGCCATTATTCTTCTTCAAACCATTAGCTTTATTTATACTTCAGTAAATTTTAAAATTAACACACCTTAAGTAAAAGAGATTCATCTCCACCACGACTAAACCCATTAAATAGGAGGGTATGGCCATGGCTAGTAATTAATTAAAGTTTAGACATTAAAAATGGAGTTCAGAGAGGGGATACACAAAAGACTTGATGTGTGTGAGAGAGAGAGAGATAGAGAATGAGGTGAGAGGAGGATCCATAAATTTTAGGAAAAATACAAATATCGTGTTAAAAGAAGAAAAATTATTGACCATTAGATCTTGTAGAGGTAGTTTTAGTCGTTAATTTTTTTTTTCAGTGGTCGTTTTGATAAATAATAACTATGCTCTATTTTGTATTAATGCAGATCTCTAATTGTATGAAGTTAAAAGATTTGGTTTACTTACTTTGAAATCCTTAATTGCATATATTAAAATAGTAGTATTTAACATCAAATAACAATACTTGAGCCCTATGAGCCTTACAAAATTAGCACTATAAAAAAACAGTTTAACACTTTAAAATAATCTTTAATGACTAAAAAGTGTCCTAAAAAAAATCATATAAAATATCACTAAAAATAATGTTAAATTGTTATAATATTTTTGTGAAGGGCTAACAACATTATCTTTATTATGTAACTTACTTCAAAATACTTATTTGACGCACAATTTAATTATATTAATTTATTGATATCGAAAAACATAAATATTACATTAATACTTGACGAGCTGCTACCATGCACCGCGAGTAGGGATTAGTCGAGATATACGAAAGCCGCCTTAGATACCCCGATTTACACTCAAATATACTTAGCCAACCCCATCTCTCTCTTGTTCTCCCCTCTTTCTCCCTTTTTTTCTCTTTGTCTCTATGTGTAGCACAATCAAATTTTAAAAATTATTTTTTAAAAAAAAAAAATTAAGTAAAATTTTAGAATTATAATGAGGATCTTTAAATTCAAAAACCAAACACGCATTAACTTGACATAAAATTCTTTGATTGAAAATTTAGCCATCAAAACCCAAGAAATTTACAATTAGGGGGATAGTTTTGTGAAGAGAATAAAATTTTAAAGAGGGATTTAGAGAGAAAGATAGGGGATATTGATGAAGATTAGGAGAGAGAATTCTGTTAAAAAAATGTTTGAACTTTAGAGAGAGAGAGAGTTGTGTTGTAGGTTATAGTGAAAAAAAATTGATCCAGATAAATTCTACACCAGTGGATTTGTTGGAACCACTTATAGCTGTACGATTAAAAAGTCAGTAGCCAATATTATTATTATTATTATTATTATTATTATTATTATTATTATTATTATTATTATTTTCCTTTTCAACATAGGTGCAAAAGTGAGTCATATTATGATTATTTGTCAACTAAATATAAATTTTAGCCGAACAATATCTAGATTTAGAAATCAATTTTCTTGTGTTTTTGAAGCAATCACAAAATTACTGATTATTTGTAATATGTCTATTTCTTAAATGGGTTTATATATGTAAAAATATGAATTATTTGACTTTATTCAATAATGATTATATTCCAGTTAACTATTCCAGTTCCTTTATGTAGGAATATTATGCCATTAGAAAATGACTTATTTTTTGGTTATGTATATTTACGACTTTGCTATGAAACACAATTTATAATGAATAATAATATATATGCCAACGTTCAATTTGACTTGAAGTCGATTTTGATTTGAAATAGTTTTTTAATTTGAATTTCAAAATGTAAAGTCTATAATAAGTATCTTAGTTAATCTATTTTGGGCTAATTTTTAGGAATAATTTATTTTTGAAAATAAAGTAGTCAAAAGGATAACATTAGAAAATAACAAAAAGGAATAAAAATAATAAAAATGATTTTAAAATATAGAATATCAATTATCCATAATATTGGGCCGAAAGCTAATTATGAAAATGAAGTGCGCCAAATACCAAACAATTCAAAAATCTTGAATAAAGTAGCTTGAATATTATTTTTACACCTAAGAAAAAGTCACTCATCTAAATAAAAAACGATTACACGTAAATCTCGATAACGCACCACACAAATATAAATTGAACTATTGACATGTATAGCTACATGATATTCACACCATAGGGTTACTTTGATAAAAAAAAAAGTAAAAAATAATTGGAAAAAAAAAATATTACCTACCTATTGCACGAAGTAGGTAGGAATTAACCTTATTTTTTTTATTCATTTTCTCACTCAAAAAATGTAACTTTCCAAAATTAATTGAAATAAAAATTTACAACATTAATAGAAAAATTGATTAAGACAATATTATAAGGAACATATTGTAAATTGTTAATTCATGAATTAAAGCTTACACATCATAAATTATGACTTTTGTATTTATCAAATAAAAACTTATTTTATCCTAAGTAATCGTAAAAAGTTTTTGAATTGGAGTTGAAAGTATAAAATAAAGAAATAAATAAAGAAAGAAAGAAAGAAGATGAAGTAACTTTTAATTAAGCAAAAAAAATGAAAACTTGGACTGTACTTATGATTTTTGAAAACTGAAAAGTGAATTTAATTTTTGTTAAAGTATTTTTCAACCAATTGAAAAAACTCAAGAAAGAAATTCAAAAAATAGTCACAATGGATCTTATTTTAAAGTTATGGTGTTTTAAAAAATTTATGAGAGAGAAAATAAAGTGAAAGTGAATTTTAGAAAGTGTAAAGTGAAGTTGATTTTTTTGATAAAAATTTTAAAACTCAACCAAACACCACATTAATAATTGTTGTTTAGAGAGAGAATAAATAAAATAAAAAAATGCCACCTAGGATAGCAGTCACATCAAATACCTTCATTTGTATTATAGATATTATTAGTTCTTAAAATATATTTTAATATATAATAATAAGCTGGGATTTTTTATTTTCGGATTGACTTGTGGACTTCGTGTCTCATAATTTCAACTGTTGAATTTAGTTGTTTTTGCTATAACTTAAAAAATAATTAATTAATTAATCATTTATTTATGCTCCACTGGACTATCACTGCAAATTATATATGCTCTTCGTAATAAGACAAAGGAGGTGGCTAATTTATATTATAAAACATCATGTTTGACTAATTTTTTTTTTCCCAAAAAGTATAGAAATCTAATTGTTAAAAATACACATGTTATGGTGTACATTAGTTCTACACCATTGGATGAGTTTTATACACACATCAAGATGTCATATCAAAGTTAAGTGATAAACTCATAATATTGTCATGTTTAAGCTCCTTCCCGGAGTCGCTTGACGCGTTTGATGCATTAATTCTGCCTAATTAACCACTTCTCTCGAGATTAGTGCCTTAGCGAGTTTTGTATCTAACATGGCCCAAGTTGGTGTGTATTTTGTATTATTCCATGTGTTTGTAGGATTAGGATACAATGGCATTGCATGAAGTGATCAAGAGCAAGCCTAGATAGCTTGCAAAAATGTTGAGTGAAAAGTTCCAGGCCCATGATCGATCATGGTCAAAGCCATGATTGATCATGGCTTCCAAAAATTCTGGCAGAACACTTCCATGATCGATCATGGGCATAACCATGATCGATCATGGCTTGGCGAGTACAACAACTACCTTCTCCTTTTAGCCTTATTTTGGGGATTAATGTTCCTAGATATTTTCCCTTGTTTTGTTAATTAATTAAAGGACACCTTTAACTATTGTTTTAGTCTAAGGGATGAAGGGAGATGGATCACCATCTAAGTTTTGTACAAGTCCTAGAGAGAAGGGAGAGCTAAAGTCTTGTAATTTTTTCTTTCTTCTTGTAAGTTTACTTTGATTTCAAGAAATGAATACTTCTTTTATAATTCTTGCTTTGAGTATTATGGAGTAGTCTTTTACTAAGGTTACGGAGGTTGATTGCGATATGATTTTCGGTGATTAATGGCTCAATCCACGTTTAAAGTTTGAAAAATATTTGTGAATCCTTTTCTTCATCATATCTTCCATTATTTCAAGTTTTCTAAGTATTTTCATATTAAGTTAAGACTTTATATGCCTTGTATATTTAGTTCTTGGTTGTTAATGAACATACAACATATTTATATGGTTCTAGAAAGCTTGTATTCTCTTTCCCCCATCCATGGAGCTTTTTCCTCTTCGCAGAAATTATGAATAGTTCTTAAAACTCCATAGATGGATTATAAATTTGTTTAAATTATCTTTGATTCATTTATTGATATATTGAGTGCTTCTTACACTATATGTGATACTTAAACTCTTTATTTTCTATCATAAGTAATAAACGATGAGTTGACGAATTTATCCCATAAACTTCATTCCGTTTCATTGTTAGGATTCACTTTCTAATTTTCATTCTTTAAATCATGAGATTTCATACACTTGCTTTATGTTAAATTTTTTTATGATGAGTTTGTCATATCTGTCTCGTATTAGCTTTATCGGGAATCGGTTGCCTTGCTTCACACCTGTAGCTAAGAGGTAGGAATGATGGCTTCATCTTTGGTGTAATGTTGTTTGTCTCTTTCTTGATATAGCTTCGATTCGGGAATAAGTCGCCTAGCGTCGCACCCTTTGCTATTGAGAGATACATCAGCATTCCCCATATCTCGAGAAAAAATGTATTGGAGTCTTTGTATGAGCTAGTAACCACCGTTTCTTAAACCGCGGCTAACCTTCACTTACCTTAGTGCTTTCTTATTAATTTTCACAACCGTTTTACATTTCCGTTGTCTCACAACAAATCCAACTTACAAAATCTGAAAACCATTTAATCCGTAATCCATTCCATTCATTTTCGACTATCCCTGTGGTTCGACACTCGGGCTTCCGAGACTTTATTACAACTTGACGTGCTTGTACTTGGGCTAACACAAAGTGCATTAATTTTGTGTCGTCATGTTTTTGGCGCCGTTGCCGGGGATTAGGGCAAAAGGCGAATTCCGGATTTTTTTATAAAACCATTCTTTGTAAGTATCTCTCCATTTAATTGATTTATTTTTCTCTATTATTCTTGTTTGATTTTGTAGAGTTTTTGAGGAGCTACTC
This sequence comes from Lonicera japonica, assembly GCA_021464415.1. Taxonomy (NCBI): domain Eukaryota; kingdom Viridiplantae; phylum Streptophyta; class Magnoliopsida; order Dipsacales; family Caprifoliaceae; genus Lonicera; species Lonicera japonica. The sequence goes on from CM038470.1 coordinate 57,141,345, forward strand.
GAGCAAGTTTTCCAAGCCTATGTAAGGGCAATTGTTCGTGGAAATCTGAATTAGTCCTCCACCTTCTCCAAGAATGGCAAATCAAGGTAGAGCGGCGGATCATGAGAGTGATAACGAAGGGGAAGGTGCAAACAATGTTCCTTCGGTTATGACCATGAGGGATTATCTTCAACCCCCTCGGGCGACATCCAACTCATGCATTGTACTTCCCACCGGCCAAGCTGGAGCTTTCTCTTTCAAACCGGGTATGCTCCAACATATCCCATCTTTTCATGGTATGGAGTCGGAAAACCCATACGTGCATTTGAAAGACTTTGAAGAAGTTTGCTCCACATTTCATGAGGCAAATACCGATGAGGATGTCATGTGATTGAAACTCTTCCCTTTTTCCCTAAAAGACAAAGGAAAAATTTGGCTTAATGCTCAAAGACCGCAATCAATTCGGTCTTGGCAAGAGCTTCAAGCGGAGTTTTTAAAAAAATTCTTTCCCGTTCATAGAACCAATGCTTTAAGAAGGGCGATATCTAATTTTTTGCCAAAAGATAATGAAACGTTTTACAAGTGTTGGGAAAGATACAAAGAGCTTTTAAACGCATGCCCTCACCATCGTCACGAAACTTGGAGCCTTGTTAGTTTTTTCTATGAATCCCTCACCACTGATATGCGTACTTTTGTCGAGACCATGTGTAATGGTCAGTTCTTGATGAATTAACGAAAGGTGCCCAAAATTGGAACACCTATACCGAAGAACCTAAAGCCAAACCTCAAGGAAAGGGGGGGTTGTACCAAGTATCCAATAAGGATGACATGGGTGCGAGATTGTTCCAATTGTTTAAGAAAGTAGAGGCAATGGAGGCAAGTAAGCTTAGAGAGGTCAATGTAGTATCCTCGAGTCAGTTATGTGTCATTTGTGAAAACTCGGGACACACTACCGAGGATTGCCATACTATACCCACTTTTCGAGAAGTCCTAAAAAATCCCGCCCAAGTCAATGCTTTGCATCAGTACAACCAAAACCAAAATCAAAATGACCCTTATTCTCAAAGGTACAACGAGGGATGGAAGAATCACCCCAATTTCAGTTGGGGAGAAAATCAAAGTCAGAACCACAACCAATATCATCAAAACCAAAGGCATCAATTACCCTAAAACTCTTTTGTTCTACCCCAAAGTCAAAATCCCAACCAAAACCTAAAAGCTTTGTTGAGATCATTTGTGGACAAAATGGATCGTGATGTGGGGGAGTTAAAAACCCAAATGTCTAAGCTCACCATCGCCCTAGCTACCTAAGAGAAGGGAAAATTCCCCTCTCAACCTTTAGCTAATCCTAGAGGTCAAGTTCAAGTAATAGAGAGAGGAAAGTCTAGCACCAAATTAGAAGAACTCAAATCTACCACAATCCTAAGGAGTGGGAAGGAGGTGGTCAAAACTATTGTTCCTAAAGCCCCCAAGGTATCGGACATAGTAGAGCCTACGAGTGTTGAGAAAATGGAGATTTAGAAGGTTGTGAATGAAGAGAAGAAGAGAGGGGAAAAGAAACAAGGAAATGAGGATCTCAAAAAAATCAAAAATGGGATCAAAGTCCCATTTTCGGAGAGATTAAACCAACCATCCAAATCTAATACCGAGATTTTGGATGTCTTTAGGCAAGTGAAAATCAACATTCCATTGCTTGACGCAGTCAAGCAAATACCTTCGTATGCTAAGTTCCTCAAGGACTTATGTACTACCAAACGAAGGTTGAATGTTAAGAAAAAGGCCTTTACGGCGGAGCAAGTGAGCTCCATCATGCAGGGCACGAGAGCCCCCAAGTTCAAAGACCTCGGTTATCCCACAATTTCGTGTGTCACAGGAAATTGTAGGATAAAAAATGCGTTGCTAGATTTGGGAGCAAGCGTGAATGTGCTCCCATATTTGGTTTACCAACAATTGGGGTTGGGTGAGTTGAAACCTACGATGGTTACAATCTAATTAGCGGACCAATCCGTTAAGATTCCAAGAGGGATAGTCGAGGATGTACTTGTCTAAATCGACAAGTTTTATTTTTTGGTTGATTTTATCATCCTCGACATGCAACCAGTGTCGAATCCCGTTAACGAGATTTCGATTATCCTCGGACGATCATTTCTTGCCACTTCTAATGCTATAATAAATTGCAAGAACAGAATAGTGAAGTTAGCCTTTGAAAACATGACTATCGAGCTAAACGTGTTCTCTTTAAGCAATCAAAGAGATGATGGTGATGAAGATGAAAGTGAACACGTGAACATGATATAGTCATGTATCCAAGACCATTTTTTGGCAAATTTTGAATTGGAGTCAACGGAAGGTTATCTAACCACTTTCGATGAACCCGAGGATTGTATGCAAGTGTTTTCTTTGTCTAACAAACAGGTTGACATCTCGGAGAGAGAGAAAAACACACAAACTCCCAACAAAAAGCTTGAAAGGCAAATGGAACTCAAGCCATTACCTAGCAACTTGGAGTATGCCCTTTTGGGAGCTTCAGATACTTACCCCATCATCATCTCATCCTATCTTTTTGATGACCAAAAGGTAAGGTTGGTTCATTTGCTTGGTAAATACAAAAAAGCTTTTGGTTGGACTCTTGCCGACATCCAAGGAATAAGCCCATTAATTTGCACACATAAAATTCACTTGGAGGATAGGGCAAAAACATCAAGGCAATTTCAACGCTGGTTAAATCCTAACATGCAAGAAGTGGTTAGGAATGAGGTGTTGAAATTGTTAGATGCAAAGATCATCTATCCAATCTCGGATAGTAAATGGGTTAGTCCAACTCAAGTGGTATCGAAAAAATATGGTCCTACAGTAGTCAAGAACGAATCAAACCAGTTAATTCCACAAAGAGTCACCACCGGGTGGCGAATGTGTATTGACTACCGTAAACTCAATAAGGCAACTCGTAAAGATCATTTCCCACTCCCCTTCTTGGATCAAACTCTAGAAAAGGGTAGCGGACCATGAATATTACTCTTTCCTCGATGGTTTTTCCGGGTACAATCAAATTGACATTGACCTAGATGATCAAAAAAAGACCACTTTTACATGTCCCTTTGGCACCTTCACTTATCGAAGAATGCCTTTTGGTCTATATAATGCACCGGCCACTTTTCAACAGTGTATGCTAAGTATTTTTAGCGATATGGAAGAAAGAACTTTAGAAGTTTTTATGGATGACTTTACCATTTATGGTAGGTCATTCGACAATTGCTTGACTAACCTATAACAGGTTTTAGAAAGATGTGTGAAAAAAATTTGGTGTTGAATTGGAAAAAGTGCCACTTCATGGTTACTAAGGGGATCGTATTGAGGCACATCATTTCGTCAGAAGGAATTGAAGTGGACGAAGCAAAAATTGAATTGATTGCCAAACTTCCTACACCCAAGAATGTCAAAGATGTCTGATCATTTCTAGGACATGCCGGGTTTTATCGGAGGTTTATCAAGAATTTCAGTTCCATTTCCAAGTCAATGTGTAATCTACTCCTCAAGGACGCACCATTTGAGTGGGATGCCAAGTGGGAAGAAGCCTTTATCTCTCTAAAATATATGCTCACTACTGCGCCGATTATGCAGACACCGGACTGGAGCTTGCCATTCGAGCTCATGTGTGATGCGAGTGACTATGCGGTTAGAGCGGTTCTTGGTCAACAGAAAGACAAGAAATCGGGTGTAATATATTATGCACGCATGACATTGAATAATGCACAAATGAATTACACCACAACAGAGAAAGAGTTTATGGCAATTGTTTTCGCCTTGGACAAGTTTCGATCCTATTTGATAGGATCGCCCATTGTTATTTTCGCAGATCACGCGGCATTGAAGTACCTGTTCACAAAGAAGGATGCCAAGCCGCGGCTTTTGAGGTGGATACTCCTGTTGCAAGAATTTCATTTGAGCATCAAGGACAAAAAGGGAGTCGAGAACGTGGTGGCCAATCACCTGTCTCAACTCACTTTTACGAACAACATCGAAGAAAGCCCGATCCAAGATTTGTTTCCGGATGAGTAATTATTAGCAATCTCAATACTCCCATGGTATGCAGACATTGTGAATTATCTTATGACCGACAAGATACCAAAGTCATGGGGCGCACAAGACAGAAAAAGATTCTTGAGCGAAGTGAGTCGATTCTACTAGGATGAACCGTACATGTTTAAATATTGTGCGGATCATATTATCCAACGGTGCATTCCAGATTAAGAAGTGGAGAGAGTTCTGTCCTTTTGCCATTCTGAAGCTTGCGGAGGACACTTCTCGGCAAAGAAGACTACCACTAAGATTTTGCAAAGCGGACTTTACTGGCCGTCGCTCTTTAAGGACGCACAACGTTTTTGCAAAGCATGTCAAAGATGCCAGATGCTTGGAGGGATCTCCAAGAGGAATATGATGCCACTCAATCCAATCCTGATGATTGAAATCTTCTATTGCTGGGGCATCGACTTTATGAGACCATTTCCATCCTCCTACGGTAACCTTTACATTCTAGTTGCTGTAGATTATGTTTCAAAGTGGGTGGAAGCCCAAGCGTGCAAGAAAAACGATCACAAAATGGTGATCCGATTCTTGAAAGAACACATTCTTGCATGCTTTGGCACTCCTAAGGCAATAATAAGCGATGGCGGTACTCACTTTTACAATAGACCATTTCAATTATTAATGCAAAAGTATTGTGTAAACCACAAAGTATCGCTTGCTTATCATCCTCAAACTAATGGTCAAGCCGAGTTGGCAAATATGGAGATCAAACAGATTCTAGAGAAAACGGTAAACCCGAACCGCAAGGATTGGTCGTTAAGAGTGACCGACGCACTTTGGGCTTATTGTACTGCGTATAAAACAACTCTAGATATGTCTCCCTATCGCATTGTGTACGGAAAATCATGTCATTTGCCAGTAGAGTTGGAACATAAATCATATTGGACAACTAAGATGGTTAACTGTGATTTCGAAAAAGTCAGGCTTGACCGTAAGTTGCAAATTGATGAAATCGAGGAATTGAGAAGAGATGCATATGATAATGCGAAGATAAGCAAGGAACGTGCCAAAAATTTTCATGATAAATCCATTTTAAGAAAAGAATTCAAACTTGGGCACAAGGTTCTTGTTTATGACACACATTTGCACATCTTCCCAGGAAAGTTGAAGTCTCGTTGGACAGGCCCATACATTGTCCGTCATGTATTTCCGTTTGGGGCTGTGAATGTTGAGGATCCCAAAACTGGCTATGTCTTCAAAGTGAATGGACAACGTCTCAAGCCATTTTTGGAATTCCTACCTCAAGAGGAATCCACTCCTCTCGAAGACCCGACTTATGCCTAACAAGCATTGGTCGATTTTGTAAGTAATGTTTTTGTTAGTATTTTTTAAGTTTCAGGAATTTGTATCAGTGGTTCGGTCGTAATTGGATTTGAACGGACCGAGTTGGGGGGAGTGATAAGGTGTTTCAAGTAAAGAAACTTCATGGGAGAAAATTTTATGAAGGCATGATCGATCATGGGAACAAAACTGGGCGGCAAAGCACTTTCATGATCGATCATGGTAGAATTTCTGGGCAGCAGAGCACTTCCATGATCGATCATGGGCATAACCATGATCGATCATGGTCCAATTTAAAACAGAGAAACCGCATTTCTAGGCCCCAAATCATGCACCCCTCTCCTTCTAAACCCCTATTTCTCTCCATTTCCCTTCTCCAAACCTTCTCCCATCATCAAATCAAACCCTCTCTTTCCCTTTCCACCTCCACATTCATCCAATTTCAACTCCAAATTCCAAACCCATCTAAGGATCAACCACTTTCTCTCTCCTAAACCCCCATTTCGAGCCCTAGCCCCCAAATTTCGAAATTTCTCTCTACCTCTCCCTTCATACTCCCTTCCTTCCACATCAATGACCACTATTGAACTAGTCAATAAGCCCGAGGTGCTTCAAGCTGCAAGGGGTGGGTATCACGGGTTCTGTAGCCGTCAAGAGTATGATTGGTGGAACTACGCTTTCAAGAACCGGGCTGTGATGATCGAGAGGCCTGTGATTATTGGCGCTTTAGATGATTTTTCCCAAATGGGAGCCTTCGAGAGACACGAGGGGTGGGTGCAATATTTGCGACAAACAGGTAACCAATGCAATCTCACTTTGTGTCGTGAATTTGTTGCAAGCTTGGTGCGAGTGCCCAATTCTGCATATTCCTTTGTTGCCCATGTGCGTGGGAGAACTGTGCCCTTTAACCTCGAGGTCGTTAGTAGAGTCACGGGAATTCCGGAAGCTAGCTATAATCTCCCTCATTCAGCCCGAATCGTATACCCCACTGATGACGAGTTGGCCTCATTTTTGGTCGGCCGTCCAATGACTTGGATTGGCCCCCAATTCGATAGGAACAATCTGGCAGATCGTTTTAGGACCGTGTGGCTCCTTGTCGCCAATGCGATTGACCCCACCTCACACATTCAACACTTGTATCCTAATCATGCTTATGTTCTATACGTCATCGCTCGCAATAGGCCATGTTGTTTGGTTCGCTACATAATGCAAAAAATCATGAAAGTCTATAATACAGTGGCCCATAATGAAACGAATAAATTCGATATTCTACTAACCCGTATTTGTCTAGAAGCGGGTGTCCAAGAAAGGGACACCGATGTCAAAAAAATTCAGCGCGCCCCGATAAACAGGTCCACCCAAGCTAGAAACGCCGGCCAATTGAGAAACCGGCCAAGTTCTTCAGCCGCACCTCCTTTGGTTGAGTCAGAAGAAGAAGCACCAAAAGAGGCTGGACTCGACGCTCCGGGTCCTTCGAGAAGAAGAAGAAGAGCAAGCTTGGGACCTGTGGACAACAACATGGAGTTGATTCGAGCCCAGTTTGAACAAATGAATGCTACGATGCACGCCGAGTTTGATGGTCTAAATGCTAGGGTTGACGATATGTTGGTCCGCCAAGATCATTTAAAGGCGGAGATTGCCTCTAGGGTGGAAGTTCAGATGGCGGCTCAACAGGAGTTCATATGCCGGCAATTCAAGGCGTTCTACAATCGATTTCCCCCACCCCCACCTCCCGATATATGATGGTTTTGCTTAACTTGAAAACTCTTTAATTAATTATATTTATGCTTAGTTTTATTTTATTTCTTTTGGGTTGTATTAGATTTCAAACATGATGTTAACTTTAGAACTTGGTTTTAATGATTGAATGTTATGGTTTTTGCTAATGGATTCTAATTCTAACCCGTTTATTGTATAGTTGTTTTTGTTGTCTCTTGTTTTTGTCTCATGGAAAGCAAAGCCAAAGTAGCTCGTCCGTGTATTTTCTTGTTCTCTTTCCATTGAGGACAATGTTTATTTTAAGTTGAGGGGGGGGGGTACGCTATTTTGTGATTATTTTGTTTTGGCTTGCTATTGTCTATTTCCATGAGTAGAAGATATGTGTTTCATTTTTTTTTTTTTGGGAAGTTTGAAAATTGATGATTGATTGAGTTTTTGTTCAAATAAAGACTATTGTTTCATTAGCTTTTGGCATGAATTCTTTGATCTGGATAGGAATTTAAATGATAATTTAAATTGCCTTGCTCCACTTAGTCTCATATCTCGTTATATTCTCCTGTTCCACATGCTAGATTGCTTCGGTTGTTTCTAATTCGGTAATAACACTTAGATTTGTTTTCATTGAGAGAAGAGAAATTTTTGTCCAAAAATGATGGAAGCTCTTTCGAAAAGATCCTCCAATGAGAGGACAAAAGCATAACACTTTGATAACCTGGATGACTTTTATCCTAATATTGACTTAAAACTTCACTTGACTAAATCTTAAGTCTCTTTGTCTAAAATTATGGATGGGTATAGGTTACCATATGGGAAAGGGTGAATAGCTTCCTTCGAGCTCCAATGAATAAGCAATATTTTGAGAAATTTTGATAAGTGAGACCGTTGCCCCCATAGAGATGAAAACCGCCCTGAAATAATTTAGCAGAATTTCCAAGTAAAAGATAAAGAAAGTGCTTAGAATCGACAAATCTTTGAGCATTTGTTTTTGAAAAAGTTCTCTCTTCCTTCTCTTATAATTATAACTCCTTGTGTTTATATTGAATTGTTTGAATTCAAGTCGAGTATGTGAACATTGGAGAATATGGGATTGTGTTATAAAAGAGATAGGCGAATTAGATGATCATTCAAAAGTCCGTCGTTCTGGAAAAATTGATAGTAATGCCTCTTGCTTTGCAAATTGAAACTTGAATATTCATTCTCACCATTCATCATGATCAAACTTCTAATGTTTGTAGGTATCATTTTTGAAAACCTTCACGAGATGCAACTCGTCTTCTTTGGGAACTTAGAAGTTAAATTATTTTTTTTGTATAGCGTTTCAATTTTTGTATATATATAATTTTTGCCTTTCTAAGGGACTAGCAAGAGATAAGTTGAGGGGAGTTGATAAATGCATAATATTGTCATGTTTAAGCTTCTTCCTGGAGTCGTTTGACGCTTTTGCTGCATTAATTCTACCTAATTAACCACTTATCTCGAGATTAGTGCCTTAGCGAGTTTTGTATCTAACATGGCCCAAGTTGGTCTATATTTTATAGTATTCCACGTGTTTGTAGGATTGGGATACCATGGCATTGCATGAAGTGATCAAGAGCAAGCCTAGATAGCTTGCAAAAGTGCTGAGTGAAAAGTTCCAGGCCCATGATCGATCATGGGCAAAGCCATGATCGATCATGGCTTCCAAAAATTCTAGCAGAACACTTCCATGATCGATCATGGGCATAACCATGATCGATCATGGCCTGGCGAGTACACCAACTACTTGCTCCTTTTAGCCTTATTTTGGGGATTAATGTTCTTAGATAATTTCCCTTGTTTTGTTAATTAATTAAAGGACACCTTTAACTATTGTTTTAGTCTAAGGGATGAAGGGAGATGGATCACCATCTAAGTTTTGTACAAGTTCTAGAGAGAAGGGAGAGCTAAAGTCTTGTAATTTTTTCTTTCTTCTTGTAAGTTTACTTTGATTTTAAGAAATGAATACTTCTTCTATAATTCTTGCTTTGAGTATTATGGAGTAGTCTTTTACTAAGGTTACGGAGGTTGATTGTGATATGATTTTCGGTGATTAATGGCTCAATCCACGTTTAAAGTTTGAAAAATATTTGTGAATCCTTTTCTTCATCATATCTTCCATTATTTCAAGTTTTCTAGGTATTTTCATATTAAGTTAAGACTTTATATGCCTTGTATATTTAGTTCTTGGTTGTTAATGAACATACAACATATTTATATGGTTCTAGAAAGCTTGTATTCTCTTTCCCCCATCCATGGAGCTTTTTCCTCTTTGTAGAAATTATGAATAGTTCTTAAAACTCCATAGATAGATTATAAATTTGTTTAAATTATCTTTGATTCATTTATTGATATATTGAGTGCTTCTTACACTATATGTGATACTTAAAATCTTTATTTTCTACCATAAGTGATAAACGACGAGTTGACAAATTTATCCCATAAACTTCATTCCGTTTCATTGTTAGGATTCACTTTCTAATTTTCATTCTTTAAATCATGAGATTTCATACACTTGCTTTATGTTAAATTTTTTTATGATGAGTTTGTCATATCTGTCTCGTATTAGCTTTATCGGGAATCGGTTGCCTTGCTTCACACCTGTAGCTAAGAGGTAGGAATGATGGCTTCATCTTTAGTGTAATGTTGTTTGTCTCTTTCTTGATATAGCTTCGATTCGGGAATAAGTCGCCTAGCGTCGCACCCTTTGCTATTGAGAGATACATCAGCATTCCTTATATCTCGAGAAACCTTGTATTGAAGTCTTACTATGAGCTAGTGACCACCGTTTCTTAAACCGCAACTAACCTCCACTTACCTTAGTGCTTTCTTATTAATTTTCACAACCGTTTTATATTTCCGTTGTCTCACAACAAATCCAATTTACAAAATCTGAAAACCATTCAATCCGTAATCCATTCCATTCATTTTCGACTATCCCTGTGGTTCGACACTCGGACTTTCGAGACTTTATTACAACTTGACGTACCTACACTTGGGCTAACACAAAGCGCATTAATTTCGTGGCGTCATTAAGTACACACATTAATAATATACACACAATAAACTCTCGCATACTAATAATTTTGTTTACATTAAAAATGCCATAACTTAAAATTCAAAATTCAAAATTTAATAAAAAATTTAATAATTAAAATCTATTAATCAAGGTCAATTGATCAAGATCCATCATGACTATATAATTATGCAAAAAAAAAAAAAAAATTTCAAGAAAAATTATTGTGTAACATTTAAGGACGTATGTTATGTGTTCGTACATTATTAGTTATCTCAGTATGTCATTTTTAGGATGTACGTTACGTGATTAGATTATAATTAAAAGACTTTTTAAAAAATGAAACCGGTATATTGAACTTACGTTTCAATTATTTACAATATTAGATTAGACTAGACAATGGGTTCAAAATAGACCCGATTGATTTTATCGATTTAAATTTATCATACGTTAATTTTTTTTATCTTATTATTTTTTTTTTATATTTTATTGTGTCAAACGGAACGAGTATACTCTAATTTAGTATATATTAGGCTTGATTGGCCTTTAATATGGGTACACATAATTAGAAAAAGTAGAATTTATTTGACGTATTACATTGGACCCGTCTGCTATGATGATTCTCCATGTGGGAGCCTATAATTAATTTAATAGTGCTTTATTTATTTATTTAATATTTTAGTTTTGCTAGAATTGGTTTTTCAATGTTTGTCAAATTTACACTTCTGCCTACGAACTTTATAGGGTTCATTATCACTTTAAGGAGGTTTATGGACCACATGACAACAATAGTTGGTTAAAAATTGGGTAAATTACCAAAAAAATATAATGTGCTTGACCTCTTTTTTATTATTTTTTTAAAAATTTAGGTAATATAAAATTGTTTTGAAACAATAAACAATGAAATTTTTAAACATTTTTATTTTAAATAATCCATTAATATTCTATCAAAAGCATTTAACAGAATGCTTACGTACGTGTAATTTTGACCGTCCAAAATGAATGATAAACTTCTACATATAGTTAAGACATCAACTTATAGGGTAAGAATAGTACTATTTTTATTCTTATCTAAGATAAGAAAATCATTTACTAGAATTTAGAATAACTCGTCACATGCAACCAAACAGTAATCCTCTTCTCCAACCAAACCAAAATAATCCACAATCAAATATTTTGAAGCATCAATAACATTCAAACTCTTTAATGACATCGATAACTATTATCTAAAATTGGTGTACATTCAAGTCAAGATAAATTAGGTAAAGAAGTTTAACATATGCATGCATCCAACCTCTATGTATTAACAGATATATTTTTTTTTATTTTCATGACTTTTATAATTGTATTAATCAATTACCCCACAAACCAATTTTGTAGAATAGATGAAAGAAAAAAAAGTCAAGTCCACTGTCTTAAATTTATTAATTACAAGCATTCGTAAAATTAGAAATAAATAAATAAAAGGGAAAAATATGTACTACATTTTTAACACTAAGTAGGAGATAATTAGCCCCAGCATCAAATTTATTTACAAGAATTAAAAATCATAAATCCGAGCACCCTTCCATTGTTATTCTTATTCAAATGTTCGCGAAAATCAGAAAATCTGAATTTTCATTAAGACAACGATACTTTCCTAGTTGCCTAAGTACAATAGTTCCGTCAGTCGTATAAAGAAAAATGTACAAACCTTTATTACCCATACATACATATATACGAAAGTATAAGGGGATCTCCTTACTTTATAAATAATAAGAATTGCTCATTTTGAGGGGTATACGACTGATTTTTTCATGAAATTTGGTAAAAATGATCTACTCATTGGAAATGACCTCTATAATAAGTAAATCATTTCTACCAAATTTCATCAAAAAATTCAAACAAAAAGCTATAGTACTGTAATGAAAATGCAATATATATGTGTGTGTGTCTATTTTCGTTTATTGAAATTTTATATGATCATATTACTAATTTCTTATAAATTGAAACTTTTTATGAAATTTGGTGTAAATGATTTACACATTATATATAGAGATCAATCATATGCACAAAATTTCTTGTAAAAATTCATTTATTTACCATTCAGAATTAAAGGTTATTGTTGTTCTTAAAGTAATTTATATATTCACTTACAAAAATATTTTCGTGTATATATCTAAAGTAGCTCTCAAATTTTTAGGTTAAAATTCAGCCTTATATTTACCCGTTTTGCAGCTAGGCCACCACTGCTGCCATCAGCGGCTCCACCTTCTATGGAGGCAAGTCACTGTTCAATTATTTATTTATTTATTATAAACATGAGATTATATTGGCAATTTTGAATTCGTTTTGAGAATTTGACGAAAGATAACCCTTGGGTATTAAATACAGGATTGAAAAACCTTTTGGGCTAAGATTATCTATTAAATTCTAAGGGGTCCCACAATTTTCTTTTGTGTTTAATATATGTTGGGCAATAATTCAGACGTATATTATTTTTGGGTGGAGATATTGACACTTCTAATATCTCTTAAAAACACTCCCACTTTTTATTCGGTCATTGACAACTGAGTAAGGTATATGTTATTTGGTTGTGAAGGACCGAGTATAAACTTGATAATGCTTTACTTGATTGTCAAAGACCGAGTATATAAGTTTATACTTGGCCTTCAAGAACTGACTAATAGATACCTTACTCGGTTGTGAATGACCTAATGAAAGTGTGAGTGTTACCAAGTGTTTTGGGGGTGCCAATATCATCACCCTTATTTTTACTTTTTTTTATATAGTTTTTTTACAAAATGATTTTGGACATGAGCATACGGTTGTCCTAAGAAGATTTGTATTCAGTGAAATTTGAAAATGGAACTACTCACCAAATAGATCGGTCCCTCATATGGACCTAATGGGTGAAAAGCCAATAGGCAATCTTATGGGTTGAGTCTATTTTCATATCCTATAAATATTACATACTTAAAAAAATATTTAATACCATTTTATCATGTCCAGATTCATATCTCATAAAATATTGAGAAATACAGATTATCATAGTTAGGCAAACAGAGAAATGCTTTCGGTAACAAGAGAGTTATAGGTGCGATAGTTCGATAACATGAGAAATACAGGTTACCGTAGGTAACCTGAGTTGAGTAAACGTTTAAACGGGAACCGTAGTCATAAAAATAACAAGCTATTAAAAAAATAAATATAAATACGGATATGGAGTACAAACTAAAAAGTTACAAAAAGAGAAACCGAGAAGTAATTTTTTTTTTTTACTTTATTGTTAGCCGCTAAATTTGGACTTTTCAAACCCACATTTTTAATATATATATATATATATATATTTCACTCTAGCTAAGCCCGCTTTCTAAAGTTTAGAGTTTTCTTTAAAAGAAACAAAGTACTGTCCATGCATGTGCGCTTCAATTTACCCTTTATAATTCCTTAAAATTACCTTTTGAAATTCAAAATTTCTTAATCCAGAGTAATTAATTATCTTTTAATGAGATTTTCATTGACTTTCTGGAATTTCCAACACATATTTCTTAGGGGAAACAAATAAAATTTAACACTGAATTTTCGGTAATTGCAGCTAAATTTTTTTTTTCAACTTGTAATTCGTGAATGAAGTTAATGAGACGGCTCATGTGCACAAATACTCTTTACAACAATAAAAACTATCTTAATTATTGTAAGTAACGATTAACAAACCATGCAGGATCCAATTTTATTTTTTTTGCGTTTTAAGAATATTTGTGTTTTAGTTACTCAAATAACGCGGCAAACTCGACATGAACTCATAACGTATATGTAATACATGCTTTCATCAATTAAGAACACCTATTAAGATCAATTTTCTTACTGGTTTACCACTCATTTCACAATCTCATATACAACATAAATATTAATAATCTACTACGTACAATTTTAAATCTCAAAGTTTCTAATTTCAATTGAAACATCCTTAAAGATTTTAATTTCGGTTGAAGCACTTATAAAATTTCTAATTTTAGTTTAAGCATTCTTAAAGTTTCTAATTTCGGTTGACGCATCCAAAAATGCCATTTAAAAGAATGGCTCGTGACAATCACGCGTGTTTTCCATCCATCTTTTTAACGGGAGCATCTAGTTTTGGACGAGTATGACAAAATTATAAACTTTGAGGATGCTTCAACCGAAAATTGAACTTCAATTAGGGACGGACGAGAGCTTGGGGTCAAACTTTACTGGTCATTTTTGCTAATCACCCCAAAATACTTGATAAATTTCAGATCATAACTAAACAAGAATTATATTAACTGAATATGTACTAGAATATTTGCTCTGCTCCCTAAGCATAAAAGAACAACAAAAGCTATTGGACGTCTAAACAAACTTATACAATAGAATAAACTAATGACAATTTGGCTTCTCTTTAGAGAGAAACACAATCAGATGAAAATAGATATATATATATATATATGCCGAGAAAAATTAAATATATAGTACACAATAACAAAAGCAACAAGTTCACCTTTTATTGAATTCACAAACTTAATCAATTACCTTTAGCAGCACCTAGGATAGAACAAACAGTTTGTATGAAAGTAAGCACAAGCAACACAATAGCAGCAGAAGTAGAAGCAGTTCTCCATGGTGAGTTGAAATAATCATGTTTCAATGTCACCTTCCACTTGTGCCTAGGGACCTTGCAGTACGCATTTAACTCTTCGCTTAAGGTAGAGAAATAGAAGTTACCATCTATAATTCCACAATTTTTATTTATATTATTAAATAAATCGGTTGCTTGTTTGCTATCGCCTAGCCAATTTTCTATAATCCCATTCTGAATAAGCAAATCAACATCCTTCGGCGTATTAATTAAGAAATCCATAAAGAAAAAATAATATATCATGTAACTATCGCTCGGGTAGTGGCAAAGCTCTAGTGCCATTAGGTTTCGGATTAAAGACTCTGTGTTGTCGTATAACGTGATGCAAGGGATTTCAAGTACTCCGTCACTAAATTTTATGTCGAGTAAGCAATTACTTGAACCCGTTGTAAACTTCACTCCTGCCTCGTTTAGTTCGATTGCGCTGCTTGTGTATTTAAACTCTTTAACTTGCCTTTAAGACGTTGGTCGATGAAGGATTAAAATCAAATCAGTGAAATGCTTTATTGAAATAAAATCCGCAGGGATTTTTTTTTGTCCATTGTAGTCCTGAAAAAAGTAAAGAGTTAGATCAAGGAGAGGGAGCGGTTCAAAATTTGTCATGGCTAGATTAAATATCCCTTCAAGAACAAAGAATGGGATTTGATTCTCGAGTAATAGGAGGTCACGACGTTTGTCGTCCGACAAACATGTTGCTGATAATATAGAATGGTTTGCATCTCTGAAATCCGTGTAATATCTTCGTAGCAACAACTCGATAATGAAGCAACCATCAAGCAGCATCATGGTCACGAATTCGTCGCTATCCATCTCAATTATTTCTGAATAACATTGACGAATACTTGCTTCGCAATACTTCAAGAATTCAATATAGTTCTTCAAATGGACTCCACCATCCCTTCGAACCACTTTCTTGAAATATCTCTTCTTAAATACTTCCATGATGATGAACAATAATTTTCAGCAATAAAACAATAAAGTATATAATAACCAAACCGAGAACAAAAGGAGACCAAATTTTTGTTTGAGAGTAGATTCGTCTGGTGACTCTTATTCTCAATCCAATAGTACGTCATCCCTTGATGGATGAGTGATTTATATTAATTGCTTGATAGCTTAATGAAATAGTACAATTACAGAGAAGTTTGGATTTTGGTTGGAGGAAGAAGAAAGTAGATATATGTGGAAAGTGAGTGTAGAGAATGTGGAATTGAATGAGCTAATTAAGGGTTTTCTTCTCTTATTTATATGTATATGATAAGATTTCGTTAAGATTGGTGGAATATAAAAATTATTATACAAGATAAATTTAATCACTACTCCATCATTACACCTGTGCTTAACTACGATGCTCGTTCATAATCATAATCAATTGTGAAAAACCAATTTGATTATAATTGTTATTCTTTCATTATATATATATATTTATATATGTTGTACGCTTTAATATTATATATGTTATTCTGCGTACACTTTAATATTCTCCGTTTGATTTCGATTTTACCTTGTTTTATTTATTTGGCATCTTTGTAAATTTTATAATGTTTCTCACTAATAAGACAAAGACAAAGTAGGTGAATTATTTTACTATAATTAGCTTGACCTGCGGCAATTGTGTTAATAAAAAAGTATACTTAATTTTATCCATTACAATATTCAGAACATATATTATTTTACTGTACTGGTTGTTAAACTTTTGCCAGATTTACATTTCTGCCTACAAACTTTGAAGGCCGCATCTACACGCAAATTATTTCAATACTGTATCACTATATTTTAAGATACTTATGACACCAATTAATAAATTTTCAATTTTATCGTTGTCGACATTTTAAAGAAATAACTTGTTGGCGATAAAAAAATTAACCATTAAAAATAATTTATCACAATTACATTAGTTACAAAATATTTTAATAATGGACCAAAGTTGAGCGAGTGTCAGATAATTAGATAAAGGTCTAGTAAATCATAAAAATATTTTATAATGCTTTTAACGATGACATGGCATACTCATGTAATGCAAGGGTTAGGATTCAGTTACATATAATTCAAAAATAAATTAACAGAAAATGAAATTACTCACTAATTGACCAACTTGTAAATGAAATACTAATATGCGTTTGCACTCCAATTAATTCTGGCTTTATACCCTTTATGCCTTCTATTCAAATTATTTTTGTTAAGATTTTTTTTATTTTAATATATTATTAGATAAGCATGCATTATATTTTTTAAGTGAGTTATTATTTAGTTAAGATTCAAATTAATTTATCTCTCCAATTAATTATGAATTAGGTAATTAAATAAGGTAAATAGATTCAAATTAATTTATCTATCCAATTAATTCAAGTCAAGATAAATTAGGTAATTAAATAAGTTCAACATATATATCTAAACTCTACTGGCTCTTTAATTTCATTATCTCTAGAAGAGAAATATTATTCTCTCCAATATTTTGGATACTAGTTTCATGTTATAGTACAGATTTTGGAACTTGATTTGAAGTTTACATTTAATCCTTGTTGATTTTAGGATTCTCGAAGATCCTAGAAGATTCCAACAATAATCTAGATTTTTTTTTATATAAAAATGATAAGAAATGCAATGAGTGCGATTCGTGGGAGAATCAAGATAATATTATATTATAGTGTTTTATTATTAATTAATTTTGAAGAATTGTTTGTTCAACTTGGGTTCATTCATATTAAGATGTGGATTATATATGGACCAGATGATCATTAATAGTTGTTAAAAGATACTTTAACATATTACGATGTTCGGTCTCTAATATCAGCCAGTGTATTTACACCCTGGTATTATTGCAAATTGCATAAGTTCTTTGTAATAAGACAAAGTAGGTGAATAATTTTACTATATATATACTGGCATGCAAATAATAAGACAAAATAATGTATAATTTTAAAATAATATGATATAATTTCTAAAAATAGAATTATGCCCCGATAATTAAAGAGATAACAAATTTTGATAGCATATTGTTACACATATATAATTAGAAAAAAGTATGCTTGATTTGACCTTTTACATTAGACCCATATATTATCCTCCTTGTAAAATTAATTTAATAGTAATTTGTTTATTTGTTTAGTTTTTCAGTCTTTGTCAGATGGTTGTTCAACATTTGTTAGAATTTACACTTCCGCTGACAAACTTTGTACGCCTCTGTACCAATTCAAGATGTTTGGCAACTAGAAAATAGATGATGATGATGATGATGATGATGGTGAACAGTAATTTTCAGCAATGAAACAGTAAAGTAATATCCAAACAGAGAACAAATGGAGATCAGGGCCATATTTTTGTTTGAGAGTAGGTTCCTCCGGAGACTCTTATTTTCAATTCAGTAGTACGTTTTCTCTTGGTGGGTGTGTGATTCATATTAATGGCTTGAAAGCTTAATGAAATATTACAATTACAGAGAAGTTTGGATTTTGGTTGGAGGAAGAAGGAAGTATAGATATGAGGAGAGTGAGTGTAGAGAATGTGGAATTGAATGAGCCAATTGTTTTCCTCTCCTATTTATATGTATATGATAAGATTATATCAAGGTTCGGGGAATATAAAAATTACTATAAAGAGTAAACATGATCACTACTCTAACATTACACCTGTGCTTAACTACAACATTTGTTCATAACCATAATTAATTGTGAAAAACCAATTTGATTATAATTGTTATTCTTTCATTATATATTTTAAGGTTGGTGCATACACTTTGATATTCTCTGTCTGAAATTAATTTTACCTTATTTAGTTTATTTGCCGTCTTTATAAATTTTATTAATGCTTCTCACTAATAAGACAAAGACAAATTAGGAGAATTATTCTACCCATTACAATATTCAGACCATATATTATTTACTGTATTGGTTGTTAAACTTTTGCAATATTTACACTTCCGCCTACAAACTTTGAAGGCCTCATCTACACGCAAGTTATTTCAATACAATATTCACTACTTTTAAGATAATTATCACACCAATAAATAAATTTTCAATTTTATCTTTGTCGACACTACAAAAAAATAACATGTTGGCGATAAAAGAATTAGTCACTAAAAATTATTTGTCACAGTCACATAACTTACAAATGATTTTAAAATTGGACCAAACTTGAGTGACTGCCATATAAGGGTGGTTTAATAAATTGTAAAGATTATTTACTCACTAATTCACCAACTTGTAATTAAAACACTAATTTGGGTTTTCACTCCAATTATATAATTAATTAGACTCGAACTCGCGACGGCGCTACCTAGAACTGAAAAACATAAGTTTTAACCACTGAGGTTACAATAAGTTTTACTAAATTCTACACATGCATGATAATAAGACGTGCACATACATTACTTATGTGTCCATATCTAATTAATTGAATTACAAGTTTTTAACGTAATTAAACAAAGTTCACCAAGAAGAGTGGAATTTGTTTAGTCTCTCCGCTTCTTTTGGATTGTGCTTATATAATTCAACACCTAACTGAAAAGAAATACTCAATAATTAATGAACTTGTCATTAAAATACTAATATGGTTTTAATTGACTTCAATTATATTCATTACACGTATTGATATTCACACTTGAAAGTTGACTTATTCAAGAATTATTAGTTTAATTATATAGGTGACCAAAAATTTGGGCTCACTCACATTGGGATATTCTTAGGAAAATAAGTATAAGAAAGAATAGTAGAATATGATGAACACTATATTTTTTGTTTATAGGTAGGTTTTCCTAGGGATTTTTATATCCTTCTGACAGTGCATCTTCCTTTAGTGTGTGTGTTTATATTAGCTTTAAAAAATGGTAAACGGGCAAAGATACAAGTTATAAGCGCTGTCAAAGATACAAGTTATAAGCTCTCTCTCTCTCTCTATATATATATATATATATATTTTACCGATTGACTCAAATTCTAGACTAGACCCTTTTTCATAAGCTTTTCCTTTTTATTTATATGTATAGAATTAGGGATACAATTCTTCATTAGGTTAAATAGTAAAAAGACTATAAATGGCAAATAAGGAAACTAACTAGCACTTTATAGGCGGATTAACCTTTATCCACAACTAATTAACTTTGCACTTTATAATTGTCTCATTATTAATGGCTTTAATACCATCTTGGCGAAGTATTACACCTAGGTTGGCTAACACAGATGTCCTATCTTGTAACCACTCGATTTTCTCTCCCAAAATGGCTAGCCCAAGTTGTAAATTAGGCTCATTGCACCCATATATATACCAAGGAACTTCCCATTACGCTACTAATATGTGATATTTTGGGTCGTTACAATCTCCCTCATTAAATCACTAACGTCCTTGTCATTAGCTACCTGCATCCAGTGATTCCGACTTACCATCAGCCACACAGACCTGGCCCATAATATCCAAATGTCACATGGTTGTGGTCCCAGGTCCACTCTGATGCCATATGTAACCATCCGAGTTCTCCCCAAAAATGGCTAGCCTAAGTTGTAAATTAGGTTCATTGTACTCACATATATACCAACAAACTTCCCATTACATTATCGGTGTAAGATATTTTGGGTCGTTACAAAAGAAATGAGAAAAATAATAATAATAATAATAATAATAATAATAATAATAATAATAATAATAATAATAATAATAATAATAATAATAATAATAATAAAACACTATACCAAGTGTTGAAGAAAGAAGAGAAAAAATAAAAGAGAAGAAAAAGAAAAATAAAAGCGCACTTGATTCATCTTTGTTTGTGATTTGAGGTAGGAGAGAATACTTTATTGGGTGTCTCTTTAACCTAATTTATGTTCCAATTATATTTATGAACATATTTGTTTATAATTGGTGTGTGCTTGGTACCCTTGCATTGAAGTATAATATTATGTTATGACCTACCACTACCTCAAAAGGTCACTTAGGCGACATAGATTGTACGTCGCCCAAGTATACATATACGTCGCCTAAGGTATGTCTCCTAGGCTTTGTTGCCATAGGTAATAGGCGACGTAAACAAATAATTACGTCGCCTAAGAAAAATCCAAAGCGACGTAACAAATACATACATCGCCTATGTGGTCAGAGCAAAGTTGACTTTGACTGGACCTTAGGCGACGTAAGTAAAATAAGTACGTCGCCCAAGTAAGAAACCTAGGCGACATAATTATTTATTTACGTCACCTAAAGTCCAGTCAAAGTCAACTCTGCTCTGACCTTAGGCGATGTAGGTAAATAGTTACGTCGCCTAGGTTTCTTACTTGAGCGACGTATGTAAATAGTTACGTCGCTCAAGTAAAAAACTTGTGGAGTGGCAGTGATTGATGGCAATGTGCGAACTCGACAGGAAGTGGTTGATCGCAGGCCGATGTGTGAACTCGACAGGAAGGGGCGAATCTCCCAATTCCTGCTAGTTCTTGTGACAGGAAGACTTCCACTGCCTGAACCGGTTGTCGGCCTTCTCATCTATCCAGCTGGTGAGCTCCCTACACCGGTGATCGATATCGTAGTTCACCTACAAAGCAAAATAGCAAAGAGAAACATTAGTAATTTGAAATAATAACAAACAATAACAAATAAAAAAAATAAAGAAAAATGCAAAACATACCGATAAAAAATCCAACAACCTCGTCCGCTGTCATCGGAAGCTCATGCCACATCGGATGGAGCATCGGACATCGGTCTTTTATATAAGCTGAGAGGTCCGTCACGAACCGGGAGCGAACTGAGAAGGGCGGCCCCCTAATCGAATCCTCGTAGGTCACCGGGGTCCTGCCCTTCTCTTTCGTGATCGCCGCCCTTTTTTTCCCAAGTACGACTCCTCTCCTCTTATTACTCGAGGAGGCACCAGCATCGATATCTGTATATTACAAGAAAATTTATTCAGTAAATTATATAAAGTTAATATAATTGCTGGCGTATAACTAAAAAATCTAATTAAGAACTTTACCTGAGTCAGTCGGCACGTGAGTAGTAGCAAAAGTGTAGCGAATGCTGCGTGTGGGTGGTGTGGGGCCTGTGCTGCCGTTCGTCGAATGAGTAGAATGGAGGGGCAAAGTTGGATCGATCCAACTTGGCCCTCGATTGATCGAGATTGATTGAATATTTTTTTTTTAAGACAAAACAATGAACCCCTCATGTTTTACCTTCTATCCTCACTTTCTCAAATTTTTTTCACATCTCGAAGTTCTCAAAATTATCCGAGAAATTATAAATCTGCACTGATTTTTCAAACTTTTTTCAACTTTTTCTTTCGATTTTTTTTTTAAAATTTTTACAGATCATCCTTCCATCCGTCGAAACCATTCTCACATTTTTTTCGGCATCTTCCAACCCCCGCACTCGCTTAATTTGTTCCGCTTCTACCGCATTTTCTTAAATCGCTTCCGAAATTTCTTTTTGACTTCGAACCGCCTGAATTTTCTGAAAACTCCAAAAACAAAAATATACACATTATTTACAAAAATGACCTACACATTTTAGGCGTAGGTCGGGTCGCTTAGAGGGATGGACTCCTCTAGCGACAGAATTTTCAAAAACGGTTTGAGCCTTTGACCATTGACTTTAAATTGGAAGCCAGTTTTTGGATCTTCCACAGTAAGGGCCCCGAATGGGAACACATGTTTTATAATGTATGGGCCGGTCCATCGTGATTTTAATTTTTCGGGAAAAAGATGTCATCGAGAATTATAAACAAGAACTTTTTGGCCAAGTTTAAATTCTTTTCGCAAAATTGATTTATCATGAAAATGTTTGGCTCGGTCCTTGCTTATTTTCAAATTTTGATATGCATCTCTCCTCAATTCCTCCAATTCTTCTATTTGTAACATCCGATTTTTGCCGGATTCCTCAAAATCACTATTCATCAATTTTATCGCCCAAAATGATTTATGTTCCAATTCAACGGGCAAGTGACAAGGCTTGCCATACACAATGCGATATGGTGACATCCCGAGAGTTGTTTTGAAGGCAGTTCGGTAGGCCCAAAGAGCATCGTTTAGTTGTAATGACCAATCTTTGCGATTCGGATTTATCATTTTCTTTTTAAATTTGTTTTATCTCTCGGTTTGCAAGCTCAGCTTGCCCGTTTGTTTGAGGATGATAAGCGATGGATACCTTATAGTTTACACCATATTTTTGCATTAATGATTCAAAAGGTTTATTGTAAAAATGTGAGCCTCCATTCCTTATTATTGCCTTTGGGGTGCCAAATCTTGCAAGAATATTATCCTTTAAAAATCGGATCACAACTTTGTGATCATTTGTTTTGCAAGATATGGCTTCCACCCATTTTGAAACGTAATCAACTGCAAGAAGGATATAGAGATTACCAAAGGAGGATGGGAATGATCCCATAAAGTCAATGCCCCAACAATTAAAAATTTCAACCACGAGGATCGGGTTGAGAGGCATCATGCTTTTTCTTGTGATTCCCCCGAGCATTTGGCATCTCGGGCAAGCTTTGCAAAAGGCGTGGGCATCTTTGAACATCGTTGGCCAATAGAGACCACATTGAAGGATCTTGGCGGCCATCTTCTTCGCCGAGAAATGTCCACCACAAGCTTCATTATGGCAAAAGCTTCGAACTCCTTCGAACTCATCATTGGGAATACATCGTCGAATTATTTGATCCACCCCATACTTGAACAATTACGGGTCATCCCAATAAGAATGGTTGACCTCGGACAAGAATTTTCTTAAGTCTTGGGCACTCCAAGGGCTCGGTATCTTTCCGGTGACAAGATAGTTCACGATATCGGTATACCATGGTGAGGTAGAGATTATGAATAGTTGCTCATCTGGAAAAGAGTCTTTGATAGTACTTTCTTCAAAGTGGTCGGTGAATGAGAGGCGAGACAAGTGGTCCGCTACTACATTCTCTACCCCTTTCTTGTCTTTGACGATCAAATGGAATTCTTGGAGTAAGAGAATCCACCTCAAAAGCCTCGGCTTTGCATCTTTCTTTGTGAAGAGGTACTTAAGAGCCGCATGATCCGTGAAAATGACAATAGGCAATAAAATGAGGTAGGATCGGAATTTGTCAAGGGCAAATACTATGGTCAAGAGCTATTTTTTCGTTGTTGTGTAATTCATTTGAGTATCGTTGAGCTTTCGGCTCGCATAGTAAACAACTCTGGGCTTCTTGTCCTTTCTTTGACTGAGGACCGCCCCCATGGCATAGTCACTTGGATCGCACATGAGTTTGAATGGTAAACTCCAATCAGGAGTTTGCATAATTGGGGCGGTTGTGAGCAAGTGCTTGAACTTGGTGATTGATTCTTCACATTTTTTGTCCCAAACAAACGGAGCGTCTTTCAATAGGAGGCTACACAATGGCTTTGCGATAGCACTAAAGTTTTGAATGAATTTCCTATAAAAGCTGGCATGTTCCAAGAATGAACGGACATCTTTGACAGTAGTGGGAGTGGGAAGCTTTGAGATTAACTCAATTTTTGCCTTGTCGACTTCAATTCCCTTCTCCGAAATAATATGACCCAATACAATGTCCTTCGTCACCATGAAGTGGCATTTCTCCCAATTAAGCACTAGTTGCTTCTTAATGCACCTTTCTAAGACCTGTTTAACATTCAACAAACAATTATCGAATGACTTACCGTAAACGGTAAAGTCATCCATGAACACTTCTAGGGTCTTTTCCACCATGTCGCTAAAGATACTTAGCATACCCCTTTGAAATATTGCCGGTGCATTACACAACCCAAATGGCATCCTTCGATATGCAAAGATACCAAAGGGGCATGTGAAGGTGGTTTTCTCTTGATCATTTAAATCAATCTCAATTTGGTTATACCCAGAGAATCCATCTAAGAATGCGTAAAATTCATGCCCGATTACTCTTTCGAGTGTTTGGCCCAAAAATGGGAGCGAAAAATGATCCTCACGTGTTACTTCGTTAGGCTTACGGTGTCAATGCACACTCGCCACCCGAAGGTGACTCTTTGGGGTATTAATTCATTTTGCTCATTTTTGACTACCATAAGCCCGGATTTCTTTGGTACAACTTGGGCAAGACTCACCCATTTACTATCTGAGATTGGGTAAATGATGTTCGCATCTAGTAGTTTCAACACCTCTTTTCTTACAACTTCTTGCATATTTGGGTTCAATCAACGTTGAAATTGCCTAGATGGTTTAGCCGCTTCCTCCAAGTGAATTTTGTGAGTGCAAATTAGAGGACTAATCCCTCGGAGGTCAGCCAATGTCCAACTGAAAGCTTTCTTATGTTTGCTAAGCATACTTACGAACCTTACCTCTTGCTCTTTTGAGAGATCGGAAGAGATTACCATGGGGTAAGTTTTGGAAGCACCTAGGAAAGCGTACTTCAAGTTGTTTGACAATGGCTTGAGCTCCATCTTTCCTTTAAGCTTCGGTGTTTCCACTTGTTGTGAACACCTCATTTTGCGACCCCCGCAAGAATCCCAAACTCCAAAGAAACAAGCACGCGTGCATGGATGAGCACTTCTAGATGCATACATACCATACACATGTGATACAGGTCAAAGAAGAAAGCCAAAAGGACCCCGGATGAGAAGTTACAGAATTATCAAAAATTGCCGGAACTGAAAACCGTCAAAACTCCTGGAAACTTGTGAAAGGAGAGTTACGCATTTTCGATCATCCTCAAAGTTTGAGAGTTGTTAGAATTACCATAAGGAGTAGCATACTCGAAAATCAGCTCAATCCGAAGGTCGGATCCTCGAAAATTCAGAAAAGCATGAGTTTATTTCGGGTGATCAAATGGAGGTCTTCTCGAAGTTAAAATGGTCTAAAATTTGGTCAGTAGATAGTTATTATTGTGGGGAAGAATATGTTCAAAGTTCAGCTTTTTCGGACATGGGATCATCAAGAATCAATTTGTCTATCGTGCAATTCTAGTCGAAATGTCCTTCGTAGCAAATTAAAATAAAAATAGGCCTTTTCGAACTCTAATCAACCTCAAATTTGGATACAAGTTAGAAAATTATTTTTGGGAAAACATATCCAAAATTTAGTATAATCCAACGGCTAGAAGTTCAGTTCTCGAGGTTGTTGTAAGCAAGTACGTTTCCTATGCGGGAACAAACTCTTTGTACCAATCCGAGGAGACCAAGTCCTTCCCGAACTCCGATCGTCTTCAAATTTTTACAGGGTCGAAAATACTTATATTTTCAGTATATATCCAAAATTTAGTATGATCCAACGGCTAGAACCTGACTTTTCGTGCAAACAAGTGACTTTGTCTGCAACAAGTACCTTTCCTACGCGAAAACAAACTCTTCGTACCAATCAGAACAAAAGGAGACTTTCCCGAACTCTGATCGACCTGAAATGTTGATACAATCTAGAAGACTTCTATTCCTAACACATATCCAAAACTTAGGATGATCCAACGGTGGGAAGGCTTCGCGATATGCTCCAAGAGTCCTTGTTGCAATATCTTTTCTTGCTCTCCAAGTATTTTTTCAACTATAAATAGACCCCCCCCTCCATGCATATTTTTCATCAACAATCAAGGGGATTTCATGGTACACATCAAGAGATCCTTATTCTCTCCCTCAAAGGAGGCTCAGGTATAATTTTCTCTCTCTTTTTTTATTTATTTGTCGGTTTTATAATTTATATTCTTGTCTACATGATTTCCATCACTTGATAGCTTTTCAAAACCCCTTTTCAAATTGTTTTTCAAAACCAAAGGCGTATAATAAACCCTAATTCAATTACAAAATAGTATTATTACTTTCTTACTTTTTCAAAAGCCCGGATTAACAGTATCGTTATACGAAGGAAACGATAATCGCTACATATCTAATCTAACTCATAGATTGCAGTGTGTGTGTGATAAATACTCGATTATGAGAGAACTAATGCCATCTATACCGGTTTAATTAATAGACTATGGTATACGATCGATCAAATTACCTCATATCATATCGAGTATAAGATTCCACATTGAATCAGTTTTCGAAAAGCCCAATACTTTACAAAATCATTTACTTCATTGCATCTATTATTATCAAACTCTATATTTTTTCGAATCACACACAACTTATTTTTAAATCATGGGCGAACTAGGAAATACATCGTTTTCATCTAACCCTAAAATCCCAATTTCTAAGGCAAGCACGAAAAGCTGTAAAGTAATAGCAATAGCATGCAAGAACTAAATTATAACACACGCATATCCTACTCAAGAGACCGAAAGGGCGAATTGGGTGCCTAACACCTTCCCAAATCGTAACTTAATCCACGAACCTTCGAATTAACTGGTTTCGCATACATTGTGTATAAGAGGATATGTAGTCCATAAATATGTCTCTTTTACACAAACCTTTTTTGTTTGTTTAGTAAAACAAACTGGCGACTCTTATTTTTTTCAAAATCAATTTTCAAAGCAACAACAGAATTGCCGCCCACTAGGACCCCCGGGCGTCGAGAACGCGGGTTCTCACACTTGTGCATCACCTTATTGTTTTAAAATTTCTTCATTATTCCTATCATCCAAAGAAAACATACGCACACATTCCTCGAGATCATTGGAAGTGGTCAGCAAATCTTCCAATGATTCCGATTCATAAGTGAAAGAGAAATGGTCTTGTACTAGTGACTCTATCATGTTTACATGTTCAATTTCATCGTCAAAATCATCTTGTTTGTTACTTATTGAAAACACGTTTAGTTCAAGAGTCATATTTTCAAAGGCCAATTTCACAATCCCATTCTTGCAATTGATAATAGCATTTGATGTTGCAAGAAAGGGTCTCCCCAAAATTATGGGAATCTCAATTCCGGGATTGGATACTGGTTGCATGTCAAGAACTATAAATTCCACGAAAAAATAGAATTTATCAATTTGAACTAACACATCTTCTACAATTCCCCTTGAAATCTTGACCGATCGATCCGCCAATTAGATTGTGACTTTCGTGAGTTTTAACTCCCCTAAACCCAATTGTTGGTAAAACGAAAATGGCAAAACATTAACACTCGCACCCAAATCAAGCAAAGCATTTATGATTCTAAAGTTGCCAATCAAACAAGAAATGGTGGGGCAACCGGGATCTTTGAATTTTGGAATTCGAGTGCCTTGCATTATTGAACTCACTTGCTCCGCCATAAATGCCTTCTTTTTAACATTTAATCGCTTCTTAGTGGTGCACAAATCTTTTAAAAAATTTGTATAAGAAGGAATTTGTTTCACTGCATCAAGCAATGGAATGTTAATTTTCACTTGTTTGAACACATCAAGAATTTCAGCATTTCGGGTCTCCTTGAAAGGTTGAGATAACCTTTTCGGAAAAGGGATTTTGACACTATTCTTGATTTTCTCCAAATCGTCTTTTCCAACTCTCTCTTCTTCCCATATTCTCTCTTCTAGGGTGATCTCTTTAACTTGACTTGACTTGGCTATGTCCACCGGCTTTTTGGCCTTAGGAACTATAGTTTTATCAATAACTTTTCCACTCCTAAGGATGGTGATGGATTTCAACTCCTCAACATTTTCACTTGACTCACCCTCATTGATCACTAAAGCTTGGCCTCGGGGGTTAGCTAACGGTTGAGATGGGAATTTCCCTTTTTCTTGAGTGGATAATGCGGTGGTGAGTTTGAACATTTGGGTTTTCAAATCACTAACCTCTCTATTGGTCTTATCTATAAATTGCCGCAAAAGAGACTCCAAATTCGAATTTGGGTTTGGGTTAATTTGGCCAAAAGAGTTGTTTTGGGGTGGAGGTGTTCTTTGTTGGTAGGAATTTGAATTTGCATTTGAATTTTGATGAGCATTTTGGTTTCTCCCCCAATTAAAGTTAGGATGATTCCTCCATCCTTCATTGTACCTTTGAGAAAATGGGTCATTGTGTGGCCTAGAGTATGAGTTCATTGCATTGACTTGTGAGGGACTTTGAAGGACCTCTTTGAAGGTCGGAATTGTGTGACACTCCTCCGTAGAATGTCCCACCTTCTCACAAATAACACAAACGGTGCTAGTACCTACACTACCTTCCCTTATTTTACTATACTCCATGGCTTCAACTTTCTTTGACAATTGCATAAATTTTAATTCCATGTCATCTCCTTTGGACAATTTTGGGCACATTCGGCTATTTCATCAAAGTACAATAAAGCATTCTCCGGACTTTTACTAAAAAAAAATTCATTGCACATCGTTTCTACAAACGTGCGCATGGCGGGAGTGAGTGATTCGTAGAAATAGCTAACAATACTCCATGTCTCAGGTCCATGATGGAGGCAAGAATTCAAAAGCTCTTTGTATCTTTTACAACATTTATAAAAACTTTCATTTTCTTTGGGAGAAAAATTTGAAATTTGCCTTCTCAAAGCATTGGTTCGATGAACAAGAAATAATTTCTTTAAAAATTCGGCTTGCAATTCTTGCCATATTCGAATGGAATTGGGACGTAGAGAATTTAGCCATATTTTTTCTTTATCTTTTAAAGAGAATAGAAAAAGTTTTAACCTCATTACTTCCTCATTTGTGTGAGCTTCTCTAAAAGTAAAGCAAACTTTCTCAAAAAATTTTAAATGCAAGTAAGGTTTTTCAGAATCCATATAATAAAATGATGGTATATGTTGCAACATGCCCGGTTTGAGAGTGAATGTTCCGGCTTGACTCGTGAGAATGACAATGCAAGAGTTTGAAGTGCCTCGAGGAGGTTGAAGGTAATCTCGCATTGTGCATTTGTGCAGACCGGACAATTATGATCATTGTTCTCTCCGGCATTTGACTCATTGTCCTCGTTATCCATCTCGGATGGTGGGGGTGAAGGATGCCTTGGTGGTGGTCGGCCTCTTGGTGGACTTATGCGAAGATCAATGTACAAGTCCCCGAGCATAAGCCCGAGAAGGCGATCTTAAAAGAAAATTCCACCTATAAAAGAAGAAAATAATAAGTAAGAAAAAATTATTCACAAAGGGAGAAGAGATACTTACAAAGCAAATTTTTATACAAAATCCGTAATCCGTCTTTCGTCGTATCCCCGGCAACGGCGCAAAAAACTTAATGTGGCCGAAATACTTCCGCACTTATGAACCTAAGTGTAGGTTGTCAAGTTATAATACTTGGTAAGTCCAAGTGTCGAACCATAAGGATAGTCGGAAAGACGGTGTGGTGATTACGAGTCCAAGGCTTTGTTTAAAGAAGTGGATTGGTTAATTTTAATTGTTGATTTTAAAGTTATGCAATTGAAAATTAAAGTGATGTATCAAATGATGAGAAAAGGCTAAGGCATTATAGAATTCATTTGCTTTGCAACATTATGTAGAATCAATCTCATTCAAAATTCTTAATGCAATTCCTAAGTATTAAGTATCTTATATTTTTCTAAGCAAAAGGGTGTGAAGCAAAAGCAACCCATTCCCATATAAATGCCATATAAAGAAAGGGTGTAAGAACAACTTAACACAAATGTATTCTCCTTTGTATCTTATAGCAAAGGGTGTGAAGGAAGTGCAACCAATTCCCGTATAATGCTCAACTAAGATACAAATTTAAGATACACCAAAAGAAAAGGCATAAATTTAAACTAGGCAATTGATAACTCATTATTAGTTTTCCCTAGGCAATTGACTTGATTATGAAATTGGCCACTTAAAGAGTTAAGCACAATAAATCATAACATTTCCTTTGCCTAAGATTGGGAGGTCTAGGAGGTGGATAAACCGTCTGAGTATAGACATATTTGATAAATACAAATTGAATCTTTAGGGTGATTAGTGGAGTTGTTTATGACATAAACTAAAGAGATCCTCTTTGGCAACACCTTAATTAAGAAAATATTGAGTCTCAAAATCACATAAAGTGTAAAAAGCACTTAACATATCATTAAAGCATTTAAGGATTGGAATATCAAATTTATGGTGTTTCCCCAAAGACTAGTCATGCTTGGCAATGAAAGTATCTCATTCATAGAAGGAATGGACATAGACTAGTAAGAAATACACAAGTGTATCCTCTCTTCATTAATGCTTGAGAACTAGGTATACAAGGCATACAAAGTCAACTCATTTTATGAAGATTATCTTACTAGCTTATGGATGGTTGATTAAATGGAGACGATGAAGGATTCAACAAGTATTTAACAATACTTACAATGGAATGAGAAATGAATTTAAATAATTAATGCATTGCAAACTTTATCTTTTAGCCTTAACAAAGGAATTTACTCTATAATAAATATAGAAACAAGAACTATATAAGTGTATTCCATTTCTCTTCACTGAAGATAATAAATTACAAATTCTAGAGAGAGTGATATTCAAGACAAGTAAATAAACCTATTAATAATCCAAGAGTCTAAGAGTTTTTCAATACAATAATGGGGATTATATATATAGATGAGTGTGTTGTTTTCCTCTCCTTTCTCTACTAAAGATTAATGAGAAACTATCCCTTTTGTCCATTAAAAAATAGCCACTTTTGTATAAAATACAATATTCTAGGAGATAGAGATATGCACCACTTTTTAGTCTCCAAGCTAGCTATGAGATAGATGAGCAAAATAGGGGAGGTGACAAAAAGGACAAAGCACGCCATTTAGATTAATTTTGGCTTGAGCTTGATGGATCCAAGTGATGGGAAAAATTCCTTGATTAATCTAGCAAAAAGTTAGACAGATCCAACTCTTGTTGTCAACTCTTGATAGATCAAGGAATGAGCTTGATTGATCAAACTATTTGACTTTTCCTTGACTTTTTGCTTTAAAGGCCAAAAAATTGCTTGGTTGATCATTCTTCTTTTACTCAATAAATTTCTCAAGATCTAAAGGCAACAAAATAAACACAAAAATGCCTTTTGTTAAATACAAAATACACTACGAGACTAATCGCGAGATAAATTAGCAAACCGAATGGTTTTAGAGAGTTAAACGCGTCAAACGTCTCCGAAAAAGAGCATATTAATGACAATATTATGCGTTTATCAATGTCCTATCTTGTTGCCACTTAATTTTCTCCCCCAAACTAGCTAGCCCAAGTTCTAAATTAGGGTCATTACACCTACATATATACCAAGGAACTTCTCATTACGCTACCAATATGTGATATTTTGGGTCGTTACAATCTCCTTTATTAAATCCCTGATGTCCTTGTCATTAACTACCTACATCCAGCGATTCCGACTTACGGTCAACCACACAGACCTGACCCATAATATCCAAATGTCACATGGTTGTGGTCCTGGGTCAACTCTGATGCCATACGTAACCACCCGAGTTCTCCCCAAAAATGGCTAACCCAGGTTATAAATTAGGTTCATTGTACCCACATATATACCAAGAAACTTCCCATTACATTACCGGCGTGAGATATTTTGGGTCGTTACAAAAGAAATGAGAGAAATAATAATAATAATAATAATAATAATAATAATAATAATAATAATAATAATAATAATGTAGACACCCCGATCCGTGACCCCCGCAAGAACCCTAACGACCTTCAAAAACTACTGTTTTTGGGCCCGGGACCCACCCGAGCACCCGAAACTACCCTGAAAGGGTTTGTTGGCCAACAAACCTATTTTTAAGTGGGATTGTCGCACGACATATCAGTGTGTCGCGCGATAATCACTGATATGTCGCGCGACAATCAGGTCTATGTCGCGCGACAAACCCCTCTGCACCAGACCATCCACTCTCTGACACATCAGTCTGTCAGAAACATCACTTCAGCCGTTTGTCGCGCGACATTGGACACATTGTCGCGCGACATATGCCCTTTTTGGGGAAGTGTCGCGCGACAATCTTCCCCGAGCAGTATAAATAGGCCAACACCCCCAAGGGTTTGAGGAGGAACTTGGGATTGAAGAATTCTAAACTTAAAATCTGATTTTCTAGTCTTTCGTCAAGCATTCTCTATTATCGTCTTATTTTTGAAGAATTATCGAATCTATTCCCGACACTCGACGTGTCCCGTCTTTGGAATCGAATTCTCGAAAATATCTGAAGAAGGAAAAGATTACTATCGCCGGAAATCTCTCCGCCGCATCATATTTTCTTTCTTATTATTAGTATTCTCGTTGGGAAGGTAAAGAAAGTCCCTCCTAGTATTTAAATCAGATATCTGTGTACTTGTTTTATTTCTATCGTTTTGTCCACATTTCATTTGAATAAACTTATTGCCATGTTACCAGTAGTCTACCGTTTTCGAAACAAAAGACCCTGATAAAACCATTTGCAAAACCAGAAAAGTAAGTATATTACCGTCTGGATAAAACCCTGTTTTCAAAACCCAGACCGGTAAAACCTACTTAGGAATTAAAAACTCTGTATATCCTATCTGTTTCATAGATTGTGATACGTCTAGTAGAACTCCCCTCAAGAGTTCTAATTCCATATTGAATTAGTTCCGATACAAGATCTAAACTTTTTCCGAAACAAATCAAAACCCGAGAAATCGTTGTTATTTGAGAAAGTAACACGGTAAAACTCCCTTTAAAGTAAAACAAACTCTTTTTACTTGTATTTGCATTTCTCAAAACTAAAACACTGGATCTCGGAACATAAAGGTTTTCATTCCTTTTCCCGTTTTTCCCAAAAATTAGGGTTTTCACTTAGAAAGAAGTAGACTGTCAGTAAAAGCATCCAAGTTTTTCAACATAGAATAAACATATAAGACCACTAGAGACCAAAAGGGCGGAATGGGTGCTTAACACCTTCCCAAACCGTAATATAGTTTTCGAACCCTATAGAATCCTGGTTTCATAGACAAACTTGTAAAGAAAGGTTTGTCTATAGCCTTTCCTCTTACACGACCCCTTTTGTCCGTTTTCTCGTAAAACGTACTGGCGACTCTGAACAAACCCTCGTGTATCTAGAAATAGAACATAGGGACACCTGATAAATCAACAAGAAAACACTCCAGCAAATGGGACGACGGGATCCGTTCCGAAGTCCCAGACGCCCAACTGAACGGGGACGAGACCCGGGGGTCGCATTTGCGGATTCTCACAGTGGCGACTCCGTTGGGGACAGTTAGAAAACTAGACTCTTATATGTGGACTTTTGTTTATCTGTGGAATACTTGCTTTTCCTACTTATGTTAATTGATTGAGAAGAAACATTTTTCTAAAAATGGGAGTTTTTCAAAAAATACGTAATCAAGATAATGATATTTGTGAAACCAAACTTTCGAACTTTACACGCACTTTCACAAATCATGCATTGGTCCTACGAGTGTGAATTTACCCCAAACCCTCGGAAGTATTATAAGTGAGTAGGGAGTTGGCTTGCTTGGGCCAACATAAACCGAAAGCATTTACTTCCACTCTCCTTGGCCAAGTACGCCCCCGAGGTATATCGAGTGACGAGAACACTCACGTACCCGGGAAGTATATCAAAAGGCTCTTGCACGTACCCGCCCCTGGGGTATATCACAAGGTCTTGCCAAATAGGAGGGAGCCTGAAGCCTTAACCATTCGTACACCTGCGCTGCATATAAAATCGAGTCAAGTTAAAACAGTTGTCAAACAGCTGTAGGGGATGTACCACCTTACGGCTTACTTTGCAACACCTTTTAAAAGACCCGAGTCTTTCCTCAGCAATTTTTAGTGTTTCTTTTGGCAAAAATGGAGTCGCCTCATAGTCTTCCTTCATCTTCGCCATGTGGTTTCGTCTACAGCCATCATACGACAACAGACTGGAAGGTTGGGCCGGTCGAGATCACACCCGGAGACTAGTAAGACCAAGCACACCTGAAATGGCCGATGAACGCGAGAACCGAGAGACAGATCAAAGCCTAGCCGAGGCGTCTGCACCTCAGCGGACTTTAGCCGAAATGCATTGTTTATTAATGACCGTCAGCACGAATCTAGCAAGCCTCACAAACGAGCAACAGAATACCCGAGTCCGAGTAGAAGAGTTGTCAGCCGTACGAACCGCACCACCGGGGTTTGAACGACTACCACCGAATCGAGATCAAGGGCAGTCATCGCAAGTGCTTCCCCCAGTTCCAGGAACCAATCCCCCCCAAACAGGCCCTGTCATGGCCGGTCCCGTTCAAACCGGTCCCGTTCAAACCGGTCCCAACAATCAGAATCAATGGGCCCCGGATTCAGGCCCCACTTACCAACAACAAGAGCCACCCATCATCTGGCCACAACCTCAGCAAGGCCTCGATCCCCAATACCAACCATGGCCACAAGTCCCCGCAAGACCTATTCCACCACCGGCCCCAGTAGCCCCTCCCAATGAATACCCAGACATCAACAGACTCCGGGCAGTGTATGTGGAATCGGTTATAGCTCGGGAACAGTCCGACGAGGTGTCAAGAGAGAGCGAAGAGATGAAGAAACTGAAAGAGCAGATGAAGGTTCTACAAAGAGGGATTTCTCTGATAAAAGGGGCAGAGGAGATCACAGATATGAACGCCTTCTCCCTCTACCCAGAAGCCAGACTATCTCAGGGATTCAAGCTCCCTTCTATCACCAAATTCACAGGGACCACACCCCCCAAAACCCATCTCCAATCCTACATCATATCCATGCAAGTGTCCGGCTGTGGAGAGCCGGAGCTGGCTCAGGCCTTTCACATGACTCTCACAGGGGCCGCCCTGAGATGGTTTTTTGATCTGGAAAGACACCACACGAAAACTTGGGAAGATATCGTCAAGGAGTTCATGACCAAGTACGGGTCCAACGAGAATTTGGAAATTACCCGTAAACACCTGGAAATGGCCAAGTAAGGCGAGAAAGAGAGCTTCAGCGACTTTGTCACCCGCTGGAGAGAAATGGCCTCCCAAATGTCCAAGCGGCCCGATGAAGAAGAGCAGTTGGAGATCATACAGAAGAATTTTACTCCAGCTGTATTGAACTGCATGGGAAAGCATGTATTCCCACACTTCAGAGCCCTGTTGAGTATGGGGTCACAAGTAGAGGAAGAATTGGCCAAGAAGGTAGAAACGGATACCAAGAAAGCCTCTTACACCGGGAGAAAGACTGCAACTCCAGCCGTAAACCAACTAAGCTCATACCCGTATAAACAAAACCCATTTCAACAGTCACAACAAGTCCCTCCAATGAGTTGGCCTGCACAAGGAGACTCTTCGAGCACCGAGGCGAAGAAAAGGAGAAATTTCTGCACCCTTCCCACTACCCTAGTCAAAAGCCTGGAGCTACTCCGAAAGGCCGGACTGATCACTCCACTCAACCCACGCCCCCCACCAAACCCTATTCCCAGCACCTGGAGAATGAATGAGAACTGTGCATACCATCAAGCAGCGGGCCATGACACGGAACGCTGCTTGGCTTTTCGCCATCGTATCTAGGACCTTATTGAAGCCGGAACCATCCCCGCACCCGACAGGCCCAATGTTACCAACAACCCCCTTCCCAATCATGCTCCACCTGCGGGAATTAACGCCTTGACCACTGATGAAGAAGGCTTTGACCCCGTAGGACTCATTCGGGATGACCCAGCCTATAAAGCGCCCGTTATGCTACCAGCAAAGGCTCAACTTGCCCCAAGCCTCAATCCGATAATCGACCAATGGATGGCCAAGATGAACTTCCTACCCGGGCAGGATTTAGGAAAGACAAAGCAGGGGATCTCGCAACCACTCATAATCAAAACCAATCCCGAAAAATCTGGAATAGGATGGACCCAGGAGAAGAAGGAACAGCCGTGGAAACCCCGAGACCCCACTAAAGAGACAATCTGTATGACAGAAACCTCCCCCGGGACTTTCAGTTGGTCGGCAGAGCCAGAGACATCAAAAATGTCAGAGGGATCAGACCCAGCATCCCTTTGGATACAACAAATTACCCGCTCAGGAAGGGTATACCAGCCACCACCCACGGATGCCGAGAAATCACCACCTCCTAAAGAAATAGGAGGAGACCGGGTACTGGAACAGTTGAAGAAAACTCAGGCACACATCACCATTTGAGGCCTCTTGGTTGCCTCCAAACCTCACAGGACCGCCTTCATCAAACTCCTAGACGAGGCCGTCATATCACCCGATTCCACGCCAGAACAACTGCCAAACTTGATTGGGTCACTCACAATCCAAAGAAGTCTGTCATTTTCAGATGAGGACTTATCTCCATTGGGAAGGAAACACAGCCTGGCCTTCCATATCACTGTCCGGACCCGAGGGAAAATCTTGCCGCAAGTCCTCATCGACAACGGGTCAACCATAAACGTCTGCCCCCTGAAGACCGCCAGATGCTTGGGTATCTTGGATTCAGAGCTTTCTCCATCCACCGTAACCGTCAGGGCCTATGACAACACTAGGAGAGCCGTTTTGGGTTCTCTGAAGCTCGATCTCATGGTCGGTCCCGAAAACTTTCCAGCCGACTTTCAAATCATAGACATTCCCTCCATCTTTAACCTACTGTTGGGAATGGCATGGCTACATGACATAGGAGCGCTCCCCTCCTCCTTACACCAAAAGATCAAGATACCGTTCGAAGGGAACATAATCACCATCCAAGGAGATCCTGAAAGGACCTTGGCAGATCTGGAGTTACCTGTATTGGGCATTGGGAGTCAGAGTATACAGCTGGGAGGCTTTTCCTATGAGCCTTAAGTACAAACTCTCAGCACCCAGATAATCGAGTATCTTCTCCCTGACAATATCCCCGGTCTCAGCACCAAGATCACAAACATGCTGAGAATGATGAAATAATTACCTGGAGCCAGTCTGGGAATGGGACAGCCAGGATTACTTCAAGCCTTGGAACCAGTAACGAGGCACGAAAAAGAAGGATTGGGGTACCAACACACCACAGAAGACGACCAAGAGAGAAAGAGCCGAGGGCCTCAGTATCCGAGTTTTAGCTATCTGAATGGATTTTTCCTCAAAGAAGGAGAAGACTTTCCCTTTTGCGGCTTTCAAGAACCTTGGAGAAACAGCGGCGGAGAGAACCTTCCAGGATGGGAAATCTTCTATGAAGAGGACCTTTATATCAAGAAAAACATCATCCACAGCTTCTCTACCAAGTTGACAATCGGGCCGAAGGAAGAAAATGAAGACAAGAAAGATGAAGAGGAAGAAATGATCAGAGATCTCTTCGACATCATGGCTCTGGGGGATAACGAGCCAAAATACGACCCTGTACACTTAATATACGCTGATCCGGACTACCAAGGAGAAAGGGGGAAGAGTGAAATTGTAAGGGTGAGAGGTAAGAGTGAGGGTAAGGCTAGGGAAGAGTCACTCTTAGATTTACTTTTTAAACTTGTACCTGTAAACACCATTATCAATGAAGAAAACTCTATTTTGCGTTATCCTGTTATTTTTAATTCTGTAATTGCTTATATGGAGTTGGAAAGACTGAACGAACACCCTGAACGGGAGGAGAAGCGTATACAGAGCGAGGAAGGAGACAGTCTTGTAATTAACCTCGGGACAGAAGAGGAAAGAAAAGAGGTCTGCATTGGGGCAAGTCTAAGTGAGACAGAAAGAGAGTAATTCACATAAACTCTGAAAGAGTACGTGGATATCTTCGCCTGGTCTTATGCGGATATGCCAGGTTTGAACAGTCAGATAGTCATGCACGAGATACACACCAAGCCAGAATTTAGGCCCGTCAAGCAGAAGTTGAGAAAACTAACGCCAGAATGGTCCTTGAAGGTGAAAGAAGAAGTGATGAAACAATTGAGTGTGGATTTCTTACGGGTGATCGAGTACCCTTCATGGTTAGCCAACATTGTGCCCGTTCTAAAGACAAATGGGAAAGTCCGCATGTGTGTGGATTACCGAGATCTTAACAAAGCTTGCCCAAAAGATGATTTCCCATTACCCAACATCGATTTGATAGTGGATAATACCGCCAACCATGCCCTGAAATCCTTTGTAGATGGTTTTGCCGGGTATAATCAGATCAAGATGCACCCGGATCACCAGGAGAAAACTGCATTCATCACACCGTGGGGAACATACTGCTACACCGTTATGCCATTCAGGCTGAAGAATGCCGGAGCAACATATCAAAGGGCAGCAACAGCTATCTTCCACGACATGATTCACAAAGAGGTAGAGGTGTATGTGGACGACATGATAATCAAGTCAAAGGAGAGGGAAGGCCATGTATCAACTTTACGAGCTTTCTTTGACCGCCTCCGCCAGTACCAAATGAGGCTCAATTCGCAGAAATGTGTGTTCGGGGTAACCAAGGAAAAACTCCTGGGCTATGTCGTCAGTAAAAAGGGAATCGAGGTAGACCCCGCCAAAGTTTGAGCTATCCAAGACATGCCCGAACCCCGTACCGAGAAAGAAGTTCGAGGATTCTTGGGTAATTTGCAGTACATTAGCAGGTTCATTTTTCAACTCACGCAGACTTGTGAACCCATCTTCAAACTCCTAAGGAAGTCTTCACCAGGAAAATGGGACGATCAGTGCTAAGAGGCTTTTGACAGAATTAAGGATTACCTCTCCAACCCTCCAGTTCTAGCCCCACCACAGACCGGACTGCCACTAATTCTATACTTGACCGTCATGGATTTGGCTGCAGGAGCCATGCTAGCCCAACATCTGACCGACACACGAAAAGAGCAGGCCATCTACTACATTAGCAAGAAATTGTCCCTATTTGAGATAAACTACACGCCTTTGGAGAAATCATGCACCGCTCTCGTCTGGGTAACACAAAAATTATGGCATTACATGCTGGCTTTCCCGGTCATCCTGGCATCACGAATCGATCTGTTGAAATACCTCTTCGAGAAACCAGCTTTCTCAAACCGTATGGCAAAATGGTTATTCTTACTCTTTGAATTTGACATCACCTACGTAACTCAGAAGGCAGTCAAAGGCAAGATCATAGCTGATTACCTGGCCCACAATCCAATATTGGGAGACATGCTAGAAGAAGCCGAATTCCCGGACGAAACTATCATGAATGTTGAGATCGATGAAGACTGGAAGTTGTACTTTGACGGGGCCGCCAATCGAAATAGGAACGAGATAGGCATCCTGTTAGTCTCTCCGGAAATGATATACATGATGAGAATGACTATGAAGAATTATATGATATGTTTGATGAATTGCATAAAAAGTTTAAAAATTTGTCTAAAATGTATGCTAGCCTCAAAAAGGAAAATTTGATTATTTCTAGCAAGTGTGAAAACTTTGAGAAAGAAAATGCATTTTTGAAAAATGAAAACAAAACTTTGAAGAAAGGAAAGGAGAAAGAAACTCCAAACATACTTGTATTAGAAAATGTCAAATTGAAAGATCAAGTGGATGACTTAACTAATAGTCTAGCCAAGTTCACCAAAGGAAAGGATAACTTGGATAAATTATTAGGAATGCAAAGGTGTGTTTTTGATAAAGCCGGTTTGGGCTATAACCAAATTGACAACCAAAAGAACTACAAAAACTTTTTTAAAACATACACACCTCATGATCCCACTCATCTTTGCTCATATTGTGGAAGAAATACTCATTATGTGGATCATTGTTTTTATCGAATTGAAAGTTTTCCTAAAAGGAAGCTTGCTTGGGTTTCAAAAGGAACCATTATGTTTGCTAACCCAAAGGGACCCAACACATTTTGGGTACTAAAGGAGAAGTTACTTAAAGTTATGGTGTAGGTGTGCTTGAAAGCCAAAGGAATCAAAACCAAGTGGTTCTTGGATAGTGGTTGCTCAAAGCACATGACGGGAGACAAGAACAACTTCTTAAGTCTTATTTCCAAGAAAGGAGGGAATGTGACTTTCGGGGACAACCCCAAGGGCAAAATCATTGGTATAGGTAAGGTTGGTAATAAATCTTCTTATATTGATAATGTTTTACTTGTTGACGGTTTAAAACATAACTTGCTTAGTATTAGTCAATTGTGTGATAAAGGTTATGAAGTTATTTTTAAATCCAAATGTTGCATTGTTAAAAATATTAGTGATAATTCTATCTTGTTTGTTGCTTATAGATCAAATAACGTATATACTATTGAACTTGATGATTTATCTCAACAAGATGTTAAATGTTTATCTGTGTTAAATGATGCTTCTTGGTTATGGCATAGAAGATTAGGTCATGCTAATATGGATTTAATTAATAAATTATCTAAAAAGGAATTAGTTAAAGGATTGCCTAAAACTAAATTTGCTAAAGATAGAATTTGTGATGCATGTCAACTTGGTAAACAACACAAGTCTTCCTTTAAATCTAAGAAAGATATTACTACTACTAGACCACTTGATATGTTATATTTAGATTTATTTGGACCTAATTCGGTTGCTAGTTTAGGTGGTAAATTGTATGCCTTTGTGATTGTTGATGATTTTTCTAGATTTACTTGGGTATTCTTTCTTGCTCATAAAAATGAAACACCACATGTATTTGCTAAATTCTATAGAAAAATTCAAAATGAAAAGGGCGCTTCTATTATACATGTTAGAAGTGATAGAGGTAGGGAATTTGATAATATTTATATTGAGAATTTTTGTGATGACCATGGTATTAATCATAACTTTTCGGCACGTAGAACTCCTCAACAAAATGGTGTGGTTGAAAGAAAAAATAGATCTCTTCAAGAGATGTCTAGAACCATGTTACATGAACATTCTTTACCGGAATATTTTTGGGCGGAAGCCGTTAATACCGCATGCTATGTAACTAATCGTGTTATTATTCGTAAAAAGTTAGATAAGACACCCTATGAATTATGGAATGACAAGAAACCAAATATTGCATATTTTAAAGTTTTTGGTTGCAAATGTTTTATTTTGAATGATCATGATCACTTGGGAAAATTTGATGCTAAATCCGATGAATGAATTTTTCTTGGGTATGCCACTAATAGTAAAGCATATAGAGTTTATAACAAGAAAAGTTTAGTAGTACAAGAATCTATGTATGTTGTATTTGATGAGACAAATCATTTCTCACCCATAGTACGTTTCGATGACGATGTTGAAATTATCCAAAAGGTTTCGGATATTCAAATTTATGATACATCTATGGAAGAAACTTCGAGTGCTCAAGCTCCTCCTAAGGAGTTAGAAAATACAACCGAGCAAAACTCGAATGATTTGCCTAGGAGTTAGAAATTTGTGTCCAACCACCCTATTGATCAAATTCTTGGAGATCCATCTAGTAAGGTCATGACTAGATCATCCTTAAGAAATGTTTGCAATAATGTGGCATTTGTTTCTCAATATGAGCCTAAAAATATAAATGAAGCCGAACAAGATGAATCTTGGATGATGGCTATGCAAGAAGAGCTCAATCAATTTGAGAGAAATAAAGTGTGGACACTTGTTCCCAAACCAAATGATCATACTATTATAGGCACTAAATGAGTATTTCAAAATAAAAAGGATGAAAATGGTGTTATTGTTAGAAATAAAGCTAGACTTGTTACCCAATGATACAATCAAGAGGAGTGCATTGATTATGAAGAAACATATGCACCCGTTGCACGTGTAGAAGCAATTCGCATGCTACTTGCTTATTCATGTTTTAAGAATTTTAAATTATATCAAATGGATGTGAAAAGTGCTTTCTTGAATGGCTTTATTAAAGAGGAAGTTTATGTGAAACAACCTCCCGGTTTTGAAAATCATATTTATCCGGATTATGTATTTAAATTATCTAAAGCATTGTATGGTTTAAAACAAGCACCTAGATCATGGTATGATAGATTAAGTTCATTTTTAATTAACAATGGTTTTGTTAGAGGAAAAATTGATACTACCTTATTTATCAAAAATCATAACAATGACATGCTACTTGTACAAATCTATGTTGATGATATTATATTTGGTTCTACTAACGACAATCTTTGCAAAGAATTTTCTACTTGTATGCAAAAGGAATTTGAAATGAGCATGATGGGAGAAATGAACTACTTCCTTGGATTACAAGTGAAACAATGCAAAGAAGGCATCTTCATTAATCAAGAGAAGTATGTGAAGGAGCTTTTAAAGAAATTTGACATGGAAGGAGCCAAATTCATGAGCACTCTTATGAGTTCAACATTGACACTTGACAAAGACGAGAAAGGTAAAAGTGTGGACATCAAGAAATATCGAGGTACGATTGGTAGTTTATTATATTTGACGGCGTCTAGACCGGACATTATGTTTAGTGTATGTCTTTGTGCACGATTCCAAGCGGATCTTAAAGAATCACATTTACTTGCCGTAAAACGAATTTTTCGTTATCTTTCTGGTACTAGTTCATTGGGTTTATGGTACCCAAGAGAGAACTCATTTGACTTAATTAGTTATTCCGATGCGGATTTTGTGGGTTGCAAAATCGATAGGAAAAGCACTAATGGCACATGTCATTTTCTAGGACACGCACTAGTATCTTGGTCAAGTAAGAAACAAAATTCGGTGGCCCTTTCAACGGCCGAAGCCGAATACGTGGCGGTCGAAAGTTGTTGTGCACAAACTTTATATATTAAACAACAACTAGAAGACTTTGGAATTAGTCTTAGCCACATTCCTATTAAATGTGACAACACAAGTGCCATAAGTTTGATCAAGAACCCCATACAACATTCACGTACTAAGCACATTGAGATAATATATCATTTTATTCGTGATCATGTGCAAAAAGGTGATGTTGATATTGAATTCGTTGGCACCGAATCACAATTTGCTAATATATTCACTAAACCGCTTTCTGAAGATCGTTTTTGTACTATTCGATGTGAACTCGGTATGACTAGAGCTTGTGATATCTAGTTTATTCTAAAAAGTTCATAAAAGGGATTGATAATGCTTAATTTTGAGTATACATTATTTAATTATGCTTAATTTTCTTTTATTTTTATTTTATAAAATTTGCTTGCATTTATGTACACATTCTTATA
Organism: Lonicera japonica; assembly: GCA_021464415.1. Lineage (NCBI taxonomy): Eukaryota > Viridiplantae > Streptophyta > Magnoliopsida > Dipsacales > Caprifoliaceae > Lonicera > Lonicera japonica. The sequence goes on from CM038470.1 coordinate 57,184,860, forward strand.
AGTATTAACAAGTATTTTTGCAGCTTTAGATTAATAATTATTGATTCCCTCCTTTTTGATGAAGAAAAAGGGGGAGAAGTATGTGTGTTATGTGTGTGTGTCATGAGTGATAATGATACACACTCGTTTATTTTATCATTTATTTTATTATGCTATGCTTAATCAAGAACTACTAGTTTGTCTACTTGTTTAAGTCCTTTTCGAACTTATGCTTTCGATTAAGTTGTTTGAACTTATCTTATCTATGCAAGTATTTTTCATTTTAATAATTGCTTGTATATTTTTATCTATGCACCTATTTAGGGGGATCATATTATTCATATGCATAAAATTATTATCTTTTTATAAACACACATTAATTCTATTGTCATCATCAAAAAGGGGGAGATTGTTGACCTTAAAGTCAATTAATCTTATTTTGATAATTACAATAAGTTAATAAAGTGTTATTTAACTCGGTTGTTCTAATGATAATAGCCATTTTAACCGACATATCTTCCGACCAAATATAACTTCAAACCGAAGCAAATCTCACACAAGCTTTACAAACGCCTCTACTCACAAGAAATGAACACAAGTGATATACATGTGCTATACAAAGCCAAGAAAAGATCTAAATCATCAAGCAAGTGAAGATATGCATAAGAATGATCTCCATATGTTCTACAAGTTTGATAAATGCATAATTTTGTAGTCGATAACGCCATTTTGATTGTTACTATCGCGTTTATCTTAACCTAGTTTAATTAAATTAACCCACTTTTGCACATACACTAAAAATATCAAGAATTGCTTTAACATGGCTCAAAGTAGTCTTTTCTAGTGTCTTGATTGTGCCCATAGATTTTGGAAGCAAGTTGGGGAGCTTTGGGAAGTTTACAAGAGAGATAGAAGCCAAAAGAGAAGAAAAAAAGTCTCCCGAAGTGTCCTCTGATCAATCAGAGGAGCCTTTGATTGATCAGAGGTCACCTTTTAGTGCAAAATCTCCTTTCTGATCGATCAGAGGGTGCTCTGATCAATCAGATCCCACCTTTTAAGCCAAAATCTATCCTCTGATCGATCAGAGGAGCCTCTGATCGATCAGAGACCTCCCATAATGCACAACACAGCCCCCAAAAGCAGCTTTTCTCCCCTTTTGATGCATTGAAACTCACCAAAAAGTGCTGGACTTTTTATTTTTGTTCTAGGCTCAAGTGTTTACCCAGGGGTCCCTTAGAAAGTGTGATAGAATAGCCATTTTTGGCATTGTTTTGCCTTTTTATTTAACTATTTTCTTTGTCCTCATTTGGGGATATGCAATTTCTAGATCTAGATTAGTTATTTAAGTGGCTTTTCCCTGCACTTTGTTTATTATCTATCACTTGTAAGAAATCTAGTTAGAGAAACTCCTGAGAGAAATGGAAATCCCTTTAATGGTTTTTGTTTATACAACTATCATGGAGTAGTTTCATTGCTAAGGCTAGAAGATGAAGTTTGCATTGCATTAATTATGTAAGTTTGTTTCTCATTCCATTGTTAGTATTGTTAAATACTTGTTGAATCCTTCATCTTCTCCATTCAATCAACCATTCATAAGCTAGTAAGATAATCCTCATAAGGTGATTAGACTTTCTATGCCTTGTATACATAGATCTCAAGCATTAATAAGGAGATGATACATTTGTGTATTTCTTTTTAGCCTATGTCCATTCCTTCTATGATTGAGATACTTTACATTGCCAAGCATGTTTAGTCTTTGAATATTCATAGAAATACCATAAATTTGAGATTCAAATCCTTGAATGCTTTAATGATATGTTGAGTGCTTTCTACACTTTATGTGATTTTGAGACTCAATATTTTCTTAGTTAGAGTGTTGCCAATGAGGATCTCTTAAGTTTATGCCATAATCAACTACACTAATCACCTTAAGGATTCAATTTGTATTTATCAAATGTGTCTAAACCGGATGATTTAATCTCCACCTAGACCTCCCATTCTTAGACAAATGAAATGTTATGATTTATTGAGCTAAACTTTTTAGTTGGCCATTTTCATAATCAAGTCAATTGCCTAGGGAAAACTAACAATGAATTCTCAATGCCTAGTTTAATTTTATGCCTTTTCTTTTGGTGTATCTCAAGTCTGCATCTTGGTTGGACATTATATGGGAATGGGTTGCACTTGCTTCACACCCTTTGTTACAAGATAAAAATGAGGGATACATTTGTGTTGAGTTTTACTTACACCCTTTCTTTATATGGCATTTATATGGGAATGGGTTGCTCTTGCTTCACACCCTTTTGCTTAGAAAAATGTAAGGTGCTCAACACTTAGGAATTGCATTGAGAATTTTGAATGAGATTAATTTTACATAACATTGCAAAGCAAATGAATTCTATAATGCCTTAGCCTTTTCTTATCAATTGATACGTCACTTTAATTTTTATTGCAAGACTTTAAAATCAACAACTAAAATCAACCAATCAAATTCTCTTGAACAAAGCCTTGGACTCGTAATCACCACATCGTCTTTCCGACTATCCTTGTGGTTCGACACTTGGACTTACCAAGTATTATAACTTGACGACCTACACTTGGTTTCCTAAGCACGAAGTATTTCCGGCGCATCAAAGTTATCAAAACCAAGAAAGGATCAAGAACATCAAACAAGTAAAGATACGCACAAGAAAATCAAGCATCACGAATACTTGAATTATCATTAAATGGAGTGAGTGCTTAGATTTTATGTAAAGATACTTTATTGATCAAATCCCTATCGCTTAAACATATTCTTACATCTTTTAAAGATTGATTCAAACTAGCTTGAAATTGAATTTATTTGAAAAACATCATTTTACAAAAATCGAGTTTCAAAATAAATTCATATTAATTTTAAATGATCATATTTTAAGCTATAATAAAAATGGGTATCTTAGAAACATATATTTGAGGTTCATAAATCATTAGAATTTTATTTGGAACTAAATTATTAAATTGGAAAAATATTTTTATTTTTCGTTTAAAATTCGCTCAATTTTTGCCCAGTTTTGATCTAACGGTAAAATGGAGGCCTTCCCGAACTCCGATTATTTTGAAATTTTTACAGTAGTTATACAACATCTCCTGGCAATTTTGAATAAAATTTGAGCATGATCCAACGGTTGAATTGAGATAAATTAACAAAACAATTTTGAATTTTTTTTGTCAAAACTAGCTGTTGGAAAGTTTGAAAATGTATACCTTGGAGCCAAAACCTCTCTTAATCATCCCCAACGGCCATATGATTTTGTAAGCTATAAATATGATGTCTTAGACATGTTTTAACACACTTGAATCATTCTACAAACTTATTTTACATATATGCAAAGTTATTCAAGTATTCAATTCATCTTATTGGTCAAATTCTTCATTTTTGAGCTATATACTTTGATCAATTTTGATATCTGTTAGTGTGAGCTTCATTTGTATTTTGTCATATACAAGAGAGATATTGTACATTGGTATTTGTCACCAAAACTCATTTTGAATCATAATTGTGAGAGGTGTATCTCATAGATTAGCAAGAGGGATTTCTTGTGAAAGTATTGAAGGAATACTTGTGAGAGTGTGTGATAAGAATACACTTGTAGAGGTTTGATCTTCACCCAGAAGGAGATCGGTTATAGTGTAAATTCTCGGGGAACTAACCGAGCGCGGAGTAGGGGGAACAAGCCGAACCGTGTGGACAAAAAATCTTCGACTTCAAATTGGTTCAATCTTTCTTACTCAATCTCTTTATTTATTTGTTATATTAATTGATTGAAGTTGCTTATATTATTGCTTATTCTTGGGATTGATTATTTAATTGATTGTTTTCCTTGATAAACTTATTTAACTAAGTTGCTTTGCTTAAATATTTTAAAAACGTTTTAATTCCGCATTAAGTTTTTAAAACCCTATTCACCCCCCCTCTAGGGTATTTTCCGACCTACAGAAACAAATGTCGCAGCTTGGCCTGGATTGCTTCTCATGCACAACTTTCCCTTCCATCACTAACCCTGACCCTCCATTTTTTTGGTTACGACAAATTTCAATCTCCTAATTTTGAATAATAAACATTATTTCTTCATTCCAACCCTTTCTTCAAGCAACACACAGTATGGGCTCATTTGGTTGGCGTTTTAGAATATTTATGTCTTCCTAGAATCCTAAATCCCCTTCATTTTAGGATTCTAGTGTTTGATTCAAGCTTTAAAAGGAATATAGGAATCTTTGGAATCACTTTAATATATTTCATTCCCTCTTGAGGAGGTGAGTTTATTTCCAGAATCGATTTAATTTATTAAATATCATTATATACATATATGACTCAAAGCAAAACAGAATAAAGATATCTCATTTTGGCGTTAGTAGAGGATTAGATCAGCTCAGATCATAATTAATCACCAAATAATCCAGTATGATCCCCCACAAAGAAAAAAAAAACACTATGGTCGATCAGCTATAAAAATTATCAATATTCCGCAAAACACTTTGCAGCCTTAGAATCCAAGTATAGTAGTTTAATTAAAAACTCATAATTTTATTTTTGACCCCCTAAATAGTTGATTTGTTTATGCCATTTAAGGGGTGTGAAACTTAGTCTGTTGCTCACAAATTAAGTATACCAGCTAGAGTACCCTTAATTACTTACCATTGAGGGGAGAATTTGGTACGTGAGCTGACTAGATCGAAAGTGCTATTGCAAACCTAATTTATACTAATGAATCAAAATAATTACAATGAATGTATGTAAAATATTTACTTGAGTTTTGCTTAAAATAGTTGAATACGTACTGAGGAAGAGGATTAATACACATCAAATTGAACTATCAATAACTAAACTAAACTGAATTTGAATACTCAAAACAGAATAATTAACTATTTAAGAAGTAATTCTAATTAACTATCAATCAACTAAAAAACGGCAATGGGATTGAGATTTAAGAGGGGTGAATAGGAATAAATCTTACATGGACAATGGTGGTGGTGAACGACGGTGGCGGCGATGAGCGAGGGCAGTGGTGGTGGTGAGCGAGGGCGGTGGTGAGCGAAAATGGGGGCTAGGGTTTTGAGGTGGTGATGGTCGGAAATGGGGGCTAGGGTTTCGAGGTGGTGGTGGTCGAAATTGAGGGAGGAGGGAGAACTGAGAGATAGAGGGAGAAGGAGATTGTTTCCCAAAAAACTGAAATTGGGGTGAAGGGTTTAATTTATCCTATTCACTTGGGCGACGTAGGTATTTAAGTACGTCTCATATAACATAACCTAAGCGACGTAATTTAATTACCTACAACGCCCAAGTGAATTTCAAAATTTCAGAATATTTTAAATTTTCGTGAAAATTTAGGGGGGGAAACCTTTTGGGTGACATAGTTTTTATTTGTACATCTCCTAAGAGTAACTTAGGCGACATAGTTTTTATATATCATAGTATTCATCGAAGAACTTCTTTTGGTTACATATCATATGTAAATTGCTATGGGCAATCTTACACCAATTAGACTAACATGTGGAATCTTTAATAATGACGACGAATCATCTCTATATCATACATATCATAGTGTTCATAAAGACAACACCATAAAATATATGCTAAGATAAAACAAACAACTACTGAAGATAAACTAGAGACAACGATGATTAGTAACAAAATGGCATCTTTCATTAAGGAGAGAGGGAAATTACAATAAGTCTGCAACTTATCAACCAGACTACAACTCCATACTCGAATTGCCAAAAACATACAACTGAACTCCATATATATATAGGAGAAAAACTAAACTAAAAGACAAGGCCTAAACAAATGGCCAACAAACTTTAAAAAAGCTACTTTAATAAAGCTAAAGAAAATCATAAAATGACCCAATACTATTACAACAATAATACAATACTTTATGTCACATCTTGGGACCGTTGAGTCAACTCGGAAAGATTCTTCTGCCGCCACTGAGCTGGATCAGAGAATTGGGCTGATACGGGCAAACGGACTCAATTTGTTTCATTTCCTGAATTCGGATCAAAGTGTTCATGGTGGTCATGGAGAATGGGCTCTTCATCACTGCTATCTTGACCAGTAAACATGTCCGTATCTGAGCTTTGCGATCTGGTTGACCAGAAATGATCCTCAGCGTAATGGAAGAGATGAACGGTGAGGTCATTACTTAACTGATCTTCAGTATTGTACCATGGGTCTAAACCAAACTTAATCTATTTAGGAACTGAGTATACATCAACATTATTTAAATGACAGATATAGTTTAGGAAGTAGACATAATCCAAATTGTATGGTTCTCGAGCAACTTTGGCGAGATTGTACGAATACCATTATTAGATTATTGCAGTTTGGGGTTCCATGGTGCTTGGAGGTCTGCGCTGAGGGTTATGAAAAGTGATCAAAACATAACGGTGATGATGAGTATGGAGATCAACTTTCCATTGACTGGCTGGTTTAAACCAACGGAGAAACCTTAACAAATTTTTGGAGCCTGGATGAGCAATGTCATAACTTGTGCTGTGAAAAACTTCATCACGCTCTGCCATTCTGATATAGTCAAGGAGGATAGGAGCATCAAATAGGAATGGGATTGTATATACCTTAGTGAGATACCAGAGTAACATAAGAGCTTGCTTGGGTAATCTTGTTGGCTTGTGGATGTGGAAAAGAGAGACAAATGGGTAACAAGGATGCATTTTTAAACCACGGAACACAATACCATACTTCTGAATTGTGAGATTAAGATACTGGATGATCATATCTTTATCTTAACGGATTACCGCTTCTTTACCTATTTTTTCATTGATATCCTCTGGAAGGAGGGAGACAGCGTCAAGTACAAGAGGTGTACTAAATGAATTTGTATTAGAACAAGATGAAGGGACTGATGTGGAAGAAGAGGTCTGATTTGAGTTCATTTTGAAACACCGATTAGAAGGGTAGGCTAAGGGGCTGATGGATGGGATGACTTGGAAAATACCAAGGTAGGTCAAGGGACAAATCGAAGGGATGACCTGAGGAATTTGCTGAGTGAGTTTATATTGATGAGAAGAAAGGAAGTGTGAGGATACACTATCGGCTGTGGTGGTCTAGAGAAGAAGTCAGCAATAGCATTATTTTTCCCTTGAATATGGACAATGGTGAATGACTATTATAAAAACCATTGTGACCAACGGAGTAACTGAGAGTTTGGAATCATCTTTTTCTTGAAATTAATCATGTTTGGAAAAGCTTTCATATCTATTTCAACAAACAAATGATGTCTAATAAGGTGAAACTGAAATTTTTCAATGCCACGCTTAACTGCAAGGATTTCCTTGAAAGTCGAATGATAGTGCAATTCACCAGCTTTGAATTTGCCACTCTTGTAACCGCATACGTGATGTGTTCCATTATTTTCTTCAATCAAAATGGCTGCCCAAAATTCATTGCTTGCATCAGTTTGTAATATGCACTTTCCTTCAGAAGGGATTTGAAAAGGAAGTAAGTTCTGTGTTAACTCCTTGAGATTCTGAACACTCTTGGTTTATGCATTTAACCAAGGTATGGGGTCCTTCTTTAGCATTGTAGAGAGGGGTGCAGTAAACTTAGCAACACAATGGATGAACGGAGCCATGTAATATACAAGTCCTAAAAATTGCTGGACTTGCGTGACAGATGTAAGCTTGTCAGGAAACTTGAGGAGATCCTTTGCTATATGGGGTTGTAACTGTATCTTGCCATTAACAATTCTCATTCCCAAAAATTCTATATCATTGGTTCCAATTACCAGCTCTGTGACCCTGACTTGACGAGGACGTTAGGGATTTAACGGGGGAAGATTGTAATGACCCAAAATATCTGACATTGGTAATATAATGGGTAGATCCTTGTTTTAAATGTACTTACTCAGTACCCAATTAGCAAGAGGCCTTTTGGGGGTGTGTTGGTGACTTCCGCAAAAAACAAAACCTTCCAGCTCTATGTGCCAAAACAGAAAATATCTTGCTAAACTCAGGACCAGGGCATTACATAGATAGATCTTATTGACCTAAAAGGTCATTAATCTTGTTTTGACAATAACAATAACTTAATCTTGTATAATTTAACATGTGTGTTAATTTAACTATAACCACAATTCAATGATCATTATATGTGGAACAAAACCGACAAACCGAGACCCAGATCATTCATCTTCAAGTATCATTCTCAGATTGGCATAATTCACTTTACACTTTAATCAAGCAAATATTGATTTACAAATTGTTGAAGATCAAAAGTTCAAAAGCGAGTAAAGAACTAAAGCAACTTACTAACCACTCGAAGACTTGTTAAAATTATAATTGAGTGAGTGTTTAAGTTTTTATTATAAAGTTTCTTGATTGATCAATTCTATAGCTTAAATATAATATTAAATCATTCTTAGATTGATAGAACAAGTTTGAATTAAAATCATTTTGAAAACATCATTTTTTAAAAATCGATTTTCAAAATAAATTCATATTAAATTCAAACGAGCATGTTTTGATCTCACGCAAAAATAGGTGTCTTAGGAATATATTTTTAACATCCCCCAAGCATTATAAGTGAATTTGGAGCTAAATTGCAAAAGTCCAAAAATTGCATTTTTGGCCTAATAGGCAGTGTTCATCAATAGACTGATGGCTCTCAGTCGACTGATGAGCCTTGCTTAGTCAACTGATGGTGAAAAATATAGTCGTTGAAATTCTAATTTTTTTTCCATTTTTGGCACCAAACTTTTACCAACTCTCTAAAACGGCCATATCTTGTTTGGGACTATATATACAACATCTAAGACACATTTAACCTATCTTGAATAACTATAATCTCTAATCTTCATTAATCTTCAATATTCAAAGATTTAAGAGATTATTTTGATCAATAATTCTTCATTTGAGCTATAAATCTTGATCAAACTTGATAACTCTAGTGTGAGCTTCCTTTGTAATCTTCAAATACACTTAAGAGTTATTGTATATTGGTTTTCATCACCAAACAAACTTATTCATCAAATTGTGAGAGGTTTATTTGATAGATTAGCAAGAGTGTTTTTGGTGTGAATTTAATGAGCAAATACACTTGTAAGAGGTTTGATTTTTAACCCGTAAGAAAATCGGTTAGTGGAACTTCTCAGGGGGACTACTCAGGCGCAGACGTATGGTTTAAACAATCGAATCGCAAGAACAAAACGTCTTGGCTCATTGGGTTTAATCCTTCCAACTCTTGCTCTCTATTTTATTGTTATATTATTACTTGTGTTTTGGGATTGCTTGGTTGACTTACTTGTTTCTTGATATAGACTTAAAATTTCTTTGAAACTATTTTAAAACGTAATTAAGTTTCCAAAACCCTATTCACCCCTCCCCCCCCCCCCCTTCGGGTGTTTCCTGACCTACATATCCAATTTTCGAGCTTGTGGGAAAGGAAAGGAGGAAAACGGATTTATTTGATAAACAAAAATATGAGGATTGGATTGGTACGATTTCATGAAGGTTATGGTTATGGGCATTTAACAAATGTTCTTGATCTCTAAAATCGATAAAAAAAAATATTTATAAAGTGTCCTCCTTAAAAAATAAAAGAAAAATGACCCCAAAGATTACATTGGAATTTTAGAGAATTCATTTGAAGTGCTAAAATATAGCCATACCCACAATAAATTTAAAAATGGCAATCAAATTAACATTACAATAAGTTAAAGATAGGAAGGAAAAGGACGTCCAAACATTAAAAGGACAAATAAAAAAAATAACTTCTTTATTTCTTTAATAAGACTTTTTTCCGTTAGAGGAAAGTATGTGTCTCTTCATTTATTACAATAAAAAAAGAAACCCCTACCCTAGGTAAGACAGAGACTTATTTCACACATACAATAACTGAATAACATAAAAAATGAAAATGCAAATGCTTTTTACATAGAGCTAAAATCCTTTATTGCAAGCAGAATCACAACAAGTTTTGAACACCTAGTTTTGCTTGATAGCATATGAAGTTTGTATGGCAGTGAGAACGAGCAATATAAATGCAGCAACAACAGAAATGATACTCCATGGACTGCTAAAGTAATCTTCTCTCAACATACGCTTCCATTTGAACCAGGATCCTTTCCATTGGTGCCAGTAGTTTTTACTGTATGCATGCATTTCCAAATAAATAACCCAAAAATTGCATTTAGTGGTATAAATTACAGTTCCCTTAACAACATCCTGAAAAAGGATTAACAATTCCTGCACGTTATGATAAGGATGTTCTATAATACCACAATTTGAGAGCAGGACTACGTCTTTGGGACTTCTTATAAGGCTTGAAAGAAAATAGATATAGCCACTTACTCTTTTAGGTTTGTCACGCCTGGATAGTTCAAATGCAATCATATTTCGAAAATGAGTTTCGAAAAAGATATTCACTTTTATTACTGGCATTTTCAATACTCCGTTGACAAATTTTACATCCAACAAAAAGGCCGCATCAACCACCTTTGAAAACTTAACCCCGATCTCTCGTAGCTATGTTGCACTGTGAGTCGTTTTAAGCCACGTTCGTTGAATCTCACTATGGATAGTATTTTCGATTTTGCCATCATGACACGTCACTAAGAAATCAAGCATATCAGTCGCATTACTCCAATCATCTGGACTTGCATTAACCGATCTCGCTAGACCGGTATATGAGAAGTATTCGAGAATTAGATCAACTAAATTATGCTCCATATATAATAGGTGAAACAAACGCGTAACAATCTTTTTTGGAAATTGATTCTCAAGTAATACCGTGTCGGTAATTATATCACTGATTATCGTGTCCTCAAATGGTATCGTTCGTTCATTGTGAGTAGCAAATTTAAAGAAGAATTCAATCAGAAAGATGAAGTCCAAGATAATCATTTCCGAGAACTCTCGACTGCTAATATTATTAAACTCCTCTTGGTAAGACATGCGAGCATCCTCTTCAATATCTATTCCCACCCGAACCATATCATCAAAACTAACTAAGGACCTTTCCAAGTACCAACCTAGGAACATCCATTTGGACTGTTCCATGGTTTGAAGTTGTGGTTCACCATGGTGGATTGGACCAATTGATACGACTTTAGGAGTGTACACGTCTTCATTTCCTTTTCGAAGGTTGTTAGGAACTCTATAGTTACACGCGACAACGGGCTTTTGATCCTTGACATTGTACTGTGAGAATTTCTTTTTCATTGATTGGATTTGATCGTCTATAGTGATCTTAACATTTTCAGCTTTGGGCTGCTGACTTGACTCTGAGTTTTCTTCCATCTTAGCCATTACTTAATTTCAACTGAAAATTAAGTGTGCAAACAATTTCATATATCTTTATAATCATTGGCAAAGGGGTAAAAAATTTACATAGCTGGGGCTTAGTTATCACAAAGAGAAATGAAGTTAAAAAGTATATTTTGATGTTAAAATTTATTCATGATATAGGACAATACTAGAGGGGAAAAAAATGAATATATGACAACTTGTTAGTCTATAGAAAATAAAATAAAATATTTAAATTTAAAAAGGGCAATTTTAGTGGTAATGTTAACTTGTTTACCAGCTTTCTAATACTTTAGCCAAAGAAAATAATTAAGGGAAAAAGTAACATAATTTGATGCTGCATTGACGACCAGTTAATTAATGAGTAAACTATTGAATTATAAAACAGTAACAATGTATGCATGCATATATATATATATATATATTTATCGGTTTCAATCAGGTCATTTTTAAACAATCCACATTCAATTCAATCCGATTTCAATTTTGGAATTTGGAATCCAATTCGAACCAACCATCTGATCGAATATGAGAATTACATGCAAATCAAACAATAAATATAGGGAATTTGGAATACAATTCCCTATGGGCCCGCATCATACACAGATGTGTGAGGGGGATTAGTCTCAAATCCAATGTGATGTGGGAACACCTTGAGGTAAACCAAAACATATATATCTATATATATATAATACTAAGCTGTAATCCTTACAGAAAGCACTATTAACCATTCAAAACTATTACCCTTTATTAAATAAATTTATAAGTTAACTTGAAAAGAAAAAAAAACGAACATAGAGATTCAAAGTTACATGTAAGAAAATGTAAAAAATTATACTCTCAGATATAATATATGGGTCATGTTAACGTGTGCCCTAAAGGCATATGTTAAGTATCAATTTTTGAAAATAATTAACTCCCAACATGAGAATGGTGTTGTTTTTAATGAACTTTATAAAGTATGTAGATTTATTTTTTCTTTTTCTGATATTCAATTTTCTCTACGCTTGCTTTTAAAGTCTAGAGCTATCGCTTAAATATATATTAGGGTATACCCGTGCCATCCGGCACGGTGAAATAAATAAGATATGATGAAATGATAAAAAAGAGTAACGTGTGATCAATCTAAATCGACATATATCAATCGGTCTATTTTGAACTTATTGTCTAACCTCATCTAATGTTTTGAACAAAAGAAATATATATTCAATATATCTTCATGCTGAAAAAACAAAAAGTAAACCGCATTGGACCGACTTATTTTTTATTTTTTAAAGAATATTTTAATCATATTTTTGTTATCTTATTTTGATTTCGGCAAAATAATTTTTAACAAATTAAATTCAAGGGAAGAAATGAAAGTAATACAACCACATCTACCAATAAATTTGAAAATTGTCCAAAAAATGGACTGATGTATTGTGAATACTCTTAAAAATGACAGATTGAGATGACTAATAATGTATAAACACATAAACTATGTCCTTAAATGTTCCTCAATATTTTTTCTTTATTTTTTTTACACAATTTTATAGTCATGATGGATCTTATTCAATTGATCTTGATTAGTAGATTTTAAATATTAAATTTTAAATTTTTTATTTTAAGTTATATCATTTTTAATGTGGACAAAATTATTGGTGTATGAGTTTATTGTGTGTATATTATTGGTGTGAGTGTCTTAATTTTGATGTGATATCTTGATGTGTGTATAAAACTCATCTAAGGGTGTAAAATTAATGCACACTATAATATGTGTATTTTTAACCATTAGATTCTTATAATTTTTGGAAAAAGTTTTGGTCAAAGATGGTCAAAGATTATTATATATATATATAATATTAATTATTTATTCTTACGAGACAATATTATATGTGAATGGTTTTATATTTTGATCTCATATATATACTTATGTGAAATGTTTTTATTCACAAATTATCATAGAGTACATCCTGCAAGGACATCAGATATGTTGTGTAAAAACTAGATGTGAACTCATATTAAATAAGAAGACATTTTTCTTTTTAGTATTTCAAGTTACCAAATTTCAAGAACTTAAATAAATTGTTTTTTCAAGCATTCATATGGGAAAAAGAAGACGCATGCAATTAAAATCATCAAAGATAGTGTATAATTACAAGATGAGCAAACCTGATCGCAAATGAACTTCAATTTCCACCTTAATTGAGTGAGTAGCCTTCAAAACTAACAACAAATCTCTCTCTCTCTCTCTCTCTGAAATCAATTTTCATTCATTTACTTATGCTCCATTGAGCTGTCTTTGTAAATTATATAAACACTTATCAGTAATAAGACAAAGACAATTAATGTAGGTGAATTATTTTACTAATAATATGCTTGACCTGCAATATATTTGTAATTAGAAAAAGTGGACTTAGTGTTGCCCATTACATTCAACTTGGTTTAGATTTACTCCTGTGTGCCAACAAGGAAACAAACATTGAAAGGTTCATTCACATTAAGGTTTGGTTTATGGACTTGATGAGCATGCATTACTAATTGTTAAAAGATATCAGAGTCGGTCCTAGCAATTTTTAGGTCATGGGCGAAATTCTTTAATTATGCCCTCTTAAATAAATATATTAATTTTTTTATATTAAAAAAATAAATTGATTTTATTTCAATGAAAAGATTTACAAGCTTCGTGTTAAAATGTATAAGTTTACATACCATCAAAATTAATAAAACGAATAATTCAAGCACATATATGCTTCATCTTTAATCTTCATGTGCATTTCATCTTCAAAAAAGTTTCTAGATACGTACTCCAAAGCAACACCATATGTTAAACGTACCTATAAAATAAAAAAGCAGTAATGAAATTTCGACCAAAACAATCACTTAAAATGACTTCATGTATTTTTAGCAGCAAAATCATTAATTATATCTCTATAGTCAAGATTTTCTAAGATGTCCTTTTCAGTACAAAAAATGGCTTCATTAGCAAATTTGAAGAAGAATTCAACCAGTTTTAATTAATTAGGCTCGAACTCACGATGGCGCGACCTAGATGTTCAAAACATAAGTTTTAACCATTGAGGCAACAATAAATTTTAGTAAAATTCTACACGTGCATGAGAATAAGACGTGCACATTCATTATTTATGTGTCCATATCTAATTAATTGTATTACAAGTTTTTACCGTGATTAAACAATGCTCATGAAGAAGAGTGGAATTTGTTTAGTCTCTCCGCCTCTCTTGGATCGTGCTTATACAATTCAGCCCCTAACTTAAAACAAACACTCAATAATTAATCAACTTGTAATTAAAATACGAATATGGTTTTGGTTGACTTCAATTATATATATTCAGTGCATGTATTTATATTCACACTTGAAAGTTGACTTATTCTAGAATTATTAGTTTATATAGGTGACCAAAAGGTCCCCACTTATCACATTCAACAGGCTATTTTTCTTCTTTTTTTCCCTTTGGGTTTTTTCGTTTTTGCTTTGTAGTTTTATTTCTTGATTCATTGTTAGTAAAGTTAAAATACCAATTTATTGTTTCTTTAATTTGCTTGCTTTTTGAATTTGAGTTTTTATTTGCTTCGTCATTTTGGGGTTTATCTTTTTTTGCTTATGAATGAATGCCGGTAAAGTTGAATACCAATCTATTGTTGTTTAATCCGGTCCCTTTTTCAATTTGGGGTTTTTTTATTTGCATACTTTGTTATTGTCAAACTCTTAAGAAGAAGAACGTGCAGAATTATGGAATTTTTTGTCAAACTCTAATTTGCTTACTAAATGGCAATTAAGAATTCTTAAAGGTAATAAATAAAAAAGGGACTTATTTTTCAGAACACTCTCGAGATGTTTCTATCGTAAAACTGACTTTTATTTTAAAAAAGAACATACATTATACTATATCTCGGTTATTAACATGGCATTAGTTTAAAAAATGGTTGACTTTTATGATTTTAACGAGTAAAAAATGAGCTTTCCCTTTCTAATTATATGCATAGAATTATGGTTATAATACCCCATTAGAATAAAAAGTAAAAAGACTATAAAAGGCCAAAGTTGAAAACTACTCTAATATTTTACAAGTGAATTAACCCCTTATCTACAACTAATTAACTTTGCACTTTACAAGTGTCTCTCTATTAATGGCTGTAAGGCCCATCTCAACAAAGTGTTATGTCCAGGTGGGCTAAAACAGATGTCCCATCCTCATGGTCATTTTTAATACTTCTGTTAATTTGAGGCAATCTTCAATCGACTCGGCTATAAGGCCAAAGTCTTGCAGTCTGGGCCTACCCCTTTCCTGTCTGGGCCCTACCCCTTTCCTAGTCTTCTTTACGCCCAATTGTCTAGGCCCAAATCAAATATTTATTTGACTCTCTCAGTTTAATTATTCTTTCAACAAAAAAAAAAGGAAATTAAGTTTAAGGAAATTACACATAGTGTGTGATGGGGTAAATAATAATTTACCATTGGCCTACAAAAATAATATTCTCCATTTTCTTTTTTATTCCACACTTTTCTTTAAATAATTATCTCACTCCATTATATTCCACACTTTCCTTTAAATAATTATCCCACTCCATTATATTCCACACTTTCCTTTAAATAATTATCTCACCTACTTCCATAAAAAATTGCCTTTTGCCTTTCATTTTTATCAAATTTACCTTTGTTGCCATTCTCCATTTACCTATAAATACCTCCTCTCATTTATTCAAAGACAACACAAAAAACGTACACCAAAAACACACCAAAAAACAAGCCAAGCCAACACACAATTCATCTCATCCAAAATATACACTTTCTCTCATATATATTTTATTCATCTTCTTGAAATATTTGTAATCCTAATTCTATATTCATAAATAGAATTGAGGAAATTGGAGAGAGATATTTGTAATCCTAATTCTATACTTATAAATAAAATTAAAGAAATTATAGAGAGAGATTGGTAATCCTAATTCTATACTTATAAATAGAATTAAGGAAATTATAGAGAGAGAGAAGTTGGTAGCTTGTATTATCATTAAAATTGATTGCGTTTGAGCTAATACAAAACAAGCACACACAAAAGGAGGACGTACTACTGGAATAGCATAAGCGCTACCGGGGGAACCTACCTTAAAAAAAATGTCATGTGTTCATCATTGCGCCGCATTTATTTTTTATTCACCGATATTTGCTTATGGATTGGTTAATTATCTATTTCTAGATTTTGACACCATCAGTTGGCGCCGTCTGTGGGAACGATAAGCTCTCTAAAGCTCTCGTTCTTTAAAAATTACAAGTGAATTTTCGGTGAAAAACTCAGAATTCCGCAGGTTTACGTAGCTCAATATTCTCGGGGGCATAACTTTATGCTCAGAACTCCAAATTATGCGATTCTAGAGTCTATTTTGGAGAAAATTTCAAGAGCTACAATTTTTCAGTTCAAGCCGTTCTCAAATTCTGCCATCTCGGGGTTCAAAAGTTCGATACAAACTTTCTGGAACGAAATCCCGCGGGCCTATGGTGACTCAATATTATCAGACGCATAACTTTGTGCTCAAAACTCCAAATCATGCGATTCTGGAGTCCATTTTGAAGAAAATTTCAAGAATTACAACTTTTCAGTTCAAGATTTTTTTCAAATTCGTCCATCTCGGGGTTCAAAACTTTGATACAAACTTTCTGGAACGAAAAAGGCTAGAATCCCGCGGGCATATGGTGACTCAATATTATCACGCGCATAACTTTGTGCTCAAAACTCCAAATCATGCGATTCTGGAGTCCATTTTGAAGAAAATTTCAAGAGCTACAACTTTCCAGTTCAATCCGTTTTCAAATTTATCCATCTCGGGGTCCAAAACTGGGATACAAAGTTGCTGCAACAAAAAATACGAAAATCCTGCAGGCCTACGCTAGCTCAATATTTACGGGCAGATAATCATTCAAAAATCCGGTTCCAAGCTCTACGACTTGCATCCAATGTCTAACGAGTTCTACACATTGATGTTTCGAGCTCAACGACAAGCATCTGAGATCTAGCTTCCTTGAACTAAGACTCGAGATCAACGTCTAGCCAGCCTTACACAATGATATTCTAAAACTCTAAGACTAATGATCAAAGTCTAGCTAAATTTATATATTAATGTTCCAAGCTCTACGACTTGCATCCAACGTCTAACGAGTTCTACATATTGATGTTTCAAGCTCAACGACTAGCATCCGAGATCTAGCTTCCTTGAACTAAGACTCGAGATCAACGTCTAGCCAGCCTTACACAATGATGTTCTAAAACTCTAAGACTAATGATCAAAGTCTAGATAGCTTTACACATTAATGTTTCAAACTATTTATGACCAAAAGTATAACGAGTTTTACATATTAATGTTCCAAACTTTACGACTTGAATCCAATGTCTAAACGAGTTCTACACATTGATGTTTCGAGCTCAACGACTAGCATCCGAGATCTAGCTTCCTTGAACAAAGACTCGAGATCAACGTCTAGCCAGTCTTACACAATGATGTTCTGAAACTCTAAGACTAATGATCAAAGTCTAGCTAGCTTTACACATTAATGTTCCGAACTCCACAAACTTATGGTCAAGGGCTAACAAAGCTCTACACCGGTGATTCGAGTTTTTTCCAAGATTATCTTCCTCGACAAGTGCTCGCTCTCATGCCTCAGCTTTGAAAAAGATTTCTAAGACATCTCGAACATCAGATCTCAGAGCTACTACTAGCTCCCAGGTTGAAGGATATCCTCACCAATCAGCTCATCCGAGCTAAATGATAAGGATATGGGGCAATTGATGGGGTAAATAATAATTTACCATTGGCCTACAAAAGTAAAAAATAATTTTAACATTGGCCTACAAAAATAATATTCTCCACTTTCTTTTTTATTCCACACTTTTCTTTAAATAATTATCCCACTCCATTATATTCCACACTTTTCTTTAAATAATTATCCCACTCCATTATATTCCACACGTTCCTTTAAATAATTATCTCACTTCATTATATTCCACACTTTCCTTTAAATAATTATCCCACTCCATTATATTCCACACTTTCCTTTAAATAATTATCTCACCTACTTCCACAAAAAATTGCCTTTTGCCCTTCATTTTTATCAAATTTACCTTTATTGTCATTCTCCATTTACCTGTAAATACCTCCTCTCATTTATTCAAAGACAACACAAAAAACATACACCAAAAACACACCGAAAAACAAGCCAAGCCAACACACAATTCTTCTCATCCAAAATATGCACTTTCTCTCCTATATATTTTATTAATCTTCTTGAAATATTTGTAATGCTAATTCTATACTCATAAATAGAATTAAGGAAATTGGAGAGAGATATTTGTAATCCTAATTCTATACTTATAAATAGAATTAAGGAAATTATAGAGAGAGATTGGTAATCCTAATTCTATACTTATAAATAGAATTAAGGAAATTATAGAGAAAGAGAAGTTGGTAGCTTGTATTATCATTAAAATTGATTGCCTTTGAGCTAATACAAAACAAGCACACACAAAAGGAGGACATACTACCGGAAAAGCATAAGCGCTACCGGGGGAACCTACCTTAAAAAAAATGTCATGTGTTTATCATTGCGCCGCATTTATTTTTTATTCACCGATATTCGCTTATTGATTGGTTAATTATCTATTTCTAGATTTTAACACCGATAGAATATGTATTAGGGATTTTACTGTGTAAATTGTGTATCATGGGCCATAGTGGGCTTCCTTGTAAACCCTATTTACTATTGCATTTGTACCCTGTTTAAAGGGCTCATCTAATGAAGAATTGAACTGAGTTGTTCCTATAACACGTTATCAGCACACTCAGAGCTAAAAACCCTAACCCTAAAAAAAATACGCTAGCCGCCAGCCGCCATCACCGCTCGTTTTCGCTCTAGTCGCCCAACCTTCAAGATCCGATCATATATATTGAGGTTCCTTTCTATTTTGATTAATATACATATAGTTTACGTAATTGATCACAATTATATATATATATATATATTTTATATATATAGTTTAATGTTATATATATACGGTATGCTATATATATATAGTTTATATTACATATATATGTAAGCTGCTTTAGTCATAAGCTCAAACGGATATATATTATGAGCATGCTATATTCACCATATAGAGAAACAGTAATAATAGTGCCTAGATTTGTATACAGATGCTATACCCCCCCTGTTTTGTTGCTTTGATTTTTTTTTTTGAAATTAAAAGACCAAGATTAATTATACCCTTGATTGCTTAAGTAAAATATTATTCACCTTTGTTTCGGTTTTCCGAATGGACTCATGTATATTTGAATACTAAAGACTCCTTATATGAATTAATTACCATTTACCTGATAATTGTATACCATAATTAATTACCAAATAATGTATAAGGAAGAATTATCATTGTGTTCGATTTATATATTATATAAATCTGTAGAATTGTTTCTATTTTATTTTAAAAACAGTTTTTATTTTAATTAAATTTTTGTTTAATCTTAAAAACAGTTTTTATTTTAATTAAATTTCTGTTTTATCTTAAAAACATTTTTTATTTTAATTAAATTTCTTTTTTATATTAAAAACATTTTTTATTTTAATTAAATTTCTGTTTTATTTTAAAAACAGTTTTTGTTTTAATTACCAATTATGCCCTATAGAATCCATCTATATATGTGAACCAAATTTTGTAAATCTATCCTTGAAATTCATCTACATGTAATTATATGTAGATTGTATATATATGTATAGTTTATGTAAATGTGAAACTTACTTTAGATATATATATATATAGTTAAGGATTTAATATATATATATATATATGAATTTGTTTCTAATACAAAAGAGCAGTTTGATTTAATGTGGTTTTGAATTCCACCCCCATTTACTGACCACTCTATAGCCAAAATTTACACAATATTATGTATGCCATATTTGAGATGGACTAATTACATTTATAATTGCTATAGTTGTGGAAAATCAGCCTGCTAAGAAAATTAGAATATTACCTATATTCTTAATTATTTTATTTTGTATGTCATAAATTCAACAATTGCCATGATGGTGAAAGTTCATACGCATTATAATTACTATGATAAAGTATTTTCATATAGCATCGAAAAATGTGACCATTATAGATCTTGATTTTTGAAATCTAATTCATAATCATGAAAAATAACTAATATGGATGTACTCATAACTGTGTAATATCATCTTTATTATTTATTAAGATGGCCGACCCAACGCGACCTGAATTTGACATTTTGGACTCAGAAGGACTTAAGAGTACCATCGGTGGGTTTCTGATATAGAAACTGCCTTTGTGGCTAAAGAATACTCTGCCACACTTACTGACCTGAAAGACCCCACAAACAACGGACCGTCTGACAAGGTGAAAGAAAATGCATTAATGTTTATATGGAAACATATTGAGCCTAGCCTACGCTGGGAGTACCTTCAGTTGAAGACACCTAAAGAATTATGGGATGCTATTAAGGGAAATTTTGGAAACATTCATAACACTTTGCTCCCAGAATTAACCATGTAGTGGAATGAAATCCGCTTGCTTGACTGTAAAAGGTTAACGACTTCAACAAGGATATGCTGCGCCTAAATGCACGTCTACACTTCTGTGGAAAGGATCTCACAGAAGATTATATGATTCAAAAGACCCTTTTCATTTTTCCTACTTCAGCGCATATACCAACGAACCAGTATAGGCTCGAGTATGATAACAAAAGAATCACAACATTCAATATGCTGATCAACCTACTACAAGTGGCTGAAAGGCATAATGAGGTTCTTTTGAATAATAATGACAGGCCCGTCGGTACAAAGAGAATTCCTAAGGCCAATTACGGTAAAATGAACAATAAAAAGAACCCCAATGTAAGGGGGGCTGGACGTGCTAATCCCTACTCACGTGGCAACAATGCACAACGTGAAAATGGATGTGAGAGTCGTGGTACGAGTCGTGGAGGTTCTTCCAAAGTATGGAGAAGAAATGGTGCTATTAGACCTAGTGGTCAGGGAAACAAGATGAAAAACACACCTAAAAACTTTTCAGTCAAAAAAGGAAAGAGTTGGCGATGAGCCATGTTACAAGTGTGGAGTTGCTGGGCACTGGTATAAGAACTTTCATGCAAGTGCTAAAGTAGCAGCGAATCACAAGAGATATCGAGAGTTTAAAAAATAAGAATCTCATTTTATGAATGAAGAATATAATAACGCTAATGTCAACTTCACAATCGCAGACTTTAGTGGTAAAAAGGACTTTGCTCAATCAATGCATGCACTCGATTTTGACTGATCTTCTTTTTATTCACTTTATTTTTCATAAATAGTTGAATAGGCATATTGCCTAATTTTTAATAAGACTACGGTTTTGTCTTAAAGTTTATGTTGATTGGATGAATTAAATTTCTAAACAAGATATTAGATTGATTACTATTAGTTTTATTCGAATTTTATTCTAAAATAATTGAATTTGTTTGTTTTATTACTACATAGTTCGGAATTTATACTCGATTTTATTACTGTAAAAATGAATCGATGATAACTTTAATGATTGGTTGATAGTGGGAACACTATAGCTATTCAACGAAATAGGCAATTAATAACCTATAATACCTATGTGACTATGATGATTAAATCATTATAAGAGCAAAGAACTGCTTAACCATTTTGTTGCTAAAATGGTTTTTAATGTCACATACGCTTTATATGCACCAAAAGCGACCCGAACTTTGTTAATGACATTCATAGCAATAGTAATCATACAAAAACCAAATTTAAGAATGGAATAAAAATATATTTATTTTACCTCTAAACAAATGTGTAAACAAACACATTTTAAAGAAACTTATGAGTCATTCTAGTGGAATGTACCCCACTACGATAAGGATTGTCAAATCCTATGATGTCACCAACAATGTACTGTGGGACATAGACTTATACAGGGTTTGGCATGCTTGCCCAGTGCACCTTGGTCATGATGATCCATGCGTTAAATTACTTACACGGATATCCCTTTTTTTGAGTGACAAATAAATGGGACAAAAAATTCAACACATTGCAACGTGTTGATACTAGTAATGCTCAAAAGTAATTCTTGATTTTTGAAGTATTGGAAGCCATATCCCCTTTCCCATTATGCGTAATTGATCATGTCAAAGGAATGACACCCCATTTTTCAAAGCCTGCTCTTTAGCAAAAATTGGATCGAGACCTTCTTATGCAAAATATACAAAATAAAATATACCATTTTTACAATATATATTTGTAGATAAATCCATCTAGAGTGCGGAACCATTCAAAGTACTTTATAGATCTGGTGGACAATTCGACATCCTGGTCACATGTCGAATAATTGTCTATAAAAAATGCTGCATTTACAAACCTTTTAGCACATATTATACACTTAAGGGCTCACCACCTTTATTGCTATATCATGTCTATAAGACTCGACAAAGCTGGAGAGTTTACATCATAAGAACTTGATGATCATTGCATAAAATCAAAATAAAGAATCCCGTTTTTCATGTGCATACACAAAAAGGTCTCACAAAAAGCAACCATCAAAAGGATATAGATGGCAGATAGGGCATTGGTTATGCGCACTATATTGCCTATATATGCCTGGAATTTATGCAATATTGCACGCAACTTTACTTATTTGTTTCAAGGTCCAATATTAAAAAACTATTATATGTGTACCAGTTGGTAACTAGATATTAGCCTGATATTTTAGCATATGTGCCGATTGTGCCCCCACAGTGCACTAAACTGGGCTCACTGAGGCAATTAAGATTAACATTGGATATGAATCCTCAACGATAATTCGCTATTTAGAATCCTTGTCAGGTGATCTCTTTACCACTAAGAATTGCGGATTGTCACTTTGATGAGACAGTCTTCCTGTCGTTAGGGGGAGATATGAAAATAAATTTTCAAGGGAACGACAAGAATTATCGTGGTCCCCAGTCTGTCTCATTTTGATCCCCACACACATCACAATGTATAGTGAAGTGAAAAGAATAATCGATCTTTAAAATATAACAGATTCGATGCTTGATACATTTACTTATATCGAAAAGTGATGGGATCAAACATACTAGCTGCAATATGCCTACAAGGTTGAAATTCCCTAACAAGGGGTACAATGTCGCAGAAAGAGATACTGGAACCACACTTAGTGGAGGTGTGGTTGAGGCCATGGCTCCTCAAAGGAAGAGAGGGAAGCCACTTAGTTCGACAAATACTCACACAAAAGAAGAGGTGGAGTAAGGCACAGATTGATCAATTAATCATTATTATAAAAATTCTTTTCATGAAATTATCTCTGATTATACTTATGCCCATAAATCAATACTGGGGGACACCCCGAAGTTATAATAATTCCAGAGAATAAATAAATCTCAATGGGTTAAGGGATGTCATATGAGTTAATGGATGCATTAATACACTGTTGCTCAAGGAATTAAAGAGCACGATGATGTCGAACCTCGCTTTGTTGCAAAATGTTAACCAAGAAAAAAATTGGCCTAAATAAAAATAAGCAATCCAGACATAATTAGATTCTTTGGCAAAGAAACAGGTATTTGGTCCGGTAGTGCTAACCACGCCAAGTGTAAAGTCTGTAGGACATAAACAATTATTTGCCATAAAGCGTAAATGAGAAAAAAGAAGTTCTGAAGTAAAAGGCTCACCTTGTGGCGCAAGGTTTCCTATAGACGCTTTGGAATTGCCTAAATGTTATAACGTTCCACTACTTAGTTAGCTTGGTAGTTTTCGAAGGGCTGAAAATGCAGCTCATGGATGTGGTTAGTACATAACTCAATGGGGATCTTGATTCAGAGATATATATGAAAGTGCCTGATGGCCTTACATTACCTAAGTCAAGTAACTCTAAACCACGGAGTGCGGTTGTAATTATGTTAAAACGCTCACTTTATGGATTAAAACAATCCGAACGGATGTGGTATACCCGTCTAAGTGACTACTTGATTGGGAAGGGATATAAGAACGATGAATTATGCCCATGCGTATTTATAAAGAAAACAAGTTTCGAATTTGCAATTGTAGCTATATATGTTGATGATATGAACATAATAGGTACTCTTGACAACTAGCTACTTGAAATCCAAATTTGAGATAAATAATCTTGGGAAAGCTCGAATTTTATTTAGATCTTAATCTAGAATATCGAGCTTGTGGAATACTAATCCACTAGTCTGTGTACGTTCAAAAGATAATCAGGCAATTTAACCTGGACAAAACGCATTCTACTAGCACTCCCATAGTTGGTCAAAGTTTAGATCAAAGGAAAGATCAATTTCGTACAAAGTAAGATTACGAAAATATGTTGGGAGATGGGATATGAAACTTCCTATCTAAATGCAATATGTGCATTATTGCATTTAACATAACATACTCGACTAGACACAATATTCGTATTGAACTTGTTAGCTAGATTTAGCTCAGCGCCAACGCAGCATAATTGAACACCTAAAAGGAACCATTGGCTTGGGATTGTTCTTTCCCTACAGAGAGGAAAAAGTATATACGACAGCAATATCTAAAGTAAATGATGATGCTAAAATGGCCACCCCCTATATTAAAATCCCAAACAAAATCTTGATTGATTTTGTTGGTGTTGGTATCTTTCTGGCCCACACAAAGCTTAAGGGAGAATATGGTAAACTAGTTCACCAAGTCTTTTCTTAAGGCCATATTTGAAAAGCATGTGAAAAATATAAGGGTGCTTAGGCTTTCCCAACTCTCATGATCGGAGTAATGATTAAGGGAAAGTGTGAAATATGATGGAGTTTTCGCACCTACGTTGTACTCTTTTCCTTAGACTAAGATTTATTTTTCCCACTAGGTTTTATTACTTGGTAAGGTTTTTAATGAGGCAATGATACATGCATAAGATTTTCAGATTTCTTGATTAATGTAAATATCAGGGGGAGGTGTAGACTTGAGGATGAGTCTAATATCCATGCGACGTTACGTTATACTCTTTTCCTTAAACCAAGATTTATTTTTTCCACTGGGTTTTGTTACTTGGTAAGGTTTTTAACGAGGTAACGATACGTGCAAACTCTATTAATTGAATTAAGGATCAAATGGAAATATAAACTCAATGGAGGAAGTCTAACTGGATTGTTATAATGTTGTACTCTTTTCCCTTCGATCAAGGTTATTTTTTTCCCACAGGGTTTTTGTTACTTGACAAGGTTTTAATGAGGCAACAAGACATGTACCATTCTATCTCCAACTCAGCACAAGGAGGAGTGTTTAAGGAAATTACACATAGTGTGCTATCGTCTAGATAGAATATGTATTAGGGATTTTACTGTGTAAATTGTGTATTATGGGCCATAATGGGCTTCCTTGTAAACCCTATTTACTATTGTATTTGTACCCTATTTAAAGGGCTCATCTAATGAAGAATTGAACTGATTTGTTCCTACAACAAATTATATATTTTAGCATGTAATGAGTTTACTCATTCATTGATGAATAAGACATCTCATCTGCACCAAATACTTTTTATGAAAAAAATGTATTCCTCGAAAGCATGAGCAAGGGAATTAATATCGTAGTAATAATAAAGAACTTTTATTAGAATTTGAATATGTAAATTTGTGTTTCACATAATGCAATACAATATTTTTGTCTCTTTTAACATATGTAATGCTATATAATTTAATTAGAGTTGGAAGGTTTACATAATTTTGGTTGGAGGCTTTATCATGATAATGTAACTTTTTTAACAAAATATGCAAGAGATATTTTGACATAGGCTTTTTTTCCTTTGGGTTTGCACCCCATCATTAATCATAATTGTTTGTCTCATTTAAGTGATAAGACAAAAAATAAGCATCTTACCCTGAAATGATCCAATGCTAATTTGTGATCGAAAAGAACTTATCCCTTTAAACCCACTTAGCTAAAACAAATACTATTTACTCCAATTCCAAGTATTGGATTTGGAGTTCAAGCAACAAAACTAGTTAGTTCAAATTTTGCTCCAATTAATTTCAATGTTTGGAATTGGGTTCTCAAACACAACCACAATGCTCCTACTTTTTTGTTTTAATCGCAATGACTAGTAGCATCAATCGTAATGTATGAGGAAACGAAGAATATAGCCGATATACAGAGGAATGGCACCTCGGAACTGAATTTTCAAGTAATTTCAATTAAATATGTGTTTGCTCTAATTTCAGTTCTAAACCCTTGGAATTGGAATTTGATATCTCAACACTAAAGATACCCGGCCAGAGGAATCCAACTATCTAGTCTGGCTTTCGAATTCAAAATTTTGGATACAAACATATATGCTTTCAATTACAAAAATTTTGATATAAACATATATGCAAGAATGCATAATGTATTAGCAATAAGTTTGGATTCAATGAGGTATAGCTTTGTGATGCAGGGAAGCGTATGAGAAAGACACCAATGAAAGAAAAGCCTTCTAAGCCTTGTTGATTCTCAAAAGAATACCAAGAACGTTAGGGAAGATAGAAAAAGAATACTCTTTATTGATAAAATTGACTGCCTTTAAAAGCTTACAAAGAAACCTTTTATAGGCTGCAACTCAAAAAGGAAAGGAATTAATGCATAGTACTTAAATTAAGAAACTATTGACTTTCTACCAGAATGCTAATGTCTATGATTTGGGGGCTTAAATCATGGGATTTGTATAGTTGTTAGTTGCCTTGTTTTTAACTCCTACCCCTTTTGCACCGGTCATCTTTGGTAAGAAAATCCAACGCAAGGCTGTCTGCATCATTCCCCCCGAGCTGAAAAAAATTCGACCTCGAATTTGCAGTCATCTCGTCATCGGAAGAGTTATCGCCTTCGTATGGAAGTAGGTGTTTAATGTTGAACACATCAGTGGTACGGATATGGCTAGGCAATTTTAAACGATATGCATTAGAATTGATCTTTTCAATGATTTCAAGGCGTCCTAACTTTCGAGCTGCTAATTTGTTGTACTCGCCCACAGGAAAACGTTTTTTAGTGAGAATTGCATAAACAAAATCTCCAACTTCAAATTCCAAATGACGTCGTTTTTTGTCAGCATGCGCTTTGTACTTGGCAGTGGTGTTGAGGAGCTTCTCATGAGTCGCTTTATGAAGTGTTTGAAGATGAGCGACAAGATCTTTAGCTTTGCCATGAACACGTGTCAGGTTCGAAGTGGGAGCCAAATCGATAGGTGAGCGTGGATTATACCCATAGATGATGTGAAATGGACTAAACCCAGTGCTACGATTAACTGAATGGTTGAAAGCAAACTCTACTTGATAGAGCTTCTGGTCCCATGACTTTAAATTTTCTCCAACGAGGCTTCGCAAGTGATTGCCCAAAGAACGGTTGACCACTTCTGTTTGTCCGTTCGTTTGGGGGTGATAAGCTGAACTGAAGTTCAATGAAGTGCCCACCAATTTCCATAAACTTCTCCAAAAATGGCTAAGGAATCGGGTGTCCCTATCAGAGACAATCGAAATGGGGAACCCATGCAAACGATATATCTCTCGAAAATATAATTGTGCCACGTTGACTGCATCAGTTGTCTTTTTACAAGCAACAAAATGCGCCATTTTGGAGAACCTATCCACAACGACAAAAATTGAATCATTCCCTCTTTGTGTTCTCGGTAGGCCCAAGATGAAATCCATGCTCACATCTGACCACGGTTGAGATGGAACGGGTAAAGGCATGTATAATCCTGCATTCGTGGCAGCACCTTTAGAAACTTGACAAGTGTGGCATCTCTCTACAAATCGGCAAACTTCCTGCCTTAGCGAGGGCCATTAATATGAACTGGAAACAAGAAGGAGTGTCTTATCTCGACCCATATGCCTTTCATTGTGTAATTCTTTAATGATTTTTTGTCGCAAACTAGATTTCGGAATACATAATCGATTTCCCATAAACAAGAAACCATCATGCAAATGAAATTCTGAAGGTCGACCGGCACCAATATTATCCAAGATAGGGGCAAAAAAGGTATCGGTAATGTATAACTCTCGACAAGAATCAAATTCAATTACCTGATTGCGCATAACAGTGATGAGCGAGATACGCCGGCTTAGGCCATCATCAACTCTATTTGACACCCCGGAAGTATGCTTAAGGACAAATGTGAATTGCTGTAAATATGCTGCCCATTTAGCGTGTCTACTCGAGAGTTTATCTTGACTATTGAGGTGCTTCAATGCAACATGGTCAGAATATAGTACGAACTCGCGATATATAAGATAATGCCTCCAATTTCGCATGGCTTGAACCACTCAAATAATTCAACATCATAGGTGCTATAATTCAACTTCGGGCCATTTAACTTTTCGCTAAAGTAAGCCACAGGTCTATTTTCTTGACTTAAAACAACACATATGCCCACCTTAGAAGCGTCCGTATGGAGCTCAAATGCTTTGTTGAAGTCTGGCAAAATAAGGACAGGGGCAGTTGTTAATTTGGTCTTGATTAATGCGAATGCTTCAGTTGCTGCAGGCGTCCATGAGAATTTCCCTGCCCTCATACAATCCGTAATGGGTGCCATGATACTACTAAAATGTGGAATAAAACGCCTATAAAAGGATGCCAACCCATGAAAGCTGCGAACGCCAAATAAATTAGTCGGTGTTGGCCAGTCTTTAATTGCCTTCACTTTTGCCTCGTCCATAGATATGCCATATTTGGAAATGACATAACCTAGGAATGTGACCCTTTCTGTCATAAAAACACACTTCCCTGCTGCTGTAAATAGATTTTCCTTACGTAAAACAGTAAGCACTTCCCGTAAGTGTTATAAGTGTAAGGCTGAACTAGTACTGTAAATTAAGATATCATCAAAATAAACAACCACACATTTTCCAATAAAAGGGTGAAGTACCTGGTTCATAACCCGCATAAAGGTACTTGGAGCGTTAGACAACCCGAATGGCATAACCAACCACTCGTACATGCCTTCACGAGTTTTAAAAGCGATCTTCCACTCATCTCCTGGACGTATTCTTATTTGATGGTAGCCACTCTTCAAATCCAACTTGGTAAAAACCACAGCCCTACTCAATTGATCTAAAAGATCGTCTAATCTCGGAATTGGAAAGCGATACCGGACTGTGATTTTATTTATAGCTGTTCTATCAACGCACATCCTCCACGACCCGTCTTTTTTTGGTGTCAATAGAGCAGGTACAACACATGGACTAAGGCTCTCTTGAATGAATCCTTTAGATAATAGCTCCTCGACTTGTCGGCGCAGCTCTTCGTGTTCCATGGGGCTCATACGGTAGTGAGGGCGATTAGGTAAAGCAGAACCAGAGATTAGATCTATTTGGTGTTGGATCCCTCGTAAAGGAGGTAGTCTATTTGGTAGTTCTTCAGGAAATAGATCTGCGAATTCCTTCAGCAAAGGTCTTACTGCCATTGGAATATTGCTCTCCATTTGACTTTCTTTCCCAATCAGTATAAACACCATATTTGTTTTCCCCACTTCTTCAACAAATTTTCGCTTTGACAACAAGTTAGGGTGACCAGTGGTCGTCTTTTTGGGAGGCTCCTCTTTGCTCGGAACAAGAACAATTTTGACTTTGTCAAAAATGAAGCTATAAGTATTTCTCCTCCCATCGTGGTGTACGTCCCTATCAAACTGCCATGGCCTACCCAATAGTATATGACACGCATCCATAGCTACCACATCACACCATACTTTGTCTCTATATTTAGCACCAATTGTCAATGACACCAAACAACAGTTTAGAGATGATTTAAAAACAGTAATAACTTCATTACCTTTCTTTAGCCAAGCTAACTTGTACGGGTTCGGATGGTTTTCTGTTTTTAATGCTAGCTTTTGAACAACCTCATCAGAAACAACATTCTTGCAACTTCCTGAATCAATTACCAATCGGCATACCTTCCCTCCAATGGTGCATGTTGTTTGGAATATATTATGTCGCAGCCAATCGTCTTGGCTACGTGGTGTGAAACACATTCTTCGAACTACGAGAAAGGGCCCTTTGTCCCCCTCCAAATACTCCTCTGCCAACTGGTCATTTGAAGTATCGTACACGAGCTCGGTTTCTTATGTGTCATTGAGTTGCTCTTCGAAATCACCACCTTGATCGATAAAAAGACCCTTACCATAACGACTACCTTTCTTGCATTCAGCCATACGGTGGCCCGGTTCGCCACAATTGAAACAACGAGTGCTAGAACTAGGGGCTTGGGTTCGATTATTTTTTTCTCCGATAGCAGGTATATGGGCTGAACCAATTTGACCCTTCATCGTCGATTGAGAAGCCACATTCTGTGAAGGTGTTATCGGGTTACTTGCAAAACGAGTACCATTACTGTTTCCATCAACAGAGCTGCTAGCCCTTCAATTCCATTGTTTTTCTAGTTGTAAAGCGCGTTGATAGGCATCGGATACCGAATACGGGTCGAACAAATTTAAAGTATCTTGAAATTGCATTCTCAAACCCCCAATATAATGCCCAACCAATTGTTCTTCAGTCTCTGCCAAATCATTGCGGGCCACTAACCAGTGAAACTCGGTTGTGTAATCATCCACAGAGCGAGTGCCCTGCTTTAGATTTTGGAGCTGTTGGTATATCACTTTAATGTAGTTATGAGGTAAAAAGGTAGCACGCATGACTTTCTTTAATTTCTCCCATGAGTCGATCTTCTTCTTACCTTGCCTTACTCGCGTCAGCTTGGTTTGTTGCCACCAAGCCGCAGCTCGCCCACGAAACCTGGTAGCGACGAGCGGAACTCTTTTGTCTTCTGGAACCCCCTTAAAATCAAGGACGTCATCAATTGCGTTGAGCTAGTCTAGGAACTCTTCGGGCCTCCCTCCACCATGGAATTCTGGGGTTTCGATCTGTAACCCGATATCCCACCTCATCTGGTAACGACTGTTGTTACGCCTCTGCCTTAGATCCGCAAACGATTTTCAAAATCACCTTCAGATATTGCATCCTCCGCCTGATTCCGCATTGGTTGTTGATTTTGGCGTTGTACCATTAACGCAACCACCTGCTGGGTTAACAATTCAACTTGTTGTGCTAATCTTGCCATTTGTCATCATCACGTTCATAAACCTCTTCCAGTGGAACTTCACGAGCGTTAGGGCGTCTCCTTGGCGGCATCACTACAACAACAATCCAAGGAAACGAAAATCGCCCTCTGATACCAACTGATGCAGGAGCGTATGAGAAAGACACCAATGAAAGAAAAGCCTTCTAAGCCTTGTTGATTCTCAAAAGAATACCAAGAATGTTAGGGAAGATAAAAAAAGAATACTCTTTATTGATAAAATTGACTGCCTTTAAAAGCTTACAAAGAAACCTTTTATAGGCTGCAACTAAAAAAAGGAAAGAATTAATGCATAGTACTTAAATTAAGAAACTATTGACTTTCTGCCAGAATGGTAATGTCCATGATTTGGGGGCTTAAATCATGGGATTTGTATAGTTGTTAGTTGCCTTGTTTTTAACTCCTATCCCTTTTGCACCGGTCATCTTTGGTAAGAAAATCCAACGCAAGGCTGTCTGCATCACTTTGCATACACTTTTATCGATTACCTTTCCCTCTCCTCTCCTAACTCTCTTGATATTTATATATCGTTTTATCCCTACCAAAAATGAAGTGCAGTGTGTTTTCTTCTTTTGTTAATAAGGATAAGATGGTCATTTTCTTTCTTCAATTAAGTGGGACTAAAGGTTTAAATATCAACTACAAACTTGTCGTGTAAAGTCAAAATTTCTCAATATGTAATAAGTTTTTTTCCGGGCATAATGAATGTACTAAACCTCACAATAGAAAATAAGTTGCATTATTGACTATTAATTAAGTTAAAATTAGTGTTTTGTATAAACGCTAGAGTGAAACAAGTGAAACTAATAATTTAAGACGTAATAATAATTGCTTTATTAATCATTAGTTAGCAGTACCCTTAAAAGACGATTATTAATTTTATCACAGAAAGTCTACAAATGTATATATGGAAAATTACTTGAGACAATTCAAAATTCACATTTTTTTCAAGGCCTAATTCACCAATTGGAGAAAGATGAAAAATGATAGAAATTTTATTTTAGTATATGTGGTCACTCTTTTAGGAAATATATTTATCAATTATATATATAAATATATCAATGATTTAGTGCATTTTATAACACCTGTACCCATGTCTGCACTTTATAAACGGAGCTAAAAACTTGACGTGGCCGAAAATACTTCCGCGCTTAGGAACCAAAGTGTAGGTTATCAAGTTATAATACTTGGTAAGTCCAAGTGTCGAACCACAAGGATAGTTGGAAAGACGATGAAGTGATTACGAGTCCAAGGCTTTGTTTAAAGAAGTGAATTGGTTGATTTTAATTATTGATTTTAAAGTTATGCAATAAAAATTAAAGTGATGAATCAGATTGATGAGAAAAGGCTAATTTATTATAGAATTCATTCGCTTTGCATCATTATGTAGAATCAATCTCATTCAAAGTTCTCAATGCAATTCCTCAGTGTAAGTATCTTACACTTTTCTAAGTAAAATGGTGTGAAGAAAGAGTAACCCATTCCCATATAAATGCCATATAAAGAAAGGGTGTAAGCAAAACTTAATACAAGTGTATCTCTCCTTTGTTTCTTGTAACAAAGGGTGTGAAGCAAGTGCAACCCATAACCATATAATGCCCCCAACCAAGATACAAATTTAAGATACACCAAAAGAAAAGGCATAAATTTAAGCTAAGCATTTGAGAACTCATTGTCACTACGAGAAAACTAGGTTTTTATGGCATTTATTTAGCTACACTATAAATAAATGCCGAGACAAAAGTTTTTGCGGCAGTTTTTAACAAAATATAGGGAATTTACGGCATTTTGTACAAAATATCGGAATTTATGGCATTTTGTAACAAATGCCGCGAATTTGTGGCACTCTCCAATGAGTGCCGCAAATTTGCGGCGCTCTTCAATAAGCGATGTAATGTAATTTTTTCTATTTTTTCTCAGCATTTTGTACAAAACGTTTGGCCATGCCATACTATACAAGATAGTAGTAAATTCTCAGTATTTTTTAACAAATGTTAGCAATGTTAATTTTTATTTTTTTTTTTAACATTTTGTATCAAATGCAAAAAAGTCAGTTCATTATACCAAATGCTAGAGGTTCATGATACTTTCGGACAAGTGCTAAAAAGTTATTCCAAAATTTTAAGTTAGGAGATCTTAATTTGATAATACTTACCAAAACAATACATGAGATTTATTATAATGCAATATTTTTTACATAGTTTTTTATTTTATGATTAGAATATTGATGTAATTATGTGAAACCATTTGTAGTTAAATTTATTTGATGAATTTTAATTCTTTTAGCATGAACAAAATAAAAATTTATTATATATGTATGTGTATCTTTGCACATCTTGTATCAGTTATGTCGAAAAGAAAAATAGTTCAACATATTAATAATCTTGTTTATTTAAATCAAATTTTCAATTATATGTATATGAATTAAATTGATGTATAAATAATAAAATACATAAATAAAAACTGTCATCAATTGAAATAATTAAAAAAAAATCTAAAAAAATTAATCAACGAAGAACTTTATGTAAGTTTTGATATCTCTTTTTGTGTAATGGTATTGGTGATTCATATTTCTATGTGGATATATATTGTATGTATATATATATATATGTATATATATTATAAATGAGTTATTAAAAGAGCAATTTCACAATTTAGTAATAATTAAGTATTTTGGCGTAGTGGTTAATGAGTAAGGGATAAAGGGTGTGTACGCCGAATAATGGCATAGGTCGCGGTTCGAGTCCCACTAAGGGTAAAACTTGTGGGATTTAATAATTTTGTTACTATAGAGTTTCCCGGCATTAATATAAATACCGCAAAAGTAGTTTTGTCGGCATTTTACACAAGTCCCTCTATAAATGCCGCTAATATTCGCGGCATTTGTGAAAATGCCGAAAATCTTTTACGACGTTGACTTTTAAGGTACTTAAACATATGCCGAGAAAAATGCCGTTAAAACTTTTAACGGCATTTATAATGCTTATAACGGCATTATGTTAATGTCGAGAAAACCCACTTTTTTTATAGTGTGTTAGTTTTCCCTAGGCAATTGACTTGATTATGAAAATGGCCACTTAAAGAGTTAAGCACAATAGGTCATAACATTTCATTTGCTTAAGATTGAGAGATCTAGGCGGAGGATAAACCATCTGGTATAGACATATTTGATAAATACAAATTGAATCCTTAGGGTGATTAATGGAGTTGTTTATGACATAAACTTAAGAGAACCTCTTTGGCAACACCTTAACTACGAAAATATTGAGTCTCAAAATCACATAAAGAGTAAAAAGCACTTAACATATCATTAAGGCATTCAAGGATTGGAATCTTAAATTTATGGTGTTTCCATGAATATCAAAGACTAGTCATGCTTGGCAATGAAAAGTATCTCATTCATAGAAGGAATGGACATAGGCTAGTAAGAAATACACAAGTGTATCATCTTTTTATATTATACTTGAGATCTATGTATACGAGGCAAAGAAAGTCAAATCATCTTATGAAAATTATCTTATTAGCTTATGAATGGTTGATTAAATGGAGAAGATGAAGGATTCAACAAGTATTTAACAATACTAACAATGGAATGAGAAATGAACTTACATAATTAATGCATTACAAACTTCATCTTTTAGCCTTAGCAAAGACATTTACTCTATAATAAATGTAGAAACAAGCATTATATAAGTGTATTCCATTTCTCTTCAATGAAGATAATAAATTACAAATTCTAGAGAGAGATCAATTTTCAAGACAAATAAATAAAAATATTAATAAGTCCAAGAGTCTCCCAATACAATAATGGAGAATATATATATAGATAAGTGTGTCGTCTCCCTCTCTTCTCTCTACTAAAGATCCAAGAGAAACTATCCCTTTTGTCCATTGAAAAATAGCCGCTTTTGTATAAAATGCAATATTCTAAGAGGTAGAGATTTGAGCCACTATTTAGCCTCCAAGCTAGCTGTGAGATAGATGAGAAAAATAGGGGAGGTGACATAAAAGATAAAGCAAGCCATTGATTAATCTTGGCTTGATTAGATGATCTAAGTGATGGGAAAAATTCCTTGATTGATCTAGCAAAAAGTTAGATAGATCCAAGTCTTATTGTCAACTCTCGATAGATCAAGGAATGAGTTCGATTGATCGAACTATTTAACTTCCCGTTGAATTTTTGCTTTAAAGGCCAAAAATTGCTCGGTTGATCATTCTTCTTTTACTCAATGAATTTCTAGAGATCTAAAGGTAACAAAATAAACACAAAAATAACTTTCTAAGCAATGTTAAATACAAAATATGCCATGTGTCGCCCCAAATCCCGTTATGAGGTTTAGACCTCCGGGATCTGGTTAATCATGGTGCTGTACGCGACGGTGGGTTTGATATGCTTAATTTAAAAGTGATAGAATAGAAAGTCACATGTAAGGCCACATTTTTCAAAAAATTTCGACATGTAGAGTTTGTATCCTTTTAATAAAACCACCATGTAAATAAGAAAATAAAGCTTAACTAGAAAGTTAACTCCACATCTAAATGATTTGCAATCCATACAAATTTAATACTTCAATATATATACCAATCCCTCCAACGAGGTGCCAAAAATAATTAAATGGCCTTTACAACGCTTATGAATAGAGAGTTTTAATACAAATTAATGATACAATAAAATCAAATAGTTCTAATATCTATAATCCATAAGGAACGAGTCATCCATGGACAATTACAGTCATTTTGGGTCATCAGAGATTTCTAATTTCGTATCCGTGCCGTTCCAAGGAAGTACATGCAAAACTGTTGAAAAATGGGAGTGAGCCAAACACGAGCTCAGTGGGAACTATAGGGTTTTGCATAAGAAAGTACATGTAGTAAAGCACAAACGACGTGCAATAATGAACGTAGTATGAGTCGTATGTCTATGTGTATTTATATATATGCTCATATTATTACCTTATGTATCTACTATAAGGATATAATACTAGTGCCATGCAAACGTTATAAAAATCCTTTATATGCAATGCACACCAAGTGTTATCCCATCCCCGAAAATAATCGAAAAATATATCTGAAGGTACTGCCAAGATATATGTAAATAGTAATAACAAGGTATATGCATCTCCAAAGTAGAATATATCGAAATAAGGAAATATCGTAATAATAAAGGGCATAAGAGAAGTATAGGCACTAATCTTATATTCCTCAATCTCAATCCACATCTGACATCTAGGATTTTACTCTACAATGCACTGTGATTCGGATCTAAGCCCCAAGGTTAGGGTATGCAGCCCCCAGGCTGGGTCCCCCCGTGGACCACCTAGGGTGTAGGGTATGCCGCATCACGAGGTCCCCCTATGGACCATAGAGTATGCCGCTCTGAAAGCGGGGTTTTCTACATGGACCAGGATATGTAGCCGCTAGGCTAGGTCAACCCCATAGACCACTAGTGCCTTACAAAATTATGAAATCAATAAAACGTATTCTCCCAAAGAATATACTTATACATAGTACACATACATGTACACACATATATATATATAAATAAATGTCTCCAAAGTCCTTATACAAGCTATATTTACCACCAAATATGTGTACGTGATGGATAGATAGATTTAACTTACAATGTATTTAATATACATGTTCCATTAAAGAAACCAATGTCATTACTTGATTATATCCATGCAATACTTGAACAATTCTAATAAGTGGACTAGTCGTCTACCTGTAGTAAACTCTTGGCTTGAATGGAATATTATTAGTAAAGCAACTATTCCATTCGATGGCGTAAGTATTCAATGGATATAATTGTTATAATGCTTAGAGGCGAAATCATGTATGACGGCAATGATATTAGCAAATCAATGTCATGTGTATATATATCCATCACATAACCTAATCTACGTACAACTCCATCTCATATACTAAATTCACATACTCCAAGGCTCTTTATAATAGTACACAGATGCTATTCAAGCACACCAATGAGCAAATGGGATTTCTTGTATATTAATAATAATATTCCTTCATCAACTCAAAATGTAGATATGTATATTCAAATAGATACATAAATGATTTACACAGTTTTAAGTCTAAATCTTGCGTACAATCCCATTTCCAAACCATAACAATATATATATAATCATAGAAGGAGTATACGTGCATACGCGCTAGTAGGTCATACCTAGAGCTCGTGGTATCTTAAGATATAATGGGATTCTTACATACCAACATGAAATTATGTTGGAAGCATGAATAAAGTAATGAGATTAACAACAAATCTTAACCCAATACCCCATGTATGTATGTATCAACCAAGCTTATAAGAAAACTCCCAATTTGTAGTGTAAGATCAACACGCATCACAGAATAGTTTGAAAACAAGTTAGAGTACTACTATTCCCACCTTAAAGAAGTCGAATCCTCGAGTTAATAATGCGTAGATGTCGAATAACAAGCCTTGGCTCGAGTTCAAGTATCAATGGTGGGTGAAAGAGGGAGAAGATGATGAATAGTGTAAAAGTTTGCCCAAATCTTATGTAGACATGGTAAGCCCTCAATAATCCTTTAAAAAGCTCACATCCTTCTCTCTCTAGACCCCTCTATGTATTGTGTATGTATCTTGGACGAAAATGGAAGAGGAGAGGGTTTTAGTTGTATAAAAATAGGGTTAAAGCTCTAGAAAACTCGATTTTGACCTCTCAGCAGCTCATCAGTCGAATGAGCACAGACCATCAATTGATTGATGAGCATTACTACCCACTGAGGCTATTTTTTGACAGTTTGGTCACTCCGCGCTCAGTTTTGGCTACCGTAGAGTTAGAATTGGATCTCGGCCAAAACACAAAAATTTTAGATAATTTAATTACCTTTCCAACAGAACAAACGGGGACACATTTGGACTTCGGAAAAAGAATTTATGGCCTTCCAAAGTTGGCCAAAAACTCACTTCAGCAAAAGTTCGATTTTTCGGTGTTAGCCGCCAAATTCAACCACGGCTTCCCGGAATGCGTTCTAACCATGTAAGCATACTTAATATCATTAAAATAACATATTAGAAGTATTGGATCAACCACAGAGGTTACGAAACCAAAACCGACTCTTCAAACGGAGGTTTGGCCTTAAACAAGCTAAGGAGGAGGATTAGTTCGGAAATAAAATACGGGGCGTTACATGCCATGAGACTAATCGCGAGATAAGTTAGCAAAACGAATGATTTTAGAGAGTTAAATGCGTCAAACGACTCCGAAAATGAGAATATTAATGACAATCTTATGCGTTTATCAACTATGCCCAATAGTTTTACATAATTTTAATAGTTTTACTCTCTCATTCTCCTCTCTCAGTTCAATAGTTTTACATAATTTGTTTCCAGACAGAATTTAGTTATATAATGACATTACGAGAGATTTGAGTTTATACCACAAACTCTTACCATAGTTTAATAGATAATATAATCCTAACATACCCTTAGACACATGTTAGCTCTTCCAAAAAAATCATCTCTAAGTTGTCCTGTTAACCTTTCTAATAACTACACAATCTCATAGTCTAATGAACAGACTAGAGATTTTATTTTTATACACACGATGGATAGACCCGTGGTTCAAGTTATGTTGAAGGAGAGGAAGGAAGACTTGAACTCATACCCCTTACCTGTATGAGGCAAGTTTTTAAGAGCTCTGCAGCAAACGTATATCTAACAGGACCAGTGATTGTTTGTTTGAAACTCCAGTTGATGAGTTGCAGTTCTGCACCACGTGATTGAAAAAAAGAGTTTACTATGTTCAAAATACTCCCGAGAATTTGTTGTATCCTTTCTAGAAAGATTCTTTAAGGCTAGTGTTCTGTGCATGTCATTGATTTTGAATTTAGTGCGAGAGGAAAACTTTTGTGGAGAGGTGACATAAAGGCGTTTGAACTACTCTTTGTTTTAAAAATCACCACCGAGGCCTGCTCAGGAGCTAGGTGGCGACCTGACACCTCATCTAGGATATGCTGAAACTAGGCAGAGAAATTTGCGGCTAGGGTGGACGGGAGTGGTTTTTCCCTCCTTTTTGTTTTAATTGTTTGTTCATTATATGTTTGAACAGTGGAGAATGTTCCGATGGTAAACTATTATGCATTTTAAAGAAGTTTAATTTCTTACAGTAATATATTTCAAAATATAAACAATTCACCACTTAGTGCCCAGCCGCCTCCTAGGCGATCAGTGGTCTGGGTGCCCTTCTGCTGCCCACCTTTCATCTAGTGCTTTTTAGAGTATTGCCAATATGGCATACTAAATTTTATAAGGACAGGGCATTGAACATTCTAAAAAGAATCATCATCAAACACCAGGACCTCCCTGAATTGATGAGATCATTTTTACACCGCGGTGCCCATTCAAGTTATGAGAATTTGACTAAAAAAGGTAACAAAGACCCCATAAATATGACTGAGCTAGCAATAATTTATTGATTAGAATGAGGCCTCCCATGTAATCTTGTTTTTGTTTAAGATGGTCCATCAAATTATTTTTGTGGACTAATTCTTTTTTGAAGTTTATAGGAATTTAGTAATCTTTCGGTCCCTAACTAAGAGTTTATATTTGACTTTCACATATTTTAAGAACGCACTAATTTCAACACAAACAAAGGTTTCAAACAAAACTAGCTTCCTATTGTGAGTTTTGCTACGTTGATTATATTTCAAAAAGGAAAGTAAACTCTTAATTTGTGACATTCTAAAAAAAATTAGCGAACTTTTAATTTGGGACATATTACTCTTTTATATCATATACCAGCTTGTGTGTGGTAAGACCATTATGCTAACAATCGACACCCCACCTATATATAACTACCTATGAATATAGTGCACAGGAAAATAATAAATAGCTGAATTTTTTATTGTAGTGGCAGAAGACAGCACCACTTTGCAAGTTTGACGGTTAACCTTTATAGAACTTCAATCAATTCTTTCTTTCCTCACTATTCTTAACGAATTGTAATCGTTATATATATATATATTTATTTATTTATTTATTTTAGTTACACCAAAAGTCAGTAACAAACTTACTAACTATATAATATATGATTCTTCATTCTGGTTCAACCATCTATTCCTGGCTAACTAATAGCTCTCAATATGCTTTAAATTCAATTCAATGTGATTTAACGGTTTTAATTACTATTTTATTTTGACTGATAGGCCCTCACACTTACTAATTGGTTGTAGAAACTCATGCATGAGACAATGGTTATAGATGATATATCATTTTACCTCTCCTCTTCAGAAAATTTGGCCATTTCATACAAATCCTAATAAATAAAATTGATTTTTCCTACATTACAATTATGAAAGGAGAAAAAAGGAGATTATTAGCCAATTAGATGAGGGTGCTGGGAATGCATAATGCGGTATTTAGTTCCTAAAATAGCTCAATTTATTATTCTCTTCGTCTCAAATTAAGATTCTCATTTTGACTTTAGACTTTTTAGGGAAAAAACCGATTTTAACATGATTAATGGTGGACTCTTGTATGAACTTACGGTACTTGCTTGACCAATAAAACCCAAATGCAAAAGTTCATGAAGGGCATTTACTACTAGCTATTATGCAAAAATAAAGTTCTTATATTATTTTTTCCTCAAAAATAAAAATAATTGAAGTTTAGGCTATTTATGGACAGCCTACCTAACCTACACATAACTAATCTAAACTACTCAACTGTTAAGTAACCCTAACTAAATTTTTGTTAGGCCCAATCATATCTATTGGAGATTATTATAATTATTGGCACCTAATGAAAACAACACTTTCTATACACTTAATTACATCAAATCTGGGCTTAATGTCCACATTTAACCATAAATCTCAAGATCTTGCCTTAAAGTTACACATCATACAAGTGTCCAACCAATAAACTTTTTTCCAATATAATAATAAGAAATGGTTATTATAATAATAAAACAAGTTTATAGACACTAAAGTTCAAAAGAATTGGGTTCCTCTGGCTTTTTCTCTTTTCCACAAACCAAAGGGAAATGTCCAACTGGATGAAACAGAAAAAAATGTTGTCCTCCTGACTGTCACTAACAGTAGATTTGCCAATACAGATCGAACAGTAAAATCTCTAGGCGTAGAACTGGTCATTCTTAAAACGACGGTATATATTATTCTTATTGATCGCTTCTTTCAAGTTTTAGTACTTTCCTAATAGAAAAACCGGGATGAACAAAAGCACGAACCCAACATGTCACGGGTTGTTGCCAAGTGGTCGGGTGGGTTGGAGTGCTGGTGTTAAAAGAAATGAAGTGCTCACACTAATATCTTCCATTGGATTAAAAAGAAGGATTTGACCAATTTCTTTATAGGATATTAGGATTATAAAGTTAAAAAACATAAAAAATTATGAGTATGAAACATGATTACGAAAACTAAAAAACATATGCTAAAAGTAAAATGACCATGTAAATTTATTAATAAGTCAAACCTCAGATGAAATGATGCTTTGTTAAAAGTGACATTATGAAGCAAGCATTAATGGGAGTTGATCATTCTGATAGGCTAGTGGTTGCACCAACTGCTCTAGAGTTGAACCAATTAAGTTTTTGCCACCGATCTCACCATCGTGCTCAAACAAAACCTAATCTGCCAACCTGAAAACAACTCTCTATGTTCCTCTTCTTCTCAGTGCTATAAAAGGATCTCCCCCTTTCACAACTTACAGCACTACAATCTCAGCAATAATTCAACAAAGAATAACCAAAAGATGGTGAACTTCAACAGCATGGGCAACACTTTGTGCACTTTCTTCTTCTTAAGCCTCTTGCTTCTCTTTTCCAATGCTTTGTCATTGGCTAACGCAAAAACTCATTACCATGGCTTTGTTGTATGTCTTCTTTCCTTCTATAATCGTCTTAGCTTATAAATATAGATATATGTGGAAGCTAATTGTTTGTAATGAAATAGGTTCAAGCAACACCAGTGAAGAGGCTGTGCAAAACCCACAACACCATTACGGTCAATGGGCAATACCCCGGACCGACCTTGGAAGTTAATAACGGTGACACTCTAGTGATCAAAGTTGTCAACAGAGCTCGATATAATGTCACCATTCACTGGTAAATGAAATCGCACTGGCAATGAAACATGCATGCACGGAGATACGGAGCATGCAGCCTTTTTTTTAAAAATGATAAATACAACATTAGCTAGTAGATTGGTAAATGACCAATACATGCAATATATATACATATATACATTGACACTCATACGGACCTTGGATTTGTTACATTTCTCATTTGCTATATCTTTTCAGGCATGGAATCCGACAGATGAGGTGGGACAGGGTGGGCAGATGGACCTGAATTCATAACCCAGTGCCCAATTAGACCAGGACGTAGCTACACCTATAGATTTACGATTCAAGGACAAGAGGGGACACTATGGTGGCATGCACATAGCTCATGGCTCAGAGCAACTGTTTACGGTGCTCTCATCATTCGGCCTAAAGCAGGAGATTCCTATCCCTTCACCAAGCCTAAGCGTGAAACTCCTCTTCTTCTCGGTAAATGATTTCACTTGCTATAAGACTTTCTTTATCAACATAGTTTGACATGATTCGATTCAGTCCCATCCAAATTTAGTTCCTAGTAAGACTAATTGGTCATTTTATTAACATCGCTATTACATACAATATAAAAAGTAAAGTGACACCTGAAATGATGATGATGACGAGCAGGTGAGTGGTGGGACGGGAACCCGATAGACGTAGTGAGGCAGGCAACAAGAACAGGAGCCGCTCCAAATGTCTCTGATGCATATACCATCAATGGTCAACCCGGTGACCTTTACAACTGCTCCAGCAAAGGTTTGCCTCTGTAACTTGCCAGTTCCTCTGTTTTCTACCAACTCTTATATTGAAATTATTATTGTTCCTGAAAATGGATTTCAAATATCAGTCCACAGAAAAACAAAGTCAACTACGTAAAAAAATTAAAATACAACACGAGGATAGTATAAAACAAAAAGGTCCACAAATGCAAATCGGGAACGAACAGATACCTATCCAAACTCAACAAAGTTAACACATGCTCATCTGCTGCTTTTATTGTGATGCAGGTACTGTTAAGGTTCCAGTAGTTCCTGGTGAGACTAACCTCCTCCGAGTCATTAATTCTGCACTAAACCAAGAGCTTTTCTTCACCGTCGCCAACCACAAACTCACAGTTGTCGGGGCCGATGCCTCGTATGTGAAGCCTTTCACCACTTCAGTTCTCATGCTAGGACCTGGTCAAACCACCGACGTACTAATTACTGCCGACCAGCCACCAGCTCGGTACTATATCGCAGCACGAGCCTATGCCAGTGCCCAAGGTGCACCTTTCGACAATACTACAACCACAGCCATCCTCGAATACAAGACTGCCTCTTGCACAGGCAAGTGTGCCTCTACCAAACCTGTATCCGCTTCTCTTCCTGCATTTAACGACACTGCCACCGCTACAGCCTTCGCTAAAAGATTCAGGAGTCCCAAAAAAGTTCCGGTGCCCACCGATATTGATGAGAGCCTCTTCATCACAGTCGGCCTTGGACTCAACAACTGCCCCAAAGGTGCCAGGGCTCGAAACTGTCAGGGTCCAAATGGGACCCGCTTCACTGCCAGCATGAATAATAATGCCTCTTTTGTACTTCCTTCTAATTTCTCCTTGTTGCAAGCCCATCAACAAGGTATACCTGGGGTTTTCACAACTGATTTTCCGGCAGCTCCGCCTGTGAAATTTGATTACACTGGGAATGTGAGTCGCTCACTCTGGCAACCAGCTAGGGGAACTAAGGTGTACAAGTTGAAGTATGGGGCGAGAGTGCAGGTAGTGTT
Organism: Lonicera japonica; assembly: GCA_021464415.1. NCBI lineage: Eukaryota > Viridiplantae > Streptophyta > Magnoliopsida > Dipsacales > Caprifoliaceae > Lonicera > Lonicera japonica. The sequence goes on from CM038470.1 coordinate 57,229,127, forward strand.
ACAGGGTACTAGCATCTTCACGGCCGAGAACCACCCAATTCATCTTCATGGATATGATTTCTACATCATCGCAGAGGGTTTCGGAAACTTCAATCCCAAAACTGATGCAGCTAAATTCAACCTTGTGGATCCACCTCTTCGGAATACAGCTAGTGTACCTGTCAAAGGATGGTCAGTCATTCGATTTGTGGCAGATAATCCTGGTAAGAATGGTTACAAGTATACAAATAAAAATAGTTAAATACATACATACTATACTAGCATGGCTACAAGTATACAAATATAAATACAAACATAACTAAATGTGTATATATATATCGTGTACATGTTACATTTAATCATGTCACGTACATTTAGGCCCCAATCTTTTTGTTGATGTTGTTGATATATATGATTTGACAAAAACAGGAGTGTGGCTTATGCACTGTCACTTGATACAATTGACGTTCACATTGGCTTTATGGGTTTGGCCACGGCTTTCATTGTAGAAAATGGAGTTGGAGAACTAGAGACAGTAGAGCATCCTCCAGCAGATCTGCCTGTATGTTAATATCATAAAAAGAAAGGGAAAAAAAAAAGCCTTGCCCTAGAGTTTTAGAAAGCCCTTCAACAGGGTCATCATTTTTCTGGTCTTTTGTGTATGAGTTCAATGTTTTTTTCATCTCCCCGCATTGGGAGCTAGTTCCTTAGTTCATTTGTATTGTTCTTTTTGATAGCTAAACTGGGTCAAGAAAAGTTGGTGCCCTGCTTGCAACACACAGTACCATGTAACAGAGAAACTAATCCAACATATTTTTTGGAGGAGTTTGCTATATGTTAGTCTACTTTCTTTCCTATCTCATTAAATGGCAAAAAAAATGTTAAAGTTCATTTCTAACATTTCTTAATTAGTTTGAGAAGGATGTGGCAATATGTTTGCATGTTCTATTGTCATTGTAAGATCATCAGTTTGATGGCTTGCATCTTTCAGTATAACAAACTGACACAACTATTCAGAAATTTTTATTTTTTCTGTATCGAGCATAACGGAAAAATAGAACTAGACAAAGGTACATAGAGAAAATTGTTATGATTTTTGCCTAGGTTCATTTCATCAGAAGTTCAATATTACACATTCTGGAATGATTTTTATTTTTTTTAGATAAAGGACAGTTTTTTTTCTGAACTCTATGCTTTATCTTTTATAAAGGACAACCCCATTCTAGTTGAACCACTATAAAGTATCTCAGTGAGCAATTTGATTCTATGCAACTTTTGGTTCTCACCTAGAAAAAGCCCCAACATCCTTGTGAATTCTTACCTAAGATGGCTAACCAAAGTTATTACTTAGCTTCATTAAACTCACATATAAGCCAAGGATCTACCCGTTATACTACCGATGCGAGATGTGGGTCATTACATTCTCTCTCTTTCGGGAATCATGCATTGTGCTTATACGATACTCATCACATTGGTAATAAAAAAAATGAGTATCACGTGCAGTATACAAACAACATAAATGTGACAAGAGTTTATGAAATGTGATGAGTTTGCCGACATAATGGAAACACACAAACCAACAACCCAAGTGTCATCTATGCATTAATTGCAATGCACCATTTTAACATATATAACAAGTGCTCCTCCTATCTGCCAAATTTTTACTTAATTTGATCAATAAAAATTGTCATAAACAGAAACAACATGATTCCAAGCATATACAAAATCCAATAAGAGTCTAATTCTTTCAACTAGCTAGCAATCATAATATGTCCAAAAAAATAAATAAAACAATCATAGCACTTTTGATAGTTGGGCAACATTAGATGATGCATTTTAATAATAATGTTCATATACAATTTAGGAGGCATTTTTTTTCTGATTCAATAAAAAAGTTAAATAGTAAAACAAATCTAAGGACAACTAGTTTAGCTGGGACCCCAAGTTCGAGTTTCTCGCGATCGGAAGGTTATTGTTCAACCATGCACTTTCCTCTTTTATTTCAAAAAGTCAACATCAATTTTTTAACAGATAATCTAGTAATGAAAGGCCATTATATAGATTTAAAAAGATACCACAAACTCTTGCTCTACTTCAAAAGATGATATAATCTTTAACTACCCCTACACACATGTTAGCACTTCCCTTAAGCAAATCATATCTTAATCGTGTCGTAAACCTTTCAAATAATTACAGAACCTTGTAATATAATTGACGGGACTAATCACTTTTCTTTATACACGTGATGGGGGAAGGAGAGGAGGGAAGACTCAAACTCATGCCGCTTGCCTATATAAGCAACTTTGCAACCACTGTGTCGCAACCCGGATCTAACAAAACTAGCAATTTTTTATTTGAAACTCCAATTGGGGAGTTCTACCACAAAGTTAAGAAAGAGTATACTTCGTTCAAATTACTCTCGAGATTTTGTATTATTTTTTTAGAGAATATTATTCTTTAAAGCCAGTGGTTTTTTGTGCATGCCATTTCTTCTTAATCTAGTTCAAGAAGGAAACTTTCAGGGTGAGGTGACGCAAAGGTGAATGAGCTCGTTGGCACCTCATTTAAGCTAAGGATATACTTTTGAGATGTCCCCACCATGGTTTTGAAAAATGGAGACTAGTTCAGGTCTTTTACAATGGGTTGGCTAAAACTAGTCGAAATATAATTGAGTTGATGAACAGTGGTACTTTCTTTACTCTCACAAAACGTGAAGCTTATAATTTCCTTGAGAGCTCTCAACAATGGGATTTTTGCTTATCATAGAAATTCATCAACTCAAGTTAAGAAGGAAGTCAAGAAAGAGGGCATTTATGAGCTATCTGAAAGTGTAGAGACTCAAAGGCAGTTAGATAGTCTCTAAAAGAAACTTGAAGCATTAACTCTGCGGTTATATAACAATTATGTAACAACCCGCTTAATTAAGCAGGTGTTAACAGATGTTGTATTAAATTAACAGCTGATAAACAAATGATTTGAAAAATAACAAATGATTTGAACCAATAATAGGCACAAACGCAGGGAAATCTAACAAAATTTTAGCATGAAGTATTCGCAAATACTAAGAAATTCACCATGTTTAATAAACTAAAACATCAGAATCTAATTACAATCCAAACATGAACTAGTCCAACACAATAATACAAAGCATAATCCTCTGAAAAAACCGATATCCAAATAAAATCAAAGATCGAGATACAAACTAATACAACCATAGATATCACAAAGTCTCTCAACTTAATTAGAAATAACATGACCCACAACTACAAGATAATACAAGAACTAAATCCAAAAAGGGCATTAGAGTGGGCTCTGGGATGAACTCGGATCTGGTTTACGAACTCTACCCGTACCACAAGGTGTACCTAAAAGATAAATTAGGGAATGAGCCAAAACTGGCCCAGTGGGGACTATAGGGAAAGGAAAATGCAACGCATGGACATATCATGGTACAAAAACTTAAAATTTTCATCATTGACAAAGATTTCCATGTTTTACCAATTAATAAGAAAAACCATTCATTTGTACCAATTTATGTCAATTTATAATCAAGGCATATCTCACTCGATAACTGCATAAACATCCATCCACCTCCTCCTCCTCCTCCTCCTCCTCGACCTAATACCAGTACTAGACGGACTACGATACTCTTATACACACCCCATTTAATCCATGGGTCTGTGCACTGGTAGCCAGATTTATGGCACCCTATAAAAAATACAAAAATAATCTGTACAAGCATGGGTCTGTGCAATAATAACAATACAAGCATTTTTTTGTCAAAAAAATAATAAAAAATTAATACCAGCGCTTATCCGGTTATGTTGGTTATTTTTTTTGTGTTCCATGTTTATAGGGAAATTAATATTCAAATGGATATTATTCCTAGGAATCATAATTTAAAATAAAGAAGAATAAGGAGGAAAAAAGAATTAAATAAGTTTGAAAAACAAGAAGAACTAAAGGAAAGTATTGGAACAAAACAAAGCAATTTAACCCCAAAAACATCAAGCGATAATTTAGTTTGTCAAAACATATTCCAATGGTTGTCTTGTGTAATAATAATGTTAATCAGTTGATATATCTCAATATTCCATCCAGATAACCCAATAATAAAACCATTTCATTAGTTTAAAGGGGATATCTCATGAATTATCCAACACATTGCGCTAATAACATGATTTCGTGAACCAAAAAAAGAGGATAAATCGCTAGACAAAAAATAGAATCATCATTAAGCTTTGAATACATGTCTAATAACAAATTAAAAGTGAATTGAAAATAATTTTCCCTGAAAATTGTTGTTATTTTCCTGAAAATTTTGCTTTTTATTGTCAATTTAAGTAGAAATGTCAAGTCTTAGAGGAGAGGGAAACAAAAATGTATTTAATGATTCTAGCCATTTCGGTGCCAAATTCTTAATAGAGTAAACAATAGATTTTATTTTATGAACATGCAAAACAATCAACCCCTATATCCATCGATTATAACTCATAAACCATCAACAACAAAGCCCAGAAGGTTCAATAAAAAATGATTAGACCGCCTGCATGTAGGAGGAAAGCATGAATTTGGTACCGAAATCTAGTGTTTTCAACCCAATCAACTTAAACTTTTTTTTTCAAAAATAAAAGAGAGGGAAGGAGAGTTCCCACCTAGAAACCTAGAAGAAACAGAGTTTAATGGCCTGGGTTCAGCTCAAATGATCTCCCAATCACGTATGCAAGCTCGAAAATGGGAAGAGAAAGCAAAGAGAACTCATAATTTGTGATTTCGGTACAAAACTTGAAGATTTGGGTTTGAGCTACCAAAAGTGATACATCAAAATCTCTTGGCAAACCACCAGACAGGGATCTCTATCTCGCTCTAAAGCTTTGGGTTCAAAATGGCGAAATGAGCTGAGGAAGAAGAAACAAAAAGGGTCAACACAAGCCAAATTGTTAAAAACGAAGTTACAGGATTTTACACTACGGACCGGTCTGGGAAACGTGGAGACCAGTCTGGCGCCAATAAATCCCAAAATTATATACTATGGATCGGTTTGCCAAACGCCATACTGGTCCGACGCCAAAGAATTTCAAAGTTTTAGACTTCGAACCGGTTTGCCATAAAGCCATACCGGTCCGGCGCCAAACCTGAACTGGGGGATTTAAACTCAACCAAAATGAATTCAAACTTGCCCAAATTGAATCCGATTGCAATGAAACTAATTATAGAGTTAAACTCGCTAATTAAGAAAATAAAAACACAGTGTATTACAAATTATGTTGATCATATTCAAGCCGAATGATGCTTTGTGTGTGCTAGCTCTATGCATATGCCGCAAACTTGCCCTTCTATAGTAGGATTCTCCAAATTCACGTCACAGTAAGTAAATGTGATGAATGAGTACAAGAAGTAATTCAATAGCCCATTCACAGAGACATACAATCCGGGTTGAAGAAATCACCCAAATTTTTCGTGGACACAAGCTCAATCCATACCCAATGTGGGTGCCCTATCAGCCACCTCCTGGTTTCCGTTGTCCTATCAATTCTTATCCACCTACTCTATTACCCCATGTCACTCCACAACAATTCTCATATTTGGAAGACAGCCTTAAGGAATTCATTCAAGTGACCACCCAAAATAATCAGACTTCAAGCCAACTTTTGCAAGAAGTTAGGAATAACGGCCTCATGAACACTCAAGCCATCATTAGGTTAGAGAGTCAAATGGGTCAAATGGCGAGTCAATTGGGTCAGAGAGAGAGAAGGGTAAGTTTCCAAGTCAGCCAATTTTGAATCCTAAAGGTGTTTCCTCAAGTGGGACAGCTCTTAACCCACCAAATGCACCAACACATGGGAAAGTTCAAGGCATCACCACACTTAGGTCAGTAAAAGTAATTAATAATAAAGTGAAAATGCCAGATACCGAAAAGGAAGAGCATATTCCAGCCGAGGTTGAGTCTTCACCTCAAGTTGTAAACCAAACTCCTCCTGCTAAGCAAGCAAGTTAAGATCTCTCGAATAAGACCTTTGTTCTTAAAGCCCCATTTTCTCATAGGCTAAAAGACAATAAGAAGGGTACTTAATTCAAAGAAATCTTGGAGGTGTTTAAGAAAGTTCAAATAAACATCCCACTATTTGATGCCATAAAGCAAGTACCTTCTTATGTCAAGTTCCTTAAAGATTTGGTAACTCAAAATATGAGGGCAAATGTTCAGAAAAAAGCATTATTAGCTGAACAGACATGTTCCATTATTCAATGCAAGATTCCTGTCAAGTATAAGGACCCTGGTTGTCCAACAATTTCATGCAAGATAGGAGATCATCATATTGATAGAGCTTTAGTAGATTTGGGAGCTAGTGTGAACTTGCTGCCACGTTATGTTTATGTGCAGTTACATTTAACAGAGTTGAAGCCTACACCAATGACAATCCAAATTGCTGATTGGTTAGTGAAAATTCCTAGGGGTGTCACTGAAGATGTCCTAATTAAGGTAGAAACTTTTTACTTTCTGGTGGACTTTGTTGTCCTTGATATTAAACTTGTTCAGAGCATAAGAGGCCAGATTCTTGTGATTTTAGGGCAACCATTCCTTGCTAGATAAAATGCCTTAATCAATTGCAGAAATAGAGTGATAAAAATTTCTTTTAGGAACCTCACTGCTATGCTGAATGTTTTTGACATTAGCAAGACCTCTATAGACACAGATGATGATGATTTTGGGCAAGTCAATTTGATTGATAGTCTAGTAGAGAAATATTTCTTGCAAATGTACAAAGAGGACCTATTAGAGGCTTGTCTGTCCCACTTTGGTTATGAGTTTTATATAGATGAATCTATAGAGTAAGTCATTGCGCTTTTAGATTCGGTGCCTGTCATGGGTGACGTGGCCGAAATACTTCCGCGCTTAGGAACCCAAGTGTAGGTTGTCAAGTTATAATACTTGGTAAGTCCAAGTGTCGAATCACAAGGATAGTCGGAGAGACGATGTGGTGACTACGAGTCCAAGGCTTTGTCTAAAGAAGTGGATTGGTTGATTTTAATTGTTCATTTTAAAGTTATGCAATTGAAAATTAAAGTGATGTATCAAATGATGAGAAAAGGCTAAGGCATTATAGAATTCATTTGCTTTGCAACATTATGTAGAATCAATCTCATTCAAAGTTCTCAATGCAATTCCTAAGCATTAAGTATCTTACACTTTTCTAAGTAAAAGTGTGTGAAGCAAAAGCAACCCATTCCCATATAAATGCCATATAAATAAAGGGTGTAAGCACAACTTAACACAAATGTATCTCTCCTTTGTATCTTGTAGCAAAGTGTGTGAAGCAAGTACAACCCATTCCCATATAATGCTCAACTAAGATACAAATTTAAGATACACAAAAAGAAAAGGCATAAATTTAAACTAGGCATTTGAGAACTCATTGTTAGTTTCCCCTAGGCAATTGACTTGATTATGAAATTGGCCACTTAAAGAGTTAAGCACAATAAATCATAACATTTCCTTTGCCTAAGATTGGGAGGTCTAGGTGGGGGATAAACCGTCCGGTATAGACATATTTGATAAATACAAATTGAATCCTTAGGGTGATTAATAGAGTTGTTTATGACATAAACTTAAGAGATCTTCTTTGGCAACACCTTAACTAAGAAAATATTGAGTCTTAAAATCACATAAAGTGTAGAAAGCACTCAACATGTCATTAAAGCATTCAAGGACTTGAATCTCAAATTTATGGTGTTTCCATGAATATCAAAGACTAGTCATGCTTGGCAATGAAAAGTATCTCATTCATAGAAGGAATAGAGATAGGCTAGTAAGAAATACACAAGTGTATCATCTCTTCATTAATGCTTGAGAACTACGTATACAAGGCATACAAAGTCAAATCATCTTATGAAGATTTTCTTATTAGCTTATGGATGGTTAATTAAATGGAGTAGATGAAGGACTCAACAAGTATTTAATAATACTAACAATGGAATGAGAAATGAACTTATATAATTAATGCATTGCAAAGTTCATCTTTTAGCCTTAGAAAAGAAATTTACTCCATAATAAATGTAGAGACAAGAATTATAGAAGTGTATTCCATTTCTCTTCAATGAAGATAATAAATTACAAATTCTAGAGAGAGATTGATATTCAAGACAAGTAAATAAAACTATTAATAATATAAGAGTCTAAGAGTTTTTCAATACAATAATGGGGACTATATATATAGATGAGTGTGTTGTCTCCCTCTCATTTCTCTACTAAAGATCCATGAGAACTATCCCTTTTGTCCATTGGAAAATAGCCACTCTTGTATAAGATACAATATTCTAGGAGATAGAGATTTGAGCCACTATTTAGTCTCCAAGCTAGCTATAAGATAAATGAGCAAAATAGGGGAGGTGACATAAAAGACAAAGCAAGCCATCTAGATTAATTTTGGCTTGAGCTAGATGGATCCAAGTGATGGAAAAAATTCCTTGATTATCTAGCAAAAAGCTAGATAGATCCAACTCTTGATAGATCAAGGAATGAGCTTGATTGATCCAACTATTTGACTTTTCCTTGAATTTTTGTTTTAAAGGCCAAAAATTGCTTGGTTGATCATTTTTCTTTTACTCAATAAATTCCTCAAGATCTATAGGCAACAAAATAAACACAAAAATGCCTTTCCAAGCAATGTTAAGTACAAAATATGCTACGAGACTAATCGCGAGATAAACACTACACCAAAATACCCGAATTGTCACGGTTTTAAACCATGACAAAGTGCAATTATTACGGTTTAAAACCGTGACAATTAGAGTAGTGACAAAAAAAAAAATTTCGGTTCGGAACCGTTACAACAACCAATTGTCACAGTTTTCTAATGGGCTCTAGTGCACGGTAATGGGTTGCTTTGACACGGTTTTCAACCGATACAAACTAAATATTTATCTCAGTTTAAGACCGACACAATTTGGGAGTTTGTCACGGTTTACAACTGACACAATTTGTGCCTATGTCCTCCAAATTGTCACGGTTAATAAACCGTGACAATATTATTCATGAGCACTGTCTAGAAGAGCAAAGGGTTTCCAA